>VWYP01024131.1:404528-418972 GCA_013400435.1 Pycnonotus jocosus
CTGCGCTACCGCCTGCTGCACCTGCGCCGCAGCTTGGCGGCAAAGCTGGGCCGGGCGGCGCCGGCGCAGCCCCCGGGCGGGGGAGAGGTAGCGCCGGGGCCGCTCGGAGCGGAGATGGGCGGTGACCTCGGATGGGCGGTGACCCCGGGCGGGAAGGGACGGGATACTGACACTGACACTAGCACTGACGGGGCCGGGCCACCTGTGCCCAGCCCCCGGGAGCGGAAGCGTGTCGCGGTGTCTGCCCACAGCACTGGGCAGTGGTCTCTGCGCCAAGGCGGCGGGTTCACAGTCTCATAGAATGCTTTGGGTTGGGAAGGACCCTAAAGATCATCTCTCTTCAACCGCCTTGCCGTGGGCCGGGGCATCTTCCACTTGGCCAGATTCCTCAGAGCCCCATCCAGCCTGGCCTTGAACACTGCCAGGGATGGGGCATCCACAGCATCGCTGGGCAACCTGTTTGAGGGATCACGCGAGTGAAAGTTGCTGTGACTGCTCCGCTTTGATCTCCAATGGCCTCGCTGGGGCGATTTTGCTGGTGATAGTTGTAGTAGTAAAATTTGGGAAATTGTGTTGAGAGGACTTTGCTTGTTGAGGAGCATTGCTGTGTCTGCAGATCAAAAGGATGCAGTTTAGATGTGCTATGAGAAGTCTTGTACTAAGGGCATACCTTATTCCTTGTAGTTGCCGTTTTAGCCCAATATATACTGGTTTGGTTTGTTTTGATGGTGCTGGAAAAAATCTTGAAGGTATATTAGGGGTACACTTTGTACTGTTTTCAGGAAATCTCCAACTCCAGTGCAAGTCCAACTGATGAAGTGAATCTAATTAAAGAGGAAAAGAAAAAAGAACATGAAGCTGTGAACCAACACCAGAATGATGTAAGTGGTTCTTTGATATCACGTAATAATAGGACTGGTTATTGGCCAGGTTCAGAGAAGGTGCTCAAATGCAGAATACTTTGCTGTATTTTGAAATCTTAGCTTTTGAGAAGAAAGCTTGCTATAGCACAGAGAAAAAAACCCTCACATTATTCAAAAGCTTCATCTTGCATTAGTAGAGTTACTGATACATTCTTAGATTTCTTCTTTTTATGTAACAAAAGAATTTGGGTTATTGGAAAATAAAGGTCGTGGTTTTGTGATGCCTAAGGAGAGTGATGGTTCATGAGCAGTTAAACAGCATTCTTGATGGCTGAAGGGATCTTAGCAGCACTGCTGTAGGACAATAGAGCTTAATAACTCACCTTAAGCTAAAATACAGGAACCTTCATGTGAACTTGCTGGCTTGAATCTGATGCTTTGAATGTAGTGACAGAGGTGAGGGCTTGTTTGAGTGATCCAAATTTCTCCAGGACATCTGCCAAATGCAAATTTTGGGTCAGGAACATAAGCTGCTTTCCAAGGTCTCCCACAGAGGTCCAGCTCACAGACCCATTTCATTGAGGAAAGTGCATGGAAAATGGGAGAATCACTATAAAATAGTCAGTAATGGGATGGAAGTATCCTGTATATAATTATTTCTAAATGCTTTACTGAGTTACGGTATGAGTTCTAGTACAGTTGAATCTGGACAGGTTGGAACCTCTGGGGATGTGCTAGCACTGTGAATCCTTTTATTCTCTTTGTCTCACAAATATGTGTGTGTATGATCGAATTTGTGTGTTACAGCTCCAGTGTGTGCCAAGCTTCATAGAAGACAGACTGAAGCTTTATGAAGCACTGAAAAAAGAACATGATGCTTTGCTAGCTTACAGAGCAGCCAACCAGAGCAAATCTATCAAAATTACTCTGACAGATGGAGAGACAGTTGAAGGGGAATCCTGGAAAACCACACCATATCAATTAGCTGTGGGAATTAGGTAACCTGCACATTAAGGAGTGGTACTCTTGTAGTGATAAAACTGTTACTATCATTTGTTGTATAAAATTCATGTCACGATCAGTGGGTGGTGGCTCCCTTAAATTGGTTTGCTTGGAAAGCATTGGCACTTCAGCTGCACGTAGCAGAAACAGCTGGTTACAGATGCTTAGGGTTCTGTGCTGGGATCATAATGCTTGCTTCCAATTAAATCTGTGACATTGCTAGGAATTAAGAGACATCAAACATTTTGTGAGTTAGCAGATACAGTAGAACCTGTTGTAAAGAGCAGCCTTTCCTCCAGATCCCCAGCACTGAAAACTGTTGAATAAAACCTCTCAAGACCTTAAAGTTCTATACCTTAACACCAGGCAAGTGTTTAAGAAGACCACAGAAACAAAAGTTTTAGGTCTTCAGGTGCTGCAAGATGTGGGTGTGGTCTCATGAGGTTTAGAAGTCTGAAGTCTTTTACAAATCTGAACCTAAATATTCTTGTCTCTTGTTATGTCTTCTGTTTCTTTAGTCAAATGTTGGCTTCAAATGCAGTCATAGCCAAAGTGAATGGTGAACTCTGGGACCTGGACCGTCCACTGGAGGGGGATTGTACTCTAGAGCTGCTCACCTTTGATAATGAAGAAGCCAAAACTGTGAGTAAACACTCTCTGGTTTCTTCTTGATTAAAGAAACTAATGACATAATTTGTCATCATTTGTTTTTTCTTCTTCTTAGTTACACATTGCCATTGACCTCATGGTTTGCTCACCTGACTTCATTTACAGGTTTATTGGCATTCAAGTGCTCACATTCTTGGAGAGGCCATGGAAGGATGTTTTGGGGGCTGCTTATGCTATGGACCACCAATTGAGAATGGATTTTATTATGATATGTATATTGAAGACAGGTAAAACTACAGTGTCTTACAACTTTAATACTCCATATTAAAGCTCAGTACTAGAATTATTTTATTTGTTTCTGCATGTTAAAAGTATAATTGTGTCTCTAATATGATTTGAAATGTGGTCTCCTACGTATAGAGTTCAATTGAGTTTGTGTGTCTATTTAAATTCAGAGGCAGTGTTCAGGCACCTGCTCTGTTAGAGTTGGAGCTGTTCTGTGGAAAAAATGTAGAGCATTTGGGTTGAACTTTCTGAAGTTCTGTGAAGAAAAAGCGGTTTCCTTGAAGAGTCATGCAAGTTTGGTTTCCAGGGACCATAGTCACTTGTAGAAAGGGCACAAATGCATGTAACTTGTCTAAGTGTTTACTGCTTTTCTAATCCTTGTGCACAGCTTTACAATTCTGGTTTTTTCCTTGTTTATCTTTCTGTAGACAGGGAGAATACTGAATCTGCATGAGCTGATAAAGTGGCTCTTGTGGCTGAGTTGAGCCTTTTTTCCTCTTGTTTTGTTTTGGTTTTTTTTTTTCTTAAATCATATGTTTATTTTGAGCTAAAGGTCTTCCAGACATTTAATCATGTCAAAGCCTGTTCCAGGAATGATTACAGTGGGTTTGTTCAGGGTGGTACTATCTGTGTTTCTGGGTGTAGTGTCTGAAAATACAGCTGATTGTAAATAACTAAGAAAAAAAAATACTGAGACAAATCACAACATGTTCCATGTTTTTCAAATTAGACCATTAGAAAGTGGTCATTTGAAGAAATGGGACTATCAAAATAATTAATTTTCATTTCTTTTGCCTATGTCTTTTTCTCTAGAAGCGTATCTAGTACTGAATTCCCACTACTAGAGAACCATTGTAAAAATATCATAAAAGAGAAACAGGCTTTTGAAAGGCTGGAAGTCAAAAAGGAGATCCTGTTAGACATGTTTAAGGTAAATCTTTAGGGTAGCTGTGGATCTGGTACAATGATCTTTTAAAATGTAACTTTTACGAAGTATTGCATGTGACTGACTCATCTGAATAGTACCTGGCTAGTAAAACAAGGGAAAACAATACCCTCTGTTTCCCCCTCTCCATATGCCTCTCAAGTGTTCAGGATGTTTCCAAACAATTCTTTATTCCACAAAAACATACCTCAATCTCAATGGAATAACAAATAAGTAAATGAAAGGCATACATTTTTTCTGGCTCACTTGTGAAGACAGGTCAGAAAAGGCTTGAGCTCTAGTCCTGTTTTATTCAGTGACTGTTGCCAGTCTCACTGTACTGTGCCATTGCTTTTCACAGGTGCTTTGGGGTGTTCAGTTGGGAATCAAAATCCTCAACACATCCTCAGAGGAGTTAGGATGTTTCTGTCTCTTTCTCCTCTGCTTTTGCAACTCGTCTGAGAAATATATATGGGGTTTGGGGTTTTCTGGGTTTTTTTGTGTTGTTTTGGGGTTTTCTTGGTTTTGGGTTTTTTTTAGGTTTTTTTACTGGTACACTTGTATTACTAAAATGTAATTTTTAAAGAGAATTTTATTACCCATTTTATTGACGTTTCTGGTTATTCCTGTTTCCACACACAGTATAACAAGTTTAAGTGTCGTATCCTTAATGAGAAAGTGAAGACACCAACTACCACAGTATACAGGTAAAGAAATATGCTTGAAAGGTATTATAAAGTATTTTATAGCTAATTAATTTAATTGGAGAGAATAATTTGGTTTTTTTAGTTCTAAGTTCTGAATTCTTGTGTGATTGGGAATTAAGTTTGCAATTAATATTGCTACTTAGGTAAAGTGAAATATTTTCTTTTTCTGCTGGGATGGATTAGGTCTCAATTTATGGACAAATATCAAATTCAGGTTTTATTTATTCCCTCTGGTTTCAGTAGACTGATTAAAATAAGTTTTCATCTGTGACATTGGCTTGCTGCATAATGAATAAAGCTAACTCTATAGGTCAATGTGGGGTGAGGAACCTGCTCATTCAGTTACTTGTTAGTTGGTTGGGAAATGGCAAAACCATTTTCTATTTGATGTGCTTAGTTTAAAATTTCCTGGCCAACTTGACCAGGTTCACATATGGAAATATATGAATTGATAAATGTGTTATGATGCTCTTGAAAATGGATCAAGTATGCTGAGCATTTACTGAGTGAATATTCCACTTCAGGTAGAAGGCACAGTTACATTTAAGGTGCACTGAATTTGCTGCATGCTGCATATTTATATTTACTGGCATATTTGAATGTGTCAAACATGAACTTGTGTGCCATTAGTGACTGTACTGAAAAATGTTGGATTGCTTGGAAATGAACACTCTTTTTGTTTTGGCATATAGATGTGGTCCATTGATTGATCTCTGCCGGGGTCCACATGTGAGACATACTGGAAAAATTAAGGCCCTTAAAATAATTAAGGTAAGTTTAAAGTAGCTGTGCATTGAAACTGAAATCAATTGTCAGTTGATTTATTTATATATTTATTTTTCCTGAGTTGATTATACTAGGATTGATCCTTTGTATTGTTTTCTTTGCTTACTGTACAACAGTTCTTCATTTGTTTCTCAACTCCCATTGTACAAGTAGCACTGCTGACTTTGGTTGTTCTTGACTAAGACAGTAGTACCTCAGTGAAAGTTACAAACATGTGTTTTTATCAGACTATTGGTGTAGTAACATGCACATTTAGACTGATGAAGGGCACTGCAAAACTGCTTTAGCTGGTGGTGACCAAATGAGCTGTGGAGCCAGTTCTGCCGTGCACAGGAGAGAGGTGCAGTGCCTCAGCTCTTGTGGCAGGGCTGTGCCACTGTCTCCTATCAGCTCTGCACTTCACAGGATGAGTGTCCTGCTTAATCTGTACCAGCTGTCACATCTGACTGCAGGGGGCTCTACGTGCTCTGTTCTGCAGTAAGTGAACATCAAGATACTCATTGGGTCAGAAAGTATTTTGGCCTTGTCAGATGGTACCTTTCAGGTACAGGAGATAAGGCGGGCCTTGGCAGGTCTGTAAGTGCTGCTGTTAAAAAATGTCATTGCTTCCAGGAAAGCCAGACAATGTTTGCAGAGGCCTCTGAATTTATGGTGTAGTTTAAGTTACTCACATGCTAATTTTGGTAACCTTATTAGACTGAGCTCTTTGGAACGTTCATTATTGTGGCTTTTGCTGGCTTCCTAACTGAAGAGTATGGAACTCTTGAGTTCCAGGGATTAAGTGGGCAGAGAGTAAAAGCACTCAGATTTAACTGTGAGAGCTAGGTTTGTTTTGCCTTTCATGTTTCCCTACTTCATTATGTTTTCAATGTAAACAAGTCCTGTTTTTTAGAAGCCATAACATTGAATAATAAAATATACCATGATGTGAGTTAAAACAAGGTACCTAAGCAGAATGAAATATGATTTGATCTGTCACTTTTGTTTGTCTTCTGTATTAGTATGCTGACTAACAGGCACTGCAAGTCTCCTTGTATTACAAACAAATGCTGAAGGACTGCATATAATTCTTTTCCCAAGGAAAAATATAATAATGTTTGAATGGGTTAGTGTTTATCCCTCTTTCCCTGATATTGTATAATATTGTCTTAAAGTATGGGTTTTGTATATCAGAGTTCCTCTACGTATTGGGAAGGAAAATCTGACATGGAAACTCTGCAGAGAATATATGGAATATCCTTTCCTGATAACAAAATGATGAAGGAATGGGAAAAAGTCCAGGAAGAAGCCAAAAACCGGGATCACAGGAAAATTGGAAAGGTACACTATTCCACTGTCTACTTCTTTTATAGAATTCATTCTCTTCCCTTGTATTCTTGTATTTTAGTTTTGGTTTGCTTTTTTTGTTGTTATTTTTTGACAGTTTTAAGGGCTGCCAGTTCTATGTGCTTCTTGATGTCACGTTTTAAGATTTTAATTCTACATACTCAACTTGTCACTTCCATATGAATGTTAAACTAATGCTGGGAAGAAGTTAATGTTTAGTCCCTTAGTGTAGAGATATAAATCTTAGACCTATTAATGTATATTCTTTGCAGATCGTACCTAAACCACTCTGTTTTTGACAGAAGAGAATTTATTTGGAAATTGTGTGAATAAAATCGTTCGGTCATTCTTTATAATAGGTGTGAATTTGGGGAAATGTGTATTTACATGGTCAAAGAATCAAATGGAATTTGGTGTTCTTACAAATTTCTAAGAGTAAGAACTGCAGATCAATTACAAGTTCTTGCTGAGAACTTGTAGACCGTAAATCATCTTGTTGCTGTAATATTCCATCTTTACAGACAGTAGCTCAATGTGTGTGTGGTAGTTACATTCTGCAATTCTCTCTGAATTGTTATTAGAGCATTCTGGTTTTCGTTTACCTAGGAGCAAGAACTCTTCTTCTTTCATGATCTGAGTCCTGGAAGCTGCTTTTTCCTCCCTAGAGGTGCCTTTCTTTATAACACGCTTGTGGATTTCATACGGGTGGGTATATGCTGATGTAACTGATATGAGTCCTAAAAACTTGATTATCATTTCTTGATCTTAAACGATAGGCCATTCATAGCACTGAGCTATCCACAGAAAGAGAAATATCTATGTATGTAAACATATACAAGATTTTCACAAGGATTATGCAAATTTACCCTTTTTGAAAACTAGGCAGAGGGAAGCTGTGTTTTTCCAATTGTGCAACATCTACATGTGCAGTAGTCCTACCATGTCCCTGTAAATTGCCATCATAATACCACAGGTAAAAAGAATCAAGCTTTTGCTTGTCCAAAGCTCTCTCACCTTTTAAATGTTGCGTTTGTTCTATAGGGAGAATATCGCAGGCGTGATTTTACTGAAGTTGTATCTCCAAACGTCTTCAACAGCAAACTCTGGGAAGCCTCAGGACATTGGCAGCACTACAGTGAAAATATGTTCTCTTTTGAGATTGAGAAGGAAACGTTTGCCCTTAAACCCATGAATTGTCCAGGACATTGGTTTGTACTCTCAGCTGGAAAACGTCTTATTTTACGTCATTTATCCTTTGTGGGGCTGAGGAGAAGTAAGAGGAGTACTAATACGTGCTGTGATGGGGGCTTATGACAGACTGCTAAGCCAGTGTGTCCAGAGGGCTTCTCTGACAGTGTCCCAAAGCAGAGCTTTGCAGTAAGTCTGCACTGAGATGGGTTTGTGCCTGCTGATACTAGTCTGTACTGCTAGTAAATACCAATTCTGTTGGGTAGAGGTGGGCATCAAATGTGGCCTTCCAAGAAGGATACAGATGAACTTGATTCACTCTTGCAGTGTTTTTTCCTCAGTGGTCTTCAGCAGTTCATTGAGTGGTGTGCTTTTTCTGTTTGCCTGTCTTACAGGATGTAGACAACCTGAACCACTAAATACTTATAAATGTGATTACTGTCTGTACTGAGCTTCATTTATTTCTGTGTTGTCTTAAATCTCCTGAAAGAAGGATAAGAGGAAGGTTCTTCCATGTTCCTTTTAGCTTGATGTTTGCCCATCGTCCCCGATCCTGGAGGGAATTGCCTCTTAGACTTGCAGATTTTGGAGTTCTTCACCGAAATGAACTCTCGGGCACTTTGAGTGGCTTGACTCGTGTAAGGCGCTTCCAACAAGATGATGCTCACATCTTTTGCACAATGGAACAGGTAAAAATAAAAAAAGCACCTCCTGCAGCCCCACCAGTCAACTAAAAAAACCCTTCCCTCTCCCAGTGCAAACTGACAGTGAACAAGAAAAGAATCCCTGAAGTATTTCAACTCTTGATTCTTCCACTGTGCAGCATAATGCTGCTTTTGATGGTTTTTTTTCTAGGTGCTTCCTTTTATTTAGAAAGATGCATTGAGCAACTAAACAAAGTAAGATTTCTTGCATTTTCCATCTCCCTCTGCAAAATAAAAAGGCAGTTGATTCCATTGTTTTCTGTAAAAATGCAGGAAAAAACTTTATTTTGTCAGTAATGCCATAGATTTTAGTGGAACTATATGTATAAATTGATGTACTTTAATTCAAGATACGATTTGGCTCCAGAACCTCGTGCTTAACAAAACTACTACTTTTCTTGCCATGCTTTGAAGCCCCAACACCTCACATCTCTCTTTGCCCATTAAATGGATTTGGGTTCTTTGGATGTAATTTTCAAGTGATTTTTAATTCTTTCTTATTTAATGGACTCTTATGTTCTGGTTATGAGGAATTCAGTAGATTCAATTCCATTTTTATGTGAGTAAATTTTAACCTATTTTTATGTTTTATGTTTAAGATTGAGGAAGAAATTAAGGGCTGTCTTGATTTCTTGAAGTCAGTGTATGCTGTCTTTGGCTTTACCTTTCAACTACATCTTTCTACAAGACCAGAAAATTATCTTGGAGATTTAGAGACCTGGGATCATGCAGAAAAGGTAATTAATTTAAAGACAAACAAACAAACCCCTTAATATTTGTACTTGCAGAGGTAGATATTTAACTGAGTTCTTCAGTGCTGCGTGGTGTAATTGCTTAAATCAGATGCTAAATTAGTGGAAATTCTTGTACGAAAACATCACATTAAATCTGAAGTTTCTAAAGAAAACCAGAACTTTCAGATTCTTACTTGGCCTCTTACCTTGAGCTAGTTAGATTTGTACTAATCTTTTTTTCTGATTAATCATAATACTTATACAAGGAACTGCTATTTCCAGTTTATCATAAGTGAGCAAACTGTTTATTATAAATGAGCAAATGCTTGAACAATTGGGGTTGTGCTGCCTTTTGACTCCTTTTGAATTTCAAAGGCAAATGCTTTGACTTCCAGTAATGAGAGGCCCTTCTAATACCTTTTTTAATTACTCTCCTGTTCTTATGATTAGCAACTTCAAAACAGCTTGAATGACTTTGGAGAGCAATGGAGTTTGAATCCAGGAGATGGAGCATTTTACGGTCCTAAGGTTGGTGACTCAGCATTTCAATATAACTTTGGGATGGACAGAAATGCAGATGTACTGCAGGCAAACTATATTTAGTAACTGTGTTGTTTTGCTTCACAGATTGATATTAAAATCAAAGATGCAATTGGTAGGTACCATCAATGTGCTACCATCCAACTTGACTTCCAGCTACCCATTCGGTTTAATCTTACTTACGTTGGGTGAGTGGTTAAGATAAATATCTTCCTTTTTAAAATGAAATTAAACAATAGCTTTCATTATCTTGAATTCCCATTATGTACTAATGCTATATAGCTCATTTAACAAATGATTAGCTTGAAAATCAGTGGGCTGGTAGGGAGAGCAAACACCCCCAGTGAGTAGAGGAGTGAGTTACCAACTCAAAGATACTTTCTCAATGTAATTATAGCTCACTTTAATAGTAAATGCAGGAAAGTCTCATTATCTGTCTTATCTGCCAGTTTTGAGGGCAATTGATCATAAATTATGCTGAAAACTCCTCAGCTGAGTCAGGTTTTTTTCAGCTTAGTCATTGTGCCTCCTTGGAAGACATAGCACACAAATTCAAGTGTGCCCTAAGGAGCAGATATGTTTGTATTAAGTGATTCTTTATTTTTATCAGATCAAATTAGTTAACTTTGAACATAAACCAAGTGCAAACAGCTTTTAGTGAAAATCTGGGTGGTTTCCAATTTGGCCCACTGAGTGAATTGAGTGAATTAATCTTTGTGCCACGTTGACTTGAATACTTATTTTCTGGGTTGTATTTCTTGTTGTGTTTGATTTTGCATATTATGAAGCTGGGGAAGAGAGAATAAGAATTGTTGTAATTTTTTTCGTGCTGCAGTATATTCTACGGTAGATGTCATAGCTTTTATGATAGGTGATAATATTGTTATGAACGGGCTTTTTTAAAAGAAGCCTGTTTTTTAAAATTTCAGGATTGTAATTTAAGTGAAGTAATGAATAGTAAGGGCAGGCAAGATCCTGTGCAACAAAATAAAAGCAAGGTCTAGTGTAAAGAGAGTGCAACATAAGATATTAAAATGCACAAAAATGGTGCTGAGTCAGTCAAGGGTCTTCTCAAATTTAAGAGTGTGTCTCTGCCACTAGCTATGGGCATGATTATTTTAAATTAGAATTCCTTTAAAAGCCCAGCTGATTTGAAGTACATTTTTAATAAAACCACTAGACTTTTCATAAGCAGGACTAACGACACGTTGTCTTTCTGTTAAAAGTAGAACCAAAAATATTAGTAGGATTACATGTGTGAGAGCTAAGATAATTTTATTTAAAAAAAAAGAAACCTTGGTTTGTTTTTTTTTTTCAGTAAGGATGGTGATGACAAGAAAAGGCCAGTGATTATTCACAGAGCTATTTTGGGATCTGTGGAGAGAATGATAGCTATTCTAGCAGAAAATTATGGAGGAAAATGGTACGTGGCACAAATGGAATTCTAAGAAGGCTTTAACAACATAGAAAGTGCATATCCTTCGTATTGTCCCATATATTATAATGCAAAAATAATATCCCTAAAACTTTCTCAAAATTAGTAAGTCCAGTTTTCTGATCTGAGTGGTATGATATTCATACAATTTCATGAGACTGCAGAAAAAAAAGAAAAATAATGCAGAAATAGAAATTGTAATTGAATGTGTAAGTCCTGCATTATTGTTGTTCCTTTTTTCTTAAAACTTGTGCTTTTGTACCAGGAGGATGTCAGATACATGTAAAACAGTTATTTGTGTATACACAGACATCAATTAATATGTGAAATATTTTTATACTTCTAAGATTGATCATTTTATCTTGGATAAGATCTGGAAATATTTCTTCATTTAAAGTACTAAGGAAGAGTTCATTCCTATTTTCAGTTACCTGTCTGACTGTCCACCTTTAATGTCAAGGTGTAGATAAGAGTGAAAATAATGCAGAAAAAATCTATGTGAAATTGTGAAGTCATCTGGGAAGAAAACAGAAGGTCCAACTTCCCCATACGTCATTTTTCTGGAATCACTCTATTTGCTATTTTATGTGAGCTTGAGAAGAGGGAGACAATACATTACCCAACATCCTTAGCTAATGTAAATAATTGTACACAGACATCATTATTGTGGAACTTGACTGTGGCTGGAAATGTAAAATGCACCTTTCTTTCCTGTTTGTGCTGTGCTGGCCAGGCCGTTCTGGCTGTCTCCACGGCAGGTCATGGTTGTGCCGGTGGGCCCCGCCTCGGAACAATACGCCCAGCAGGTGAGAGGAGAGCTTGGCTCCTGATGGCAGCAGGCAGATTCCCTAGATCCTGAAGTACTTTTCCTAGAGCAGGGAATTAATGCTTAATAACTCTGGAAATGTGCTGGGGGGAAGAGGTAAATTATTCAATATAAAAGTTTCAGTCTGAAATTTGTGTATGTCTGAGTAAGGGGTGTGTAACTTAAAGTATTTTGGGTTCTTTAATTATGTACATACTTCTGTAATATTAAAGGAAAAAGCATCCTGGATGACAAACCTTACATAACTAATGCTTCATTACAGTACTCTCTAGCTCTAAGTAGGCAGAGCCAGTTTCTTCCATTTCCCACCATGTATATTCTTGAATACATCACTTTTAAACCGTAGTTTTACCTGTCCCATGCTTTCCTTTTAATGCAAGAATAAGTGTGTTTGTTCCTTCTCCTCTTTCTCCCTTCTCAGACTGAAGATGTCTTTGACATCCAGCAGCAGAGCAGCACATGTGTGATATAGATGTTTCCCATCTGGGCTGCTGCTGTGTGTGTAGGTTTCTTCAGATCACTGAATTCCTTATAATCATCCTCAAGAAGGGAATTCTGCATATGCATGAATTAATTATTGGGAGAGATAAATAATTGCAGCATTTACAAATATATGTTGTAAACTATATAGTAATACTAAGAGAGTTTTGGGTTTTTTGGGTCTTTTTTAGGTTTGCAACCAATTTTTTGAAGCGGGATTTATGTCAGACGTGGATCTAGATCAAAGTTGCACATTAAACAAGAAAATTAGAAATGCACAGCTGGCTCAGTATAACTTCATTTTAGGTAATTGCAGCATCTTACATTTCTGAATATCATTTAAGTTCTAATGTTGGGCAAAGTTTGTTCTAGGCTCATTTTGTAATGTAGATTGTGTAATGTTTTGTGCTATGTCTTGCAGTGGTTGGAGAAAAGGAGAAAGCAAACAATGCTGTCAATGTGCGAACAAGAGACAACAAAGTTCACGGAGAGATTTCAGTATCCTCTGCTATTGAAAAACTCAAGAAATTTAAAACTTCACAAATTCCAAATGCAGAGGAAGAATTCTGATGTTGCTGCTAGGAAAAAAATTATTAGCTGCCTATGTGAAATGTTTCTTTCTTCCTGCACAGCAGTGATGCTCATCTAAGAGAATTTTCAGTTAATGGATACACAAAATAAGAAAATGTAGCCCTGTTGGTGCTCCAGGAAAAGCATGAGAGGACAGGCGCACCTGCCGGCTCCTTTAACAATCACATGGGTTTCCAGTCTGCCTGAACGGCAGAGTGCTTGTTTAGAAAGTGCTACACCTCTGCTGTGGTGGGTTTGCTGTGGGAGTAAGTCAGGGCTGTACGAGGGTGGGGAGCAAACAGTATGTAAGGACAGCGGATGCTGCTGGAGTGCTGAGCTCCCTCAGTCACAGAGCAGGTACCGGACTGACCTGGCGCCCAGAGCTTGGCAGTGCAGAGGTGCCTCAGGAGCAGTTTGGATTAGGTTTTTTCCTAGCTTCAGATGGTAACAAAAATTTGGGGAGGGGGAGTGGTGTGAATAGCTTGGTTGTTTCAGAATATGTGTTCACAGACTGTGAATGCACTGGAGTCTTTGCTGGAATCTCAGTGTAAAAAGGCACTCGTGGAGTTGGTGTGGTGCCTGCTTGCTGTAATGGTGGTTGCCAAGAATGCAGTTGAATTACTATAACTGTATGTGAAGTGTTCTATTTTTTTTCCTCTGTTTGCTGTTGTTTTGGCTTTTTACTAAAACAAAAAAAAAATTTTGAAAAACCTTTCTGTGTGTAATTTATTACTTTATTTGCTGGGAGTAGTTAGAATGCTGAAAAGGAGCAGAGGACAATTTTAAAACAGTATGTTGAACTTGAAATGGGCTGTATTTGTTTTGTTTATGCTTAGAAATTATTTTTAAAGTTGCTGTTGCAGGCAATTGAACTAGATTGTTTCAGAGATTAATTTTTACCTTTTTTTAAATTTTAATATGCTGTTATTTAATTAACAGGCTCAGATAGTGTTAAGTGTATTCCTCAATAATCTAAGCTCTTCAGTTCTAATTATGATTTACATATCACAGCCATGAAGCAGAAACTACAATTGAGTGCATAAGTCTTTATATAAAGACAACGCTTATGTTTTACTTCGGCCTCACACGCGTACCGACCTGTGTTTAATAGCTCTATGTTTAGTTTTGTGGATCTGCTTTTATCTCCTGCTTCTAAAAGAAAAGAGGAAAAAACATTGAAGGAGCGAGTGCTGGGATAGCTTTCTGTTCCACTTTACAGAATTAACACGGGGCGTGGCGGCCGATTTTTATTTCTATATTTTATACATACATTTATTTTAGTGGACTGTCGCTTTCGTGCTCTGTGGGTGAAGTATTCAGCCTGCAGCGTTCGGGTTTTGAGGGTTTTTGCAGCGGGTTCCGGGCTCTGGCGGTGTCCGCTCCCGTGTGGGGCCGCCCTTTCCCGCCGCCCCTCAGCCGCGCCGGCCCCGCCCCGCCCCGCTGGCCCCGCCCCCTGGCGGCAGC
>VWYP01024131.1:426351-438809 GCA_013400435.1 Pycnonotus jocosus
AGGACAACAACTTTTTGTAGTCGCGGTAACTGCGGGGCCGTGCGTGCGCGCCCCTCGCCCGGGGCTGGAGCGGCCGCTGCTGTAGCACTGCGGTGCCGTCGGGCTGCAAATGCTATCGCTTGAATAAAGTGCGCCTTGAAGCTTTCCCGGCGTTGATACTGACAGTGTTTGTCTGCGTTGGGCGGAGCGGGGTGGGAGGAGCGGCGGCCGCGGCCCCGCGCTGTGCCAGTGCCGGGGGCGGGCCCGGGGCNAACTAATTATAATTATCACTTTTATAATGTTGAATACACTGTTACTTAATCAGATAACTAAAGATGTCATTAAAGAATTTGCTGATGATGGTGTCAAGTATCTGGAATTGAGAAGCACTCCAAGAGAAGAAAATTCCACAGGTACAGTCTGTTCTGGTTTTTAATTTGTGACCTTCTTGCACTATAAAATTTAGTTAAAGGCTGTGTTAATAAAAAGTATAGTCCTCAATAAAAATATTCTTTAAATATGAAAGCTAAGATTTAACCATGCAAAAGCATATCACTTTCCTATTAGATTTTTGAGGACAAACGTGTAATGGTCATAACTCTGTGATCCTCAAGATTGGGTTATTCACTTGAGTACATCTGAGTCTGCTAATATTTTTAATAGCTGATATAGTTTACTTATTTTGTTTTTTTCTTCTAGGTGTGGTGTAGTAGAAACACATAATAGAAGTCTTATTGTGATTCTCTGGCTCACAGAAACTCATTTTAATATTTCCACATGCTTAGGGGGAGGTTTAGTTCAAATGTGTGCTTCACAATAAAGCTATATTACAGATAGAATTAGAATTACATGGGTTAGAAGATGATATGGTCTAAAATCAAAGGTGCAACATGAAACTTAGGAGACTAGAGAGCTGGGTCTGCAATATAATAAAAATAATTTAAAACATGTTTGTTCCAAATATGTGCATGTGTTTGCAGGTATGACCAAAAGGATGTATGTTGAAACTGTGCTTGAGGGTATAAAGCAGAGTCAAGAAGAAGGCTTGGATATAGATGTAAGGTAAATAAAGCATGTGGAATACTTCTGTTTCAAGGTTTTGTGTAGTCTGATGCTTGGTCATGTTTGCAGAGAGGTTTACAAGCCAGCACTATAGGAACAAAAAATGTTTTTAAACCAGATTACATGGAATGGAAACAGGTAATTCATATGGAAACCTGACTTTTTATCTTCTTTTTTACTGCTAAAGAAGAAAACTGGGTAAAACCTCTCATCTCTAAGACTGTCCATTCTTTGCAACATTTTCAGGAAAAGAAGTGTTTTTCATGGAATTGGCTCCTTTTTCACAGCTTAGCTTTGTTGCAAAAGTTCTGTTTGATTAGCTGTACAAGCAGCCTGCTGTAAAGAAAAGCTGGTCCTGACCAGCAGAGAAGTTCAGAGAAGTTTCAGAAGGTGTCAGTGGTTGTTTGGAGACAGTTTGCTGTCCTGTCTTTTACAGCCTCAGTAGCAACCCTTACTAGATTTATTTGTGAAAGCTGAAGAATTTTCATCCTTCATGTGTGGTATTACAAGTCATGGGCCAACTTATTTATCTGTGTCCCTCTGCACTTTGGTACCTTCATTCCTAGAACAATGTCCTATACAAATACTCTTTATACTCAGCAATGAAGGGTATGAAGTGCAATTTTTTGTTGGTATCAGATCTGTTGAGCTGCTGATATTACAGCTTGTATATAATTTAATAATAATTTAATTTAATAATTTAGTACATCTCTGTCCCAGGCTGTTAATAGCAATAAACAGAAGAGATGGCCCAGCAGTTGCAAAGCAGACTGTTAAACTTGCTGAAGAGTTCCTGCTTTCCAGTGATGGGGTTGTAGTAGGACTTGACCTCAGTGGTGATCCCACTGTAAGTTTTTGGTTTATTTTAGTCTATTCTTGAAGATAAGTGTACAATGTTGTGTAACAGCAGGTGGTTCTAACCATAGTTTTTTCTCACAAGTTTTTGTCCAATTTTTGTGCCTAGCTGGATTGGATTGATTCTGGGTTAATCCCTGTTGCTGTAAGAGGCAGATACTCTAACAAAGAATCCTTAGATTAGTATGTGACTGAGAAAAGAACCATTGAAAAGCAGTGTTTATCTGGGAAGTGTCTGTACCTGAGTTGTCCCAGTCAGATTAAGTGGGTGGAGACAAGTTGTCAATAGTTGAAATTTTGTTTAGCTGCACCAAATGCTCATTTTGTATTAAGAAAGCAAAAATATTTGAGGACAGCTGTCAAGCTGAAGTGAAATAGCTCTAGGTGGTAGCTGTGTGTAGAAGGTATCAAAATCAAGACAATTGGCTTGTAAGTCTTAGGCATCATCTGAGTTACTGGTGTTTGATCCCTTGACCTACACAAGGTGGCAGAGGGTTGTTTGGTTTGCTGCATTCCAAACTGAAGTAATGGGAAAAGTGGAATAATTAAATGTAGCTGTATTTGAATGTAGTGTTTGGATATTGCTAGACTTCTTAATTATGGTAATGAAAGGGATTTTGTCAAGTAAGCTGTAGGATAGTGATGTGTTCCTGTTTTCCAGGCAGGACATGGTCAAGATTTTTTAGAACCACTCTCAGAAGCGAAAAAAGCAGGTCTGAAGCTGGCACTGCATCTTTCTGAGGTAAAAGGTTGTTGTTTTTATTTTGGTGCTTCTCTGTAATTGTCATTTTGTGAAAATCTCAATGAAACTAAAATTACCTTTTGTGCATTTTGAACTTCTCAGGCCGAAGTATTAATTGTTTGAGGCATTTGACAAGAGACAAGAAAACAAGGAGAAATCTTCAATTTTTCGTTGTAAATCAGAACAGCCTTCTGATTATTGCTTCCTGTACTATATCTATTGTGGGTTTAGGTGTGAAATTGAAATGAGAAGCTTTCTAAGAGATCCACTGCTTTCTTTCTGGTAGTATTATGTGTAGTGAAATCCACAGTTTCATGAGCAGTGAGGTCTGTTAGTTCCACTGGTATCAGTGGAAGAGCTGGGCTTCTGCTCAAATGGTGGCTGGAATTGGCTCTGAGAAGTTAATTAAATACTGAAGATAGTTATTTTTTCAGGAAATTAAGCAGGATATATGACATCATCAGCATATTTATACTTGTTTCTATTTCACTGACTCTTTCTTTTGGGTAAGAGATGCTGAGAAAGTAGAACTGAAAGTCCATTGTAATTATATAATGTGCTGTTCTATGCTGCCTTGACAGAATGTGAAATATATCCTCTCTAGATTCCAAATCAAGAAGAGGAGACCAAGATTCTCCTGGGTCTGCCTCCTGACAGAATTGGACATGGAACATTTCTCAACTCCACAGCAGCAGGTTCTGAAGAGATAGTGTCACTGGTTCAGCAGAATCATATACCTATTGGTAAGGGAAAGAGTATTTACCATGACTTGATCTCTGGATATCAGAACAGGATGTGCACTGCTGATCTAGTGACACCAGTTTGTCTCTGACCAGAGGTGACCTGGACAAACATGGCAATGACACTTGCCCGTGAAGGTACACTCATGACATTTGTGGGGTTTTTTGGCACCTCTGTAGCAGCAGAAAACAGCTGATGTCTCAGATGGAAGCAAAACCAAATCATAGTTTGTCATTACTGTACAAGACTGTGTGGTGGTTCTGTACCTGATTTGCAAGCTCCCTAAATTTTATAACTCAAAGAAATTGATTAGTAAACTTTTCTCAAAAGAAATTACCAAAGAAGTGTAGAAAATCAAGGAAACAACTGTAGCTGATTTTAATTTTTATTCAGGACCCTTCTAAGTCAATTAACATGTCTCTTGTTTTAATATATATCCTCATTTCTTTTTCTGTTGTTCTCTTAGAATTTTGCATGACATCAAACATAAAATCTCAGACAGTGCCTTCCTGTGACAAACACCATTTTGGATACTGGTACAGCATGGGCCATCCTGCAGTGCTTTGTGTAAGTTTTTTGATTTTTAAGCATGTATTTAGGCAAAAGGCTAAACTTGTGAAGTTGGAGATGTCTTTCTGTTTATGGATCAGAACCGACTTATACTTTCCGACCTTGTAGCAAATCATTTGCTTTTAGGAAATCATAATGTTCTGTTTGGGAAATGCTTTTAATTCAAGTGGGAATTGGTAGTATTTATCTTGGTTCTATTTTAAAGCCAGGCCTTTCTTCTGTGGGATAATATGATCACCTATACAAGCAGTGAACTTCACTGCTCTTTTCACAATGACAGATTTCTCTTAAAACCCATGACTCCAGTGCATGGAGCCTGGCTGTTCATTGTGTTGGGTGAGAGCTCCTGCATTCTCTTGATAACTCATTCAGGTCTTTAAGCATTGAAGGTGCAATGTACTTGTGCTGCCATTGGCAAGGTTTTGCTATTATCCTGTTAGTTTAACCCCCATAATCCATAGCATTGTCCAAGTGTGTGTGCTTTATACCACTGTGCTTACCTGGGGAAAAGGAAAAGAGAAATAAGGAGACCTGCATATACTGACACACCCTGAATATATGCAGCATTTGATAGCCTCTTTCTAGAAATTTTAGTAGAAAATCCTCTTTTCTTGATAAATCGTGCCATCGTTTTAAGAGGTTTTCATATATGTTTGAATAATTTATTCATTTTTAGTGAAAATAGGGTGAATAAAGAATGAAATAACTATGCACAGATGAAAGAACAGTGGAATAAAATGTGAGAGAGCAAGATAAAACTGGTTTGTATGTATAGAAAAAAGTCTTATTGATACAGAGGAATTAATTTAAACTTTTTTCTTTCTCTCCTTTCAATTTAACTCCAGACTGATGATAAAGGCGTCTTTGCAACTGATCTATCACAAGAGTATGAGCTGGTTGCAAAAACATTTAACCTGACTCAATCACAGATGTGGGATCTTTCCTATGACTCAATCAACTATATTTTTGCTTCAAATGCAGTAAAATCCAAGCTAAGGGAACAATGGTGTAAGCTGAAGCCAGCTCTGTTTGATTAATTAAACTGTTGTCCTAAATAGCTCGAGTGTATTAGCTGAGTTAATAAGATTTTTTTTACTGAAGTCCCCAGCTTTTCTCAGGCCTCAGGATTTTAAACCCAGCCATGAACTGCCTATGTGAAATGAAGGCAACTGGAATGCATTCCTGGTTACTGGGGACAGAAGTAAATGTTCTTTTGGTGGTTGGGAAGGGCTCTCAACCAGTGATGAAAATGCCAAATGTGTTATCACCTTGTTTCTGTTAAGCTGATAGGACATTTTAAAAAATACTTAGTTGAAATATGTAATCATAATATAAACATTTGAGAGCTGGAACAAAATGAAGACAGAGCGTTTGGTGTTTAAAATATCTCTGTTGGCAGCATTGTGCCAAGCAGTTTGAATGTGTGGTATTGTGTGTATTTTTGGGGTTTGTATTGTTTTTAGGTTTTGAGCTATTGATTGAATGTGAAGACAGAAACAAACTCAGGGAGAACGAAATATTTATCCCAAGGAATTAATATTCTATCTGTTTTTATTGCTGTACCTGTACGACTGAAACTGCTGTGGACTGAGTAGCACGTGGGGGTCTCTGCTGGTGCCCTGGGCACTGGTGGTGTGTAGGCACTTAAGAATCTTCAGTGCCTTCAGTAATTGAGCTACTTGGCAAAGTGGTCTCATTCTTAAAATGCTTTTTAGAATTACTGCTTGTTGTGTAAAAAAAGCAATAAAAATAGCCTCAAGCTCCATGTTTTTGGAACCACCACTTCAAGGTGTGCATGTGTGTGTTTGAGCTCTACAGAAGAGAAGCAGGATTCTGTGGGGTGAGTGCTGCCTGCCAGCCTCTCCCCTGCTGCCCTGGCAGCCCCTGGGCAGCCACAGGGTTTGCTCTGCTCTCCAAGCACCTGCCTGTGTGTTCTGGTGCTGAGAGCTCACAAGGTCTGTGAATGTGCACGAGTTTGTGTCCTGGGAGTTGAGAGGTCACCTGGAGGATTCCATTTGTGCGAAGTAAAAGAACCAGGAATGTATGTGGGTGGCTGAAGAGCAACAAGAGAACTGGGACTTCTGTATATAGGAATCTAACTGTGTGTTACTGCAGTTATTTACACAGCAGAAAGGGTACACTTAGGAAGTTGGACAGGATGTGGACTTTTGGAATGAAGAATCACCATCTGATGAAGTGATCACACCTTTGTTATGCACAGTTCCCAAGCAGACCATTGCAACTTGAAATGCTCTTACTATCCTTGGGCTAGTTTTCCAAAGTTTTAACTTTTAGAAGTAAAACTGCAGTTTCCTTCTATGACTTCATGTAGCATTATAGATAATTTTAATTCAAGCACTTCTTGCTGAGCCTGCTTGTCAAATTCTGAGTTAGCAGTGACATAAACATTGTATAGTTTGTAATACTATGTAAAAATGACAGTGACCCACAGAGTGAAGCATCACCACAGAATTAACCATCAGTAATGGGGGAGAGAAGATTTTTTTCCCTGAATGCAATGGAAATTTTGAGTAACTGCTACTAGAATTTTGTATGGTATAAGATGAGGTTTAAGTTATCTCTTCATGTGCAGCTCAACTTATTTTTAAAGTAAACAAAGTAGATCTAGAGTTAATATTTTTATTTCCATCTGATTATACAAGAGAACACTTACAGAGCAGTCTCCAGTGCTCAGAATCTTTACTCATGAAAATGCACACTGGTCCTATTGAACAATACTGCTTTGGTAATGTATGTGAGAACAACTGCTCACTGTGGCCTTGGTTTCTCAGTTCCTTCTGAGGCAAACACAGGAAACCTTCAAAACCTCAGCTCCTTATGATGAGACTGGTAACATTCCATAGCTTTTCATAATACAGCCACTAAACAATAAGTACACACTGCTCAGGATCCTAGCTTGGCAAATAATGTACTTACATCAATGATTTATATGCCTGCTGGAATATTTAGGTGTTTCAAATTAATACATTAATAAGAATGGATGCAGGTAAGGGCCCTGCATTAGCTAAGAGATTCAGCTGATTAAAAGGCTGGCATGTCCCTCCTGTGAGGCCTGGAGAGCAGGCACTGCTTAGATTGGAGTGGAGAGGGCTCTGGGGGAGGATCTCATCAAGGTTTTTAAATATCTGATGAGAAGAAGTAAAGAAGATGGAGCCAGGCACTTCTCAGGGATACCCAGTAACAGGAAAAGGGGCACAGACTGGTTCTGTGTAGGTGGCTGAACACAGGGACACATCACCCAGACAGGCTGAGCAGTCAGTCCCTGCAGATACTCAAACTTATCAGTGACTTGGAGCTTCAGCAAAGGAGGTGGACTGGGCAATCTCCAGAGATGCCTTCCAGCCTCATCTGTTCTGTGAAGAATATATACAAATATACAAATGATAAAGTCTCTATATAAATACAAAAGCTTTTAAAATTAAATACTGACTTAAATGAGTCACTCAAGCAACAATTTTTCACCAGGCTTGGTCAGTGGCAGTTGGCTGATCTGTGAAACTGTTTTTAAAGCATAGTCTATTCACCCTTCATAGCCTTCCTTCTCTCACAGCCATTGTGGAATCCTTTGGTGCCATCAGGACCTTTAGGCAGCCGCAGCACCCCTACAGGGAGACCATCTGCATTTTGTATTTTCCGAGCCAACATGGGACTGCTGACAGGACTCTTCTCTTGTGTCAGAGTTTGGGCTTTTCTTCTCTGCACCCAGGGGCTCCCAGAAGGAGTGATGCTGCTATCTGAGGAATAATCAGTGTATTTCCTTGGAATTTCAGGGCTAGTGCTTGAGTTAAGCTTGCTGTCTTCAGCCAGTGGAGATTTTTTGGTTCCTTTTCTTAGTGAAGATGGACTGTTCCAAGGACTTGATCTGGGTGACATATTAGGACTCAAATGGTTGTTTGGGTGGATGACAGGGCTCAAATTACTGGTAATATTTGTTGTGGTACGTTTGCGTCCTGACAGCGGTGACGTAGGATTGCTCTCGGGGTCAGAAGAGCTGTTTGCTGAAGATTCATCACCAGCAAACTGAAGTTCCTCAACTCTCTTGTTAAGGGATCGAGTCTTCTTAAGGCTCTTGCTGGTATCCTCATCACGGTTCTTGTCTTTGGGAACTTTTTTCTTTGGTGGTTTCGTGCCTATTAGGACAACTTTCATACCAGTCTCTTTGTTTTCAGCACACATGAAGTCGTGAGCACGTACAGCAGCTTCTACTTCTTCAAATTCTATAATTGCACATTCCTGGGTTCCCAGCTGGCTGTACCGATTGCTGACCCTCCTGATATCAGGTGGGAGATCCCTGCCAGGCTTGAGAATACGAACTGATGAAATGACACCAAAAGTTACAAAGGCTTTGAGGAGATGCTCCATTATCCTTTCTTGCATGCATCCATTTTCTTCTTTGTTAAGGGCCTGCAGCTCAGAAATCCTGTGGATATCATACACCAGTAGCATCCTGGTAGGGACATTTTCACTTGGAAACACTGGAACTGGAGTATTTCTTCGAACCTTTTTGTTATCATCATTGAGCTCCAGAGTGCTTGAGTACTTCAGTGCATAGGCTGTGGTTCTCCAGTCACGGGTAAGGTGTTTTACCTTCAGGACAGACACAGCACCACAACTGAGCAAACCCAGTCAAACTAATCACTGAATTTTAAGGCAGATGCAAGCTTCAGTCTACAAACAGAACCTGGATTTAAGCTTCATGTAGCAGGCTTAGTGAGAAAGTAAACAGTTTTCATGCTATAATGGGTATCAGTGAGGTCCTTGAAAGCTCATGTCCTGTTGAATTGAATGAAAACAGGAACTGGCACTAAAGCTCAAACTGGAAATCATTACTACATCTGAAAGCCTGCTCAAGTAGTGCTTGGTCATTCCACATCTAGGCCTGAACCATGATCAAAATGCATGTTCTAGGGAGGTAGGCATATTTTTGCCAAACAAGAAGTTTTTTAAGTTTAAGTCTTCGTTGTATGGAATTGATTTTTCCTCCCTCAAAAATCTCAGTCTAAAAACACCCCAAACTTTTCTGTTTTCATTAAATGTTTATAGAGAGTTTATCTGTTACAAATACAATCTGTTTGAAGTTGTCTGAAGAAATTGAGAAGGCATTAACTTCTAGACAGAATGACTGCAAAATGATGAGATTTAGGATCTTGACAAAGTGTTTCTGGTGTAATTCTAGAAATCAGTTATGTACAGATTTACATAGATCTTTCTAATGTAATGTAGAAAAAAAAAAGAAAAAATAATAAAACTCACTTCAAGTTTGAGGAACTTTTGTTACAAGATACTTCATACTACTCTTCATTTTTGGTTCTCTGTCCAAAAGACAGATTCACTGTCGCTTCTCAGAGACAGGAATATAACTTTACCTGGACTACCCAGCTGTTCCTGACTAGTTGCCATGGAAATTAATTTCATCTAATGTCTTCCTGTCTCCAAGAATGATAATTTAAAAGCATAAAGACTTTCAAGCCAATGATTTCCCTAGCCAATCATCAATGAATTCAGCAGTATAAACCTAACCATCATAGCAAAACCAGGCAGATAAAGAGAAAGACTAAAAAGTTGCCTGTATAAAATGTTACTTTGATCTCTTCTACTGTTTTGAGATTCATGAGGCTTGCATGAGACCCTTCAAGTCTTAAAAAGTTAGCTTACCTTCTTAAATGAAGTGAGGAGTTTAACACTGACATAGCCCATCTTATTTCTTCTCACATGCTTCAGAAGGAAGGCATCTTTCTCAAGGTTCTCATCTGAGAAGTAATATTCAATCTGTGCTATTAACTTCTGGATCAGGTCATTTTCTGGTGGTTTCCAGTTCTGGTCAGAGTCATCATCATTTTCCCCACCACTGGAAAACAGTTAAATCATTTTATCAACAGATCTTCATCTTCTATTAGTGGATTCAAATAGCCTTTCAAAATGAAAGGGCATAACCATTATGCTGGTTCCAACTGACTTCAGATGTGGGTACTGGACAGGTATCACCCACCCAGCTGAGCCTGCAGGCTAGCTCAGAGGATGAAGCTTTCCAGTCAGCATGAGGAGTCAAGCCCTTGAGCTTATTCCAAAAGCTGATCTCAGTGCAGAACAATGAGACATCTACACTGATGGCTTGAAAGCACTGCCAAATCAAATCCTCCACCAAAACATGAAATGAAGGTCCACTGGCACTTGGTACTATACAAAGTTCCTCCAGTGACAATGTTATATTTTTCAGTATGAAGCTATTAAACATAGGCTTGACCTTTATATGCTTCGTGAGTAGCGTCACATACCAGAGAATGAATATTCCAACTTGATGCAGTCATGATTTCTTAAGCCTCTTCACTGCATGAATGCAGGAGCTGATATCCAGGGAGTAAGAAGGACTGACAGGACTGTTGCACATTTTACAGGTCACTGCCAGAGTGACAGAGTAACATAACCAGCAGTTTACCACAGGTGTTAAACCTGCCAGCTCATGTACCTCAGGAACAGGTTTATATGCACACATGCAGGTTCCTAAGCAGTCATTCTCATTTCTTCTCTTTACCTCCCATCACATTGTCTGGGTACCTGGGCAAAATGGAGCCCTGTGGAGCATCCTATTCCTCAAAAAATACTGCAGCCATGCATTCAGGGTAAATGTCCCGTGCAGTTACAGCAACGTGTTTGTTGCTGAAATAGAAACTTCCATTTATAGGTGACTATAATGGACAAGTCTATCTTATGTCAGAGTCATTTTTTCAAGCTGTTAGTGGTCTAGTTTTGTTGTGGGATCATCTTGAAAGTTTCTGTTAAAAAAGTAAAATCATCCACTATGTACCCCACAAATCATTTATTAGTTTGGTCTCCCAGGTAAGTTAGCAATAGAAGAAGGAGCCATGCATTTCCCCCAAATTGTCTTAATGTGTAACTAGCTCCATATTAATTTGTAATGATGATCAACTGGTAGCACCTCTAGGGTAACAACTGTATTACAAAAGTAGTTGATAAATATTTCAGTCAACTTTGACAAGGAACCAAACCCTAATAGTTATTCACAACTTTATTTTTTTATTTGGAGCTTTGTGATGATAGGCTCATAAAACAAATGAAAAACAATCTTTTAACATGGTGACTCATCTGGCCATTAGTCACACAAGAAACTAAACATATCTGCAGAGAGAGCAGATTTAGAATTTTAAATATCAAAACTCACAAATAATATATTAAATTGTTTGGATAGCATCTAACCTTCTGAAAAAAATTAGCAGTGTCCAAATGAATAAAGTATTGTATTAATAAGCACTAAGTGGCAATCTAATTTATAAGTTCCAAGAGTATAATCACTCAAGGGCAGTCCACGTTTGTCAACAAAAACGTGAATACATTACTGGGTGCCTACTGCTGTCAAGTTGTCTGCAAGCTTCAGCTGGAGAGTGAGATGGTTCATTCCCAGCAGTTTTAGATCATCCCTAATAATTTTCCAAATGTTTGTAAATAATTTTCTGTCAGATGCTGCATTCCGAGAAGGGAAATCCTTAGGTTAGGTTCTATGTAAATGGCAGAAGCATGTGCAAACTCCATTCACCTACTTTTGATGCGGAGTTTTTAGAGTTCTCTCCATGGCAACAGCTCTGGCCTTTCCTGGATCGGGAAAAGGCCATTTACAAAAAGGCAACCTCCACAAGAACTGAATATACATCAACACATTTCTGAAGACAACACCAACTGCAGAGGATTAAATAAGTGACATTTAAGAGTAGCTATTGTCTTTCAAAAATTGAAAAAATAGCCACTTTTTCTTTCTAGTCTAGGCCAGGGCTAGAAGCTCTTTACAAGTAATACTATCATAGATAACAAATGTAAATAATATCCCAATTTTAAGAAATCAGTAATTAGAATGCAATACTGTAGGCTGCTGTATATATTTATAAAAATACAACAGTCACATATGATTGTGGGATAACTAAGCTGACTCAGTTTAAAAACCTTAACGGTGCCTAGCTATGTTCAACTCCTCTTTCTGTAGTCCATAGTTGACAATTTTGGCAGCTACAGAAATTTTCTCACTCCCTTACTACCCATCTGTAATTTAAAATAATACATTGCAGTTCATTCTGAGTCAATGCTAGGTATGAAATTAGAAAATCAATTAGAAACAATAAATGTTCAAACAGAATACTGGATTTCTTGCTACTGTACCTAAATCTCTATGTGACAGTTTATAACTCCATCTGCAGCTTTAGTACAAACCACAGGATGAACTACAACTAGTAGAGCTTCGTCTCTCTGCAGTTTGCTGGCACAAAAATCCTGGATGTTCCTTTTACAAGTAAGACATTCTGGTAAGCATCAAAACTATTTCAGGCCAAGCCAAAACGGGCAAAAAGAGGAAAAAACCAAAACATCAAACCCCGAAACAAAACTCCAAAACACAGCTACAGCTAACCCCCCAAATCTTTCTGTAAAAGGCAGCGAATTGGAAATGTCGGGGGCATCACAGCCCGGCGCTTCTCGCTGCGGG
>VWYP01024131.1:439044-500100 GCA_013400435.1 Pycnonotus jocosus
CGCTGCCCCGGGCTCGGCCGGCTGCGGCTGGGCCATGGCGTTCCCCGGCCAGGCTCAGCCCGCCGCGACACCAGCGATGCCCTGAGTTGCGACAGCCGCCCGGCCGCCTCCCCTCCTGTCCCCCCGTGTCCCCTCCCGCTGGGGCGGCGCTCCCCGCTCCACTCCCCCGGCGCGCCCGCACGGCAGCGGGAGGGTCCGACCCTCCTCCAGCCATGCCGCCCCCGGGCCCGCCGGGCAGCTGCGGAGTCCTTCTCCTTGACGGCTGAACAGAGAGTGCTTTTGTTTCATCTGAAAACAACGGGCTCCTTACCGGAAAGCAGCCTCAGCCTCTCTTCTCCTGGTACAGCCTTGGCGCTCCGCCGCTGCTCTCTGACCAGAGTGTTGAGTTTTATGAAAGTCAGAAAGGTTTCGCTGGGGTAAGTGTGGCTTAAGGGGTGAGATTTGGAAATAAGATACACGAGTGAACAAGGACATAACATATTATGTTGGTTTTGCAGAGAAGTCTCCTCTATAGTTCTGCATGGCACCTACACAGAATAAAAACATTCCCCCTTAAGAACTAATTAAAATAGAGGCCCTTCTGAAACACTTAGGCAGTGATTATTTTGAATTTAAGACTATTGCACTATATTTTGGTGGACTCTTTCAGATACTAAAGTGAAATTAGCATTCGTGTGCTAAATACTAGAATCAAAATATTTTCAATTTACCATGTAAGTACTCATTCTTCACTCAAGGAAGGTCTTTTTCAATACTGTCTGTACCCAAACTGCTAAATGATCTTTAAGTCACAACTTCATTTGTGGCATCCTTGTTTGTGTCTGCATTGCTTCAATACTCTTCTTAAAATTTTGGATGGACAGAAAATGAGACTGCACTCAGGGCCAGTTGTTCTCGTCACTGTGGCAAACAGTCCTCATGAGTCAGGTTTGCTGGCATGGACACATCCTGAGACTGCCCTGCCTCAGGCTGTGACTGATTTTTAAATGTGCCTTAAGCAATAAAGTATTTTGTTTATGAAATATGCTTACAAGCATCGCTAACCAAATCTCTAGTTCTCTGCTAATGGAACATTCTGTAATACGTCTTGGGTAAGGCATCGCTTTGCTATTTATGTCAGTGGACTCAGAAATACAAACACAAATTACACATTCTAGGCAAGGATATGGACAGGGACTGTGGTCAGATTTTGTATGAGTTCATGGAAGTTGTTTGCCTCCCAAGGCATGAACAAGGTCAGGAGTATGAACAAAGAACTATTTTGTGCTACAGCTAACCCAAAGGATGTTTGAGAGAGACCTTTCAGTTTATCTGATGTATCTTTCTGTCAAAGTTAAGGGAACTTGATTTTATAGCAGAAGACACTAGATATATTTATTTGTTCTGCCAGTGGTCACAGCACAGAACTGGCCTTTGACTGATGTAATTACAAACACTGTGTTTTTTAGATCTCCACTGAAATTATCAGACTAATGTTTTTTGGGTTTGTTTGGTTTGTTCATTTTCCTTTTAATATAACAGTGCTCTATAAAACTTAACTTCCAGTAGAGATAAAACAGTATCTGTAACCATTGCAAAATTTAAAACTAAACATATTAGTTTTAGTAGACAAGTCCCTTAGAGGGAAACCCATGGCTCACCAGTACCCAGTAAACATCATAAACCCATGAACCTCAAGTGCACGACCAAAATCTGCACAGATTTCTTATGATGCATTTATTGTTGGTACAGCATTGTCTACATACCATAAAAAACCAACCAACCAACCACCAACCAACCAAAAAACAAACAAACCCCCCTCATGTTTTGCATTCCTCACAAAATATGCTGTAATTACATTATTTTCTGTCAACCTTTCAGCAGATGGAAACTAAAATGACAATACAAGAAGCTAAACCTGGAATATTTATTTGTTTGTGTGGCCAGATGTTGGAATAGGCTGCCCAGGGAGGTGTTTAAGAACATCTGGATCTGTACTGGATCATGTGGTTTGTGGTTTAGGGGTTGCAGTTGCAGTGCTGGGTTGGCATTTGGGCTTGATCTTAAAGGTCTCTTCCAACCTTGATGATTCCATGATTCTGACTGAGGAAGACACTATGAGGCCATCCACAGCCCTTCCATGCACCTTGACAGCCACACCGTTCCTTCTCTAACCACTAATTTCTTGATGTGTGTATTTAAAAGCATCCACTAGGCATCAGTGGAGCTCCTGGGCTCCAGGAGCTGCTGAGGGATCAGCACCAGGAGCTCGCACGGGTTGATTGTCACCTCAGTGACTGTCACATTTTGTGACCAGTCTGTGCCCACAGAAGGCGACTTCCCGAGGCACAACAGAAAGCATCCATCTTCTCGCCCTGTCACGGCTTTTCACACACAGCCACTTGCTTGTAGAATTCAGAAAAGTACAATCGCAATAGCGGCTTTTTACTGTGGGGCAGCGGGGTGGGGGTGACACCGGGCACAGAGCGCTACGTCCGTCCGTCCCCCGGTCCCCGTCCCCGTCCCCTCACGGTTTCCCGCCCCTCGGTGCCGCCCCAGCCGGCGGGCGGGGCGGGGCGGGGCGGANCCGCGGGCCGTGCCCGCTGCGGTAGGTGCTGCCGGGGCTGGGGCTGCGGGGCTGGGGCAGCTCCCCCGCATCGTCTGTGCTGTGCTGTGCTGTGCTGGGAGGGGCATGGATGAGCCGTTCGGTGCTCCTGTGAGACGCTTCGGGTTTGTCACATGAATAAGACCAGTATGTTGTGCTTTTCTAAAATACAAGGCGTATTGAAATGTAAGCACTTGTTTTCTTCATACGGAGTTGTATCCCCATGGAAGTCACGCTTTCAGGGTATTTTTAAAACTAAAACCAGTGTGATTATTGTAAACTAAAAACGCGTTACTTAGAGCTGTGGTGTATTCTTCATAATATTTTGCAAAATAGTTCCTTTCTTGGCAGATTTTGCTGTTGAAAATAGCTTCATTGTTTCAAAAGCAATTGTATTGATATGTGATATCAATATTGCAATCAACAATTGTATTGATATTGCTGAGAAATGTAGCATTCAATTTCATTTTCTTCCAATTTGCAGGTTAATAATTGTGGTCTCCAGCTGGTCATCCAGACCTCGTCAATACCAGAAAAAACCAAACCAGTAATTATTACCTTTTCTTGGATAGTTATATTAACTAATGCTGTTGTATGATACAGACCAATTTCTATGCTTTCAAATACGAATTACCTTTTCAGTACTCATCTCTTGACTTACAATATCTAATGTCTAATGTACCTGATAGTATTTTGTTAATTTATTTCTTCCTATTAAAAACATATAAAATAAAAACATGGGGTTGTACTATAGCTAGCCATGAGCCTAATATATATATATGATTTCTTGCTCTTCTATCTGTATATCTCTCCTGTAATTGCAGCATTCCTCACTGGGTGAAGTTTGTTTTTTAGTTATTCAGTCAACTGCATATAAATGCACTGGTAACTTCCATATTTTTGTTTTGGTTTCCAACAGTGAAGCATTTTAGTTGTAGGGTCTTAAAAGAATGAATACACTTTTTACTGGAGAAATTATTTCTTCTCTTTTTTTCAAAGTGTTATAGAAATTCTTGAGAACTGCTGTTAGTACTAAGGTTGTGTTTGTCTGTGTAAAGATATTATTTGCATTTGAAAAGTCTAACATTTGTCTACATTACTGTGTTACAGTTTGAATTCAGGATAAATAAAGAACAGTCATCTTTCCACAATAGACTTCTGCAGCATGATCTGGAAAAAAACTACTCTGGAAGACAAGGTAATATTCGGTGGGGTTTGGTTTGTTTGTCTTTGTATTTCTTTTATTATTTAAAAGGTAAAGAAAGACTGTATCCTGATTAGAAAATGTAAGAGTGACAGTGTTTCCTACTTGGTTACAGTAATTCTGTGTAATTACTGTTGCATCATGGCCTGAACCTGCTATGCTACTGCCTATCTTTTTTCATTCTTTCCCCGCCTGCCCCCGCTCCCCCCCATGGAAGAGCATTTTTCCTTCTATCTACAAAGCCACAACCTGTCAAGTGCCCTGCTGTTCCCTCAATAGCCACACATTTTACTGGATGTTTAACGTTTTTAATATATTTAGACAAAATTAGTTTCTAATTTAGAACTGTGATATTAAGAGGTAGTTTTTCTATTGTGCTTGAGTGCTCTTGGCTTTGCAAAGCAAGGTATTGGTGAAATCTCTGCTAACTGTGGTGAGGACTGGAAGAGACTTGAAACATTTCTTATCTTGTTGCTGCTGCTTGCCTGTGATTGGTGTGAATAGAAGATCAAATTAGTTATCATGGCAATACATCTGTGTCTTTGAGTTTATCTTAAGTTGGGTAATATCTTCTTGAAGTTCAGATACTGAAACTGTCAAACAATTTTACAATCTTATGTTAAAATATCATTGGGTAATTCTAATCAAAATAAAGGCATTTACAAAATATCTGCTTACAACAAATTGTTGAAAAAAAATCTCAAAGTAAAGAAATGGGTGTACTTTGGAAAGAGGATGTAGATGGATATGGTTATAAACAAATAATACCAGGAAAGAAAATTGATAAGTCATAGTACTTATTACAATTCAAGTACTGAATGGAGGCAAAAAGCACTTTCGTGCTTTACTTTTGATAAGAAAGAAAATTTTTCTTTAATCACCTGTAATTCCTGACATGCATCTACAGAGAAGTAGTTCATGTACCCTCTGTATGATTTTCCAATAGATAACACGAGTTTTGGGAGCAGTTCATCAATAACATTTCCTGTATTGCAACGTACTGCTGAAGAAAAAATTCTGAACTCAGACAGACTTACCCTGGAAAGGTGAGAGGGTGATGGAGTGCACGTGCCAGAGCCCCAGGGCCCTGGTCTAAAGTGACCAGAGTGACCAGTGCCCTGCTGGTGGCTGCAGTCAGTGGTGGGCTTGGGTTGTTGGGTTTTGTATGTGTGTGTTTTTTAGAGAAGAACTGTGCCCCATGGAGAGATTCTCTGTGAGTGTCCTTGTGATGAATATATCCGTACAGCAGTCAGCTAAGGCAGGCAGATTTCTGATCTGAACAGCCTGTTCATGTAATAGCTGAACAGATTGTGAGGCTGCATCTGTTGGAGTTTTAGTCTGCTCACAACACAAAATTTCCATGTAGTTTCCATGTAACAAGCAAATCTCTGAGAGGAGAGGGGTTCAGAAAGTCTTGGAACTATTTCTGCCATGTTTTCAGCCTAATTTTTTAATAGGTAGGCGTTTCTGCTTCATCTACAGAATTTAATTAGCAAGCCTAATTAATGCTGCCTTAACCAAGATAATGTACTTTTCTCAGTGTAGTCAGAGTGGGTGAGCAGAAGGTGGATTACTGATTTGTTACTTACATGTGTGTTCTGTTTTTTCTTTTTTCTTCCAGGCAAAAACTGACAGTGTGCCCAATTATTGATGGGGAAGATCACCTTCGTCTTCTGAATTTCCAGCACAACTTTATAACTCGTATCCAAAATATTTCTAATCTTCACCATCTTGTTTTCTTAGATTTATATGATAATCAGATTGAAGAGATAAGTGGGGTCTCAACTCTGAGATCCCTGAGAGTCCTTCTGTTGGGAAAGAACAGGTAAAAATAATCAAACCTAACTAGGGCACTCTACCTCCTGTGGTGTAACAACTGTGATTTCCCATTGTTTCTGTTAAAGTTTTCAGTTTGTGATGTTCCTGTCATACCAGTGAGACCAGCCCTAAGATTAGCTAAGTGTCAGGGATCTCACTGAGGAAGCACACAGATTTTGTATGTCATGTTCTTCAAAACTTCCTTTCTTACTAAGTTTAAGCAGCATTTCCAAAGTACTTCACATGTTTCCATCTAATTTTCTTTTCTGACCAATTATTAAATATGTGTTCTTAGATTTGTGTGGCATGCTGTGGAATGTCTTTTCACATCAAATCTAATGTTCATTGATTATTTATAATCTATAATAAGTCTTTCTGCCTGATATATTTGGCTGGGGAAAAAATACCAGACAGATGAGTCATGGATTATAATGTTTATTTATTGCTTCTAGTCAATGTAGTCTTTAATTTTAATAATTTAATACATTTCTGTGGAATTGCCCACACATCTTAAGGTTGTGCTCTGACTTTTAAAATTTTCCTCATTTTCTTATATTCAGAAGTGAGAACTGGTGACCAGTTTTCAATTATGTGCAGATTATAAAGAAGGTACCTCCTAATTCAGCCTGTATTCAAAACTGACCACTTTCAATAGTGCAGTATCTTACTAGAGCTTTTGTATAAAAAAATCTCATCTGTAGAAATCAATTTTATTTGTAGTAAAATGTTGGGGTGTGGGTGCTACAATTTTAAAATGCTATGAGGAGTTATTTTCCTTATCATAACCACCCTGAGTGCAGTTTACCTTAGAAGTGTGGTGTTGAGGTAGTTAGGACTTGGCCTGCTTGTGAGTGAGTGGTTACACATCAGATAAAGTTGTTACCAACTTGTTTTTGCCTTGATCTGTGTGTGATTTTTGATGACTCTCAAAGCAAATGCTTAATACAGTGTTCAATGTCATCAGCCAGTAGATGATGCTGTTGATGTATAATAGCCTAGGTCTGGAGTCTGACAAAATATGACAAGACAGAGAAGTTTTAAGACAATGAAATTGTTGACTTTGGTTTCTAGTGGAGCATCCTTTTCTTTCTGGAAGAGCCACATAAATTCTGCTGTTATTGAGTTATTGACAGTCAGAAAAGAAGGTGATAGTCTTAAAGTCATACTCATTTATCTATTAATTTTTTTTCATGGTTCGAAATTTTGTTGTTTTTAAGTTACTCTTGTTAGGAAAAAAAAGGCTTAGTTTTGTATTGACTGGAAAATGAAAGATACTTTTAATCTAATATTAAAAATAATTGTCATAATTGAAATCTTGCAGAATAAAGAAGATCTCAAATCTGGAGAACCTAAAAAACCTTGATGTTTTAGATCTTCATGGCAATCAGGTACAGTACAATACCTTCATTGCTTATGTTTGTTGTGTAGACATCATGTATTTGCTGTGTCTTTTACCAATTTTTTTTTTTTGTGAGAGGGAACTGGTGGCAAGTTTTGCAGTTCTTGAGGTCACAGGAATCAGTAAGTTAATAAAAGGGGTAATGATGTTTATTTTGAATCTTTGTACCAGTCTCTTGTACTTTCAGTGCTGTACTTCAGGAAGGCTACAGTGATTAAAATGCTGAGTTAGCTGAGTATAATGCCACTCACACCTACACAGCAGTAACTACCACAAGCAGCTGTGGTGTGGTAAAGTAACACAGCCTTAGAACTACTATAAGATTTTTAGGTATGATTGATTGCTGTTCCTACTGTTAGTGGTCTGACAAAACCAGATTCCCTACATACATGTAAAAGAAGAAAAAGACAAGTTAGCCCTGTAGGGACTTGTTGTAAGTGATGCAGTAAGTTTGTGGCTGCTTTGAATCCCATTAATGGAACAATGTGCACATTGTACAGTTGCAGAGGCAATCTAGGAAAAAAAAAAGTGATAATAACTTGTATTATTTCTTACCTGATAGTCCATATGAAAAGCTGGTGTACCTTCATGTGTGCATGCATAATTGAAACAGGCAATTCAGTAGAGCTAATCTGAAAGCTTAGCAAATGGTAAAGAGTATCTCTATATGTTGCTGATGAAATCATTATCTTTGCAATAGTAGTGAAATACCAGGATTAATATTCTAGACTGTGGCATTCTAGCCTGTAATTCTTGCTGGGCAGACATCAGCAGAGGTCTGTGCTCTTCATGCCAACTGTCTGCTCTTAGGGTTGCTTTTAAAAGTCGCTCTGTATAAAAATCGTGGTATTTTCTATTCTTCTTGCTGTAATATTTTTGTATAAAATACACATAAATGGATAGTTTAATTAGCAGTTGAATCAAAAGTTTAAGCACTTTGAATCAAAGGAGATGTTATTTAATTTTGGTCTTGCTATCTACTTTTGTCTGCTTTTTAATTGAGAAATTGCTGAAATATTTCTTATAGCAGCATATTCCAGTCACAGACTTACATGGACACATATATGTGTATGGATATATGGGAATTACCATATACAAAATGGGATGTTCCCAAACTGTTAAATAATGGCTACCTCAGCTCTTCTGTTCCAGGAGCTGCTAGACCCTTTCTGCAGACTGGCATGGCCAGACCTGCACTGGTGTGAAGGATGCTCCATGTCTGTGACCAGGCACTGCTTTACTGCTCTGCACCTTGGCACTGTTGGCCTCCTGGAGGAGGAAGGATGTGCCTGGGCACTGGGTGCTAAAGGGGGCCTACAGTGGTACAGAGATGCTCATTCTGACAGGGAATGGTGCATGCTGGGAGCTCTTTGCACTGCCAAAACCTTGTGGCTGCTGAAGTATTTCCCACAGGAAAAGCTGCTGTCTTCTCTCTGCTACCCAGCATGGATTTCACTGAGAGTACCACAGGCATGTCCCTTGTGCAGTGGCTGTCCTACTTCTCCTTGTTTGCAAGTCAGGCATAAATTCTGCACAGGTGCTGGAGGACAGGTCCCACACTGCCATGAGAAATAATTATCAATCTATAATTAGAGAGCCTTGTGTGGATCACTGGGAATTATTAACAGCGGGAAACAAACCCATACTGAATCATCAGGGCAATAATCAATGCCTCTGTAAAATACAATGGTATTTCTAGAAATAAAAACTAAAATTAAAGATCATTAGCTATTATTGCTCCTTTTACGCCTTTTTTTTGCTTTGTCATTATCACCTGAGTCTTTAAAATAGGGTATTAAGGATAAAAACAAGCATCTGCCAGCTGCCTGTTTACTGTAGTTCAGTCTTTGTTAGGTCCCTCCCTTTTCTAATCCCAGGAAGATAATTGAGTGTCTCTGCAGACAAATTAAGGCTCAGCCATGCACAAAATTCCCCCATTTTTGGCATACTACGATACCATCAGTGTTGTCTTGATTTTATGTCTTCGAGGTGGCTGCTGCAGAGCAGCACAGCTGAAGTAACCTGATTTCTGATGGGATAGAAGGAAATGTTGACTGAATTTTACTGCAGGATGGCAAGAAAAATGTGGGTGAACACTTGTTCTGGACTTCTGAGTATCACAGTTTAGAGAAACACAGGCACGCTATTGTATGAAGCTGATAGTTCATGTATGCTTTTAGAAAACACATGTGCCACATAAATATTTTTATTTTATATTCTTATAGAACACTGTGTGCATGTTTATCATATCTCTGACAGATTGCTAAAATAGAAAACATCGGTCATTTGAGTGAGCTGAGAGTGTTAAACCTTGCCAGAAACCTCCTCACTGTTGTAGAAAACCTGAATGGACTGGATTCACTCACAGAGCTCAACCTCCGTCATAATCAAGTCTCTGCTATAGTAAGGAGCAAAACTCTTGTCTTTCTCTTTTTTCTTTTAATTTCCTTTTCTTTGTTTTTGACAAAATGCATGATAACTCTAACTCATATCACTGTTTCAGATTTTTGACATCTTGTGTTGCCTCATATTATGTTGCTTATATTGTTCTGCTGCAATACTTAATTCTACAACATAAGGGTGAAACACATTCACTTCTGGTATTATTTTTTTAAAATGTGATCAGGGAGACTGGACTTAGAGACCTTTAAAGGTCCCTTCCAACCCAAACTATGCTATGATTCTATGATGACTTGTAGTGTTTCAAATCTCGAAAGCTCATGATGTTCCTTGGGGAGGGGGGAAGAGATTGTGAAAAAGCTTTGTGGTTCTAATATGCAAATTCAGATACTCTTCTTCCATACAAGCCCATGTTCTAGAAATAAATCATCTCAATTTCTGTAGGTAAGCTAAGCCATAAGACCATCTTAAATTTCAGCTTTAGAATGTTGCTGAGGCAAATGCAGAGAAAGCAGGTATTGATTGTAAGAGCAGGGTTTCTAATGGAACCTTTAACCCAGCATTTTAAGTCTTCTTATTCTAAAAATTAAACTTTTCACTTTGCAATTTGAGTTGTAGTTCATATATGGCAAATGGTTATTCAAACAAGAGCTTTTTAAAATAAAACAGTTTACTTAGATAGCTACCTTTTTCTGGCCTGCATAATTCTTTTATTTCCTGGTCCCCTATTGCTGCTGAGCCTTTCTTTTCTTCAGTTTCTGCTATTTGCCAAGTAGGAATTGGTTTTGCATCTCAAAAGTAAAATTTCTGCTCATTGCTGATTCTGTCACTGTGTCTTCCCCTGTGTCAGTGATGTTACCTAGAATTCTCTTTGCTTGTGGCTTCTGCCTTTTCTGTCCTCTCAGGTGCAGCTTGTACTTTCTGCTGTCACAAGTGGAGAGTCAGCATGAAATTTAAATTAGTGACTTACAGACTTGGACTCTGTGCTGTATCTCAAAGTTTTAGTGTTTCCTGGCAGAGTCAGGCCTTCAGAAGATGATGTTCTCTTCAGGGAAATATTTATTTTGCTTGTTGGCATGTGGGTTTTTTTAAACTGTTGTTGTTGTCAGTATCTTTTTGGGGTTTTATTCTGATTAAATTCTAATGAAATTCAGTTTTATGAGTGTGGATTGGTTTGATTTTCATTGAAAGGTAATTTTAGCAAGTATGGCACTAAGTCTATGTTCAGGTTTTGGACACATTATACTGTCAAAAACTCTTAAGTAAATATGACTCCTAAAAAAAGTATTTTTTCTTATCTTAATGATAGGTGTTGTCTTTTTCTGTGTGTACAATGATGTGGATGTATTTCTTTATTTACATTTGTTTTTTTTTTTTAAATGAAAGCTACATTCCTTTCATATGAAAATTCAGATTCTGTTGCAACAGGAAATTACTAAAAATGCAGAAATATGGAAAGAAATATATCGTTCTATGGAAAGAATATCCAAGATAGTTTATTTCTGGAGCATTTGAGTAGCTGAGGGAGGGAGGCTATTTTTCTTTAAGGTGAAGTTGAGGTTTGTGTGGTTGACTGTGCAGGTGGAGGAGATATTTTAATTGTGATATTGTTATGATGTAGCACTTAGCTGCAAAATATTCACTCCTAAGCTCATGAAAAGAACTTGGTTACTGTGCTTTAGTTACTCAGTTACTGTGACAATGCTCATTATGAATCAAGCTTTTAAAGCGTGATTATTCCTTCAAATGAAAGAATCTAAACACAATTTTAAAAATAAATTGCTGTTCTAAAATATTTTTTTAAAAATCTGATTTAAATAACTTTGCATTTTTTGGTGAACTTTCTTTATTTTTCACGTACCTCCCTTTGACCTGCCCTAAGTGTATTACCTTTGTGCAGGAAAGATGATGGTCTCATTTGTCAAAAAAAATAAGGTTCCATCCTGAACTCTCTGCTCTTTGCAGTTTACTGTATTGAGTAACTAAAGTTATCCAACAGGTTTGTAGTTGGTTTGAGGAATTGAATCTGCAATCATCCTTCACGATCCACTGGCCTTGGGCTTCCAGTTTAGGGACTGGTTTTTGTCTTTGAGCTTTTCACTAGAGACTGAAACTCCTTGAATCATAAGTAGTTAATTTTGTAAGGATGAACTGTTGTTAATTCAAAGCTGTAGGATTTGCAGAGGCAGTTCTGGGGCCTGGTTTACAGCAGAAGCATCCTACAGGAGTGAAGTGTATTCAGAGAGTTCAGCAGAATAGCAAAGAGAAGAAATGACCCCAGAGTCTCATATGGCATCAAAAGCACAGATCTATACATACCAGGAGTTAGGAAATACCTACTCATTTTCCATCCAGTTGTGAGTTAGGGCCTCTGTTAGGAAGATTATCTGTATTTTTCTTTGAAAGGCTGACCTGCTTGTTTGCTTTGCTGTATCAAAAATTTAGCATTTTGGATTTTGTCATCTGCAGCTTGATCTTAGGCTTGAAGGAGGACTTGTCAAGATGTTCACCATTTTTTCAGTAAAGAACTGCCCTCTGTCCATCTCACTATAAGACTTTTAATCAAAATTGAAGTAGCTGGAGGTTTTTGGGGTTTTTTAAAATGATCTTGTCTAGTGTTTCTTGCCTCACTGATAAGACTTGGAACTTGTTTTACAAGACAGCAACATACCATGCTAGGAAATGTCTTGAGGGGTAATTACTTTGTGTTCCCCAGTGATTAGTTGAAATCATTGCTGCTTAAGCATTACTGTGCACAAGCTTGTAGTGCCTGTCTTCCTGTGTGTATCCACCTGTATCATGCCCTTTTGGCCATCACCACCAAGTAGCCTTAGGGACAGAGGGGATACCCAAATGTTCCTCCGTTGTGAACTCAATCTTTCCATGGTCTGATCTGGGAGGACTCAGGACAGCTCTGAACCAGTTTTGCACTGCAGACTTGATCACATCAGCCCTGCTCGTTGTATCCAGCAGTGACTGTCAGCAGCTTTGTTAGCTGAGATTTAGTGTTTCATTAATAGGAGCTGCAGGGTTGGTTTGAGCTGCCTTTGTTTACCTGTTGGGAATGGACTGTTCTGGACTGCTCTATGGACATGTCAGAAATCTGATAAAGGGAGGAAGAGTTGTAGGCTAAAATCAAGAAAGGAGCTCTGATGCTCCTTTCCCAGGTTTGTATCCTCTGGTTTTGAGCTGGAGTTTGGCCATTGTTAGGATAAGGAGATGCAGACTTAGAACTGAGGGGTTAGGTGTGAATGGCTTGTGAATCCCTGCAGGCTGTGCTGTCTGTCTGATATGGATTTCTATTTCATAAATGAAGTTTGATGTTACTTGTTATGTTTCATCTTACTAATATTTGAGCTGTTTGCTATTTAGAGAGTTTTTTTCAAGGTCATTTAGTGGCAATGTTAAGTTTAGAGTTTCTTATTCTGTAAACTCATACGTTCTTCTAAATGTGAATTGTAAAGGTTGTAAAGGTGACAGAGTCCTTCAGCTCATTCTCTGACTGGAGAGTCACTGCTGTTTGGCAGTGCTAATTGCACTGCTGTATTGCACTTCAAAAACCTTATTTCAGCAAGCCTTTTTTTTTTTTTTTTTTAAGCCTGTTTATCCTGCAGCTTAAATGCTGAGACAGCACCTTGGCTTATTTCCCAAAAGCCTGTTCAGAAAGCAGCAGCAGCCATAGCCTCCTTTTCTTTAACATCATTTGCTTTGCAAGTGATGCAGCGTGTTCTGCAGAGTGGGATCTGCACTGAAACACTCCCTTGCAGTCTGCATTAGGGAGAGATGGAGCTGCACGTTCAACAGAAATCAATGTTGCAGCAAGGTTACAGCATTTAGAAATGAAAGCATTTCATCAGGCCAAGTAAAGAGGCTCAAAAGACAATTTCAGCTGCTGAATTTATGCCTGTCTTTTCTTTCTAGAAAGATGTGGATACTTTGCCCTGTCTCCAGCGTCTCTTCCTCAGCTTCAACAATATATCTAGGTAAGGGGAATAGTAGTTTGCTTCCTATCAGTTATTTGAAGTATCCTACTGGAGCTGTATTTCATGAAAATTTGAATTCAAACACTGTGAGTACAGATTCTTTTTTACTTCCCTAACATATCAGATAAAAGTACATTCAAGCCTTTGTGCATTTTCTACTTTAACTATACAAATTGTTGAAACTCTTTGCATTTAAATGTAGTTGTACTATGAGTATTCGACCAGGAAACATATTTTTAATTGATTATTATACTGTTTATAGTGGTCAAAATTAAAAGTGGATTTGTAAATACATTGTTTTGCTGTTAACCTAGTTGTCTGTTAAAGCAGCATTATGCAAGGTACAAATTATATTTAACATTCCATCACTGTATTTCTGGAGTTATGCAAACTGCTGAGTCAGATTCTGCTTGCTGTGGGTAAATTATTTCATGCTTGTATTTTGCTTGTCCATGTATTAATAAAGTCTGAAAGGTATATTCATGGTTCTCTTTCAGACCAGATGGCAGAAGCAAAATAGCTCGACTCACAAAGCTGGGCTTCTATAGTTTGAAGTAACTAGGAGCATTTTGTTATAAATAGAAATGTTTGTCTTCTGTGCCTTTTCATATTAATGCATTTTTGAAGTCTGCCTTTATACTCGTGCCAGTATTTGAAAAAAAAAAAACAAACAAGTGCATGCATTATCTTCAGTTTGGTATGTCCTTTTTTTAATCCCTTGATCACCAGCAGCTTTCTTTGTTTAGAATCAAATAATTAAATGTGGAGTAGGGGAAGATGCTTCATGTTCTAATTACTGGAAATGCCATGCTATTCTTGTGGTATCTGCTTTCTCTGTAAAATGTACTTAATAGGAGCTTTTATTGCAGTAGCTACTCAAACATTTTATATTGACCTGCATTATGTTATTTGCAGACAGCTCCAACCTACTTATCTGTGTTCCTTAGGTTCTTAAAGTACAAATGCAGTACATCTTAAATACTCATGGCTGTTAAACATTTAAAAACAATTCAGAGATGAACTGCAGGAGTCATTCTTATGTTCTTCCCTTAGTTAATTTGCTAAGGGAAGCAAATTTTCTGTTTTAAATTTGCATAGTGAAGAGATTTTGCTTCTATTGAATAATTTCCAGAACTGAGACTTGCCTTTGTTTCTGGCTTTCTAAAAAAAGTCTCAGGTTGGCAGGAGCAAGGAGGGGACTGCAGCAGCTTGGCTCCCTTGCTGTCAGGGAGCATCACTGCAGTCGGGGAGATTGCTGTGTCTTTTTATGGACTTGGTGTATTTTGTGTAGCTTTCTGACTGCTTTCTCATGTTGTTTTATGCAAACTCATGATATTTTTACAGTGTTCAAAGAAGGAAAAATGTTTGGAATTTTCTGTGAGGTTTTGATAGATTTCTCAAAGTTTATGATCAGTAGCTTGCTTCTTGGTACTATAGCAAAATCTTTGTCATTTATTCATGGGAGCTTTAGTTGGTCTATTGCTAGGTCTAGTCTTAGATTTCATGTAAGCTACAAATACTTATCTAGAATATATATGGAAATATATAATTTGGTTTGAGTTTGCAGTTGGCATAGGTATAAAAACCCCAAAATATTAAACAAAAGATATTGCTCTTCTGTTAATTTTGTATATGTGAGTTGGGTAGATAGGTGGATGGATAACTTTAACTCACTATTTACCAGTCATTATTTTAAAACACACAAATGATAATTTTCTTTTAATCACATTCAGCTTGGATTTTTTTAAACAATAAACTTTTACAACATATAGCAGTTCTGAAGGCTAAAACTTCTTGTAATTCCTTATTTAGAATTATGTAGTAGATATGTTTTCTCCCAGGGAAGTTATTAAATATTACAAGTATATTCTTGACCATCTGTGTTCTGATTCTTGGCTTGAGATACTCTTTGAACTGAGGAAGGTCTATGCAACCCCAACACCAGTGAACTGCTGTGCTCTGTCTGACCATTCCTACACCCTCTTAAATGGTTTTGAATGCTTTTGAGTCACTTACCCCATTTATTCTAGGCCATAAGGTAACTTGAAAACTGATTTTTCCTAAAAATGGCTCTGTCTATACAACTGAATTTTGTTTGATAAGAAAATTGGTGTACAAATACTCTAATTAATTTATCTGTAGGTGCATAAACTCCCCAACTGCCTGCAAATGGAAACAAACAACAAAATTGCCAGAACTTGAATGTATTTGTTACAATTTAATTGCAATATTGTATTAATTATTTTTTTAAATAGCGTTTTTGAGGCAATGCTTCCATGGAAAGATGTTCTTGTTTCTATTTTTGTGTCAGTGAAAAATCCTTGAGTCTTAAATTGACACATCCTGGCATATTGAATTAATATTTCAGTAGAAGACTCAGGAATGCCATTTAAAAATTGCCACTATTTTAGGCATGAGGATCTACCATGGGTTTAATCACTATGTTCTTTTCACCTTGTACTTCAGAGAAGGGCTCAGAATGCTGCTGCTTCTCTGCAGAACTTTTAGTATAAAAGGATAGATAAAGGCAAGATGATGTAAGCTACAACTGAGCTTGATGCTGGTAGGAAACAAAGGAAGTCTTGTTTGTGGCTTCAGCCCAAAAAAATCATAGCAGTTACACACTGAAGGCATTTATACCTGATGGCAATATCTATATATAGAACTGGTTATAGGAGGAAATGGGAGAAATCCCATTTTTAATTTGTCATGTGGCACGGGGAAGAAATTGCAGTAACATTTGCAGGAAAGATTTGCCACAGAGATTCAGAAAGAAAGTTGTTCCTTTTATTTGAACATGTGAAACCAGGGAAGACCATTTTTTGATCTTGGAAACAAAGTACATATTTTCAGTGTTACATTGCTGTCTGTGTCAGCATTATGTTGGCTTTTTCATTTAGTCCAGGCATATGGAATAGGCTGGATACAAGCTTATGTAGTTCTTGTTCTTCATTTGGTCGCCGAATTGGAAACCTGAGAGAAGCAATGTTCTTAGCCTAATAAAAACAAGAAAGTACATTTTTAGTCAGCAAGATGAAAATTTATAAATGCTTGAGCAAAAGCAGGTAAAGGGGAATGAAAGGTTGATGGCAGTTACATCTGTTTTCATCGGTAGTTTAGTAGTTAGAAACATGGAAAAACACAAGTTTTCTTCTTTGGGTATTTTTGAACATACAGTTCCCTCTCAGGTGTTCTTTCAGACTATATTTAGTATGTTGCCTTCCTTCTGTGTTCCAGAGCTTTTTCCCTTTGTGCAACATGCTTTTAAAAATCGATGCAAATGTGTAGAGGAACAATTGTCTCCCTAAACAAGCAGATTAAAACAGAAGATAAATATTCCCCTGTCCTGTGAATGTGTGTCTCTAGTGCAAGTTGAGCTCACAGGGCTCTGCTGTTAAGTAATTGCTTCATTCTGATATGAGGCAGGAGAGGTGGGTTTGTGTCCCTTTGGCAGAGGGGAGAACTGGATGCAGGACTTGGAGCATGCACACAAGATGGAAAACTGATCTATTCTGAAAAGATTTCCAGTAAACGTTTTCTGATAATTTAGCCCAAATTTGTGACTTATTTCTGTGTTGCTGAAATTACAATTTCAGCAAAGATAATTTAAGTAAGAAGAAGAACGGGAATGAGAGGTGGTTGTCTCCTGCAGAAGGTCTTTTGGAAAGAGAATAAGACCTTGCCCTCGAGAACATGGACTGAGGCAGTCTGACACAGCACCATCCAGAGCTGCTTTGCATTTCCTGAGCAGGTTAAAGACTTCTTTGTGGTGAGCAGAGGCTGGAGAGAGAGAGCCTTGAGATGTGGCCTTGGATTCCTGTCCAGTGGTCTCCACGGGGCTCTGTCCCAGCAGTCAGCATGCTGGGAAGCTGACAGAGGCTTGGTTGTAAACTCTGCAGTCTGTTTGGGAATGTAGCACATTAAAGCTTTCCTTAGTTTAGGACTGGGATACCAGTGTGACAAGTACAGTATAGAAACTTTTCTACATGGAATTTCTAAAGCTCTGGTGTTTTATAAGTGTGTACAAAGATGTGAAAACAGTTTTTTGCACTACTGTTTCTTTCTAAAATAGAGCTGCTAATAGGGCAGCTAAAAGCAGGATAAAGCAAGCACATCTGTTTTTAGGTCCAGAGTGAATGTTCTGGCATGCTGAAGCAGTGAGAATTTCAAAGCACAGCAGTCTGTGTAAATGGAAGGTCTTGAAAACACACTAGCAAGCTTTCAACTTTTCTGTCATTTCCTGAAGAAATTGTTTTTATTAAAAATCTTTAAATCATATGTAATGAAAGAAGTACTGTTTGATTAAATGTTTAGTGGTAAGTACTTGGAATAAATATACTTAATGCTTTTAAATATACTTGCACTTAAAAATTTTGAAGACCAAAGATTTTTGTATTTTTCAAGCAAATTGAGTTCTAGCTCAGTGGAAATTTGTGCTGTGGGGTTTATTTGTTCTGACATGTTTGAGTTTGCCTTACTAACTTCTGTGTCATTTGGGAAGATTATCTTTTATCTTTAGGACATATTGAGTATGTATTGTAAGTAACACATCAGCCTGATCTTCCAAAAATGTGCAGTTTTCTGGGAAGGAAAGAGTATCATAAAAAGAAGCAGAAAATTGAGCTTTAAGTGTGTGTACAAAGCAGCCAATTCTTCAGACACCCTAAGAACTTTCACTGTCTTTGTCACAATCTACCCATAGTTCATTTTTCCGTTGGTTTTTAGCTTGTTTTCATGCACTCAGCACAAAGGCAGTAATATCTTCCTCTTTACTGTCACTTTTCTGCTGTGCCCTCGGAGTGTGCAGTGCAGGAGCTACTCACAGGCTGCACCAACTGCACAAAAATAGCTATTGCAACTTTATGCAATGACAGTCTTGGAAATGAACATCTGTACTGTATATGATTTCTGGTCACTAAGTTCAGGGCATACTTAAGATTTGACTTAAGGCAGACTTGACTTTTGAAGGCCAAAGGACATAAGGAGGAGTGCAGTGTACTCATTATAAACATGTTATGGAGTCTTATTACCATGACTGTTCAGCTTTTTTTATTAAAATTCAGTCAAACAGTTCTGTGTTGCTTAAAAATACTAAATATCTGAGCTGCCTTCTTTCCACATTTCATTTTCAATGAAAGGAACACTACAGAGGTTATACATCTCAAAATGTATTTTACACAGGTCAGTTATTTTTTGGCAGGTAACCAAATCTGATATATTCTAAATAGCCAGCAGGTCAGAGTTTGTAGACTGAACTCAAAGTAATGGACTAATCTGTTTTGAAGATTATGATGCTTTTGTAGTTATTTTACTTCCAATATTAATGATGATGCAAACACCTAGGATCATTCTGTGATATTTGTGGTTGACTTTCTTTCCTTGTACTTTCCAGGTTTTTCATGCTGCCTTTGATGGCAAATATGCCTGTTACGTTTCCAGATATGAATTTTTATGTATCATATTTTCACAGGGAGGTTGATTTAAATACTTTCATAGTTCTCCTTACTCTGCATCTCTTTTTACCTGTATGTGAAGGGACTAAAATTTTTACCACCAGCAGCTGCTGATACTTCAGAATACTTGTATTTATCATATGCAGTATTGATGGGTGGAAGTGTTTCAGTACAGTTAAATATTTATGTTCTGTCCTTAAGAAATAACATCTTCCATCTCAAAAGTATTCCTACTCCATGACATTAAAACTTTAAACTCTTTTGGTTACAGTTTTGAGGATATTCTGTGCCTTGCTGATTCCTCATCCTTGTCAGATATCACCCTTGATGGCAATCCAATAGCTCAGGAGACATGGTACAAACACACTGTTCTCCATCATATGATGCAGCTCCGACAGCTAGATATGAAGAGAATCACAGTAAGAAATTTCTGTTTTCATCAAATTTAATAGATACTTGAAATCAGAAGTAAAATGCAGGGATTTCTGTGTATATGTGTATATTAAAAATACAAACTTTTTTCTTAATTTAGTATGGAATGGTGAATAGACATTACAATATTTAAAACTGTAACCCTCTTCTTCAGCTGAGTATAAAGTAAGGGTTTGCATTTTTACTTTATTTAACATATTTATTTTGAAGTGCTAAAACTCTTCATCAGCCAATGCTGTATGTTCAGCTGCCATGTGACATGAGAGTCTGCAAAGCTTTTGGTTAGAATTTTCCGAAGAGTCTTTGCTGATTTGTTGGATGAGAAGGAACAGCACATTTCCTCAAATGGAATGGTGTGTTTGCCCTAAAACTGCTGTAATTGGTATCTGTTATTTAACAATTTAATTGGTTTCTTTAATCAGCCTCCCTAGGGAGATCTGGTGATCACACAGTGTGTGTGTCTGTCTGTATTTCTCTCTTCCTAACTTATTCTCCCTGATAATTTCTGTTTGTGCTGCTCAAGTTCAAGTAACCTTGATAAGGGAGAGAGGACTTGCACATAAGTCAGTCTCCTACAGGCTTCTTGAAAATCACCAGGGTCTTACCATAATGCTACCTATTTTGTCTATTAATACAGGAATAGTCTTGCTAATTCTTCTGTGCCTACTCAAAAGTGATGTGTAAGCACGATTTCTTACCAGAGAAATCCAGCAGCAAGCAACAGTGACACAGTGGTAACTTTTTGGGCCAGGTGCTGGTACACACACCTGCTTTTAAAATGCTCATTTGCTTTGTGCAAAGGCTGTACAGCATTGTAAATTGCAGCTGATGGTTTTTCATAGAGCCAGTTAGGCTAGAAAGTATAACATGTATGTGGAAAACATTCATTTTAAAAAGAAAGTACTTTGGGACATGAGAGTTTTGCTCCCATCATTGAACATACTAAATACTGGTTTGGTCTCAGATATTCTAAGCTTCAGGGGATTTTATATGTTATGACTTTATACTTTCTTAATTGCTAATTACTTTGCTTTTAAAAGCTTGTTTTATCAGTATTATTTTAGAAACTTGAGTTGCATAAAGAAAATATCTCTCCATCTCCCCACCTCTACCTTTGTCAAGAGAGGATGGATCCTGGTGGAAATATCAGTGATGGGAAAAACTGTAGGAAGAGCTCAAGCTCCTTTTTAGACTCTGAGATCTGTACAGGGGAAAAGTTGTCAGAAATGCACAGCCATGGGAAGAACTTAATCTGGGTTTGCACCTTGTTAAACATCAGAGAATCAACCACAATGACAAAAAGCCATAGGAAACCTGGCTCACCAGTTGTGCTGCTCATAAACCTACTTGTAAAAATAATGTGCACTTTATTTGCCTTCTGTTTTTGAGCCTTTGAACATTTTTCTCCACGTAGAGGGTGCTATATGTTTTCTCCAATAAAAACTGTTACCCAGATAATCACATGACTTAAGAAAGTGGGATTTAAAGGAAAATAACAAGTGTCATGGGATTTGTGGTAAAATTAAAAAGCTGGCAATCCTAAATCCAGCCATTCTGCCTAGCACTGCAATGTGCTGTTGCCATCAGCTGTAAGGGTGGATCTAACCTGGTGGGGGAATGGACTTGCAGTATTGAGTATGTGATTTGCATTCTTGATTAGTGTAAGAAATGAAACTAAACTCTAATTACATTTATAGGATCTTTTCTTCATCAGTCTGAAGAACATTTAGGCCATTTTGAACTTTAGCATTGCTTTGTCTTGTAACAAATTGAGAGTTGGATGATTATTGAGTTTTTCTCTGTTTAGAAATTCTTCACTAACCTGTTCAGAAGCTTTTCTGCTCAAGAACTGAATTTTACACAATTGTTAGTTCTGATTTTAACTTTTCTTTTACTGAAGGATATTTTCAAAACTTTGTATGAGACTTGAAAGCTTCATTCATGTTTGGTTTCAAGAAGATACACACTCTTTGGTGCCAGGCTTTTTCCATAGGATTCCTTGGAGAAAGGAGCCCTGGTGCAAAAATTTAATGACAACTGTCTCTGCCTTAGGGCACTATTCAGAAACATAGAGCTGCCATGAAAACCAAAGACACTGTACTTGGAATAAATAATTTGTGCATTGTAATTGTTCTAATAACACTTAACTTGAGGTAGATTTGCCTTTAGGCAAGGGATTGTATTGTATTATGACAGCTCTTAAACCCTGACCTGTGTGGAAACTGATGTTTTCTTGGCCACCTCATTCCTAAGCCATTTTTGACATTCAAGCTCTTGAACCACTGAAGCATGGACCCAGTTGTGAAATAGTGTAGGTTAAGCACCTGTAACGCTCTTCACTTGTTCATTGTCCACACAAGATGATTTTCAGCTGAAAACCCAACCCTTGCTGCTGTGTATCTAAAACATCAGCTCAGTGGAAATCTTTTGCTTTCTTGACCTTTGGCAGCTCAGTCTAAAGGCTTAAAGCCTGGGCAGGAGGCTGAATTACCGTGGCTGGATGGGCTCTTGTGTTCACTTGTGTTCCTGTCAGTAACTCAGTTATGCCTTTACCTCCCTTAGCTGCAGGGTGGTGGGACTGGATGAGTGGATCCATAGAATGGGCTTGTGCAGAGCCTTACACTCAGAGCAGGCTCAGGTTGCATTTGTGATTATTTATCTTGGTTAACTTAGCATAATGGTTGTTCTTCTGGGCACTGAAGCTTTTTCACCCTCTTTTCAAAAGTGAGCCTGCCCAGTGGTGCTTACAGTTTGACTGGGGCCTATTTATTTTCTTCCACTCTTTTGTAATAGTTAGCAGATATTGTCTGCAGATATGTAATAAAATATTTAAATATGATTGAAATGTGTACATATTCCTTACTTAGGAGTTACATAACTAGAAACATTTGCTATCCATCACTTCAAACAGACTTTCTCCACAGAATTTGCTAAGTGTGTATGTATTCCAGTGTGTGTGTAAATATGATATGTAATGGAAATTTTCTTAAATGTTACCAGGTTGAAAGACAAGCTGTGTCTTTTTACAAGTAAAGTTTTGCATTTTTCATTGAGGTTTTATATGTTTTAGAAGCTTAAAGTAAGAGAGCTGTGTTTGGTTTTGATTATTTGCTTAGACATTTCATTGCTGATCAGGGAGTAGGTTCTGCTTTATCCAGAACAGAATTCATTACTCTATTCCATCACTACCATAAAGTGTTCTGAGGCCTTTTTTAAAGGAGGGATCCCTAATGTGTTTTTCTTTCCACTGGGAAATAAGATGCTTGAGTGTGACTTTGTGTGACTTAAATCGTGTCGTTTGTTGCGAGGATCTCGTTTGCAGAACACCGCGGCAGAGTGCGGGGGATGCGCGCGTTCCCGTTCCGCTGTGATCCGCTGCGGGTCCGCTCAGCCTCTGCGGCTTTCCCCAAGGCGGGCGGTGCAGGAGCGCGCGGCTGGCGGCAGGGGGCGCCATGGGCACGGGGAACCGTTCCCGCCTTGTCCGGGGAGAGCGCCCGGGGACAAAACCCCTGTCCCTGTCCTTATGGGGGACACCAGAACGGGGGGAAACCAGTGATACGGGGCGAGGGCTCCAGCTCTTCCGAAACTCTTTCTTAAAGAGAAGGGATGATAGTAAAAGTGAATTGTGGCAAGGTTATGTAGGGGTTTGTGTCCTAACTTTGGTACTCTGGGGAGTTTTTTGTGGGTTCATGGGGAATGTGTTTTTTAAGATTGCTTGCAGATGTGTAAGATTAATCAAGAAATGCATATGTAGATGTGACCCGTGATCTTTATTCAGAGATTTTCTTTATCACTCTGCCTTTATGAATGCTGAGTAAAGCTAAGGATGTATTTAATTTTTTGGCTGAGCTGACTCCTTTTAGAAAAGGATTAGTGTTTTTAAAGTGTCTGTAATTAGGATAAACTCTTGATCAAGGAAAAAAAAGGCTTATTCAGTGAATACTCTTGTTAGAATGTAATTTGCATTAGTTGATTTTGATCTTTGTATAGAGACTGTGTTGGTAGGGAAGGTACAGGACTGAGTTCAGTAGACCCTCCTGAATGGAGAACAGTGTCATAAGGTGCACGTCTGGGCTGGATTAAGGGAAAGCTTTGAGAAGGAAGATAGAGTAAGAAGAGATCTCTTGAAACTGAGAGAAAACTGATTTAGAGAACTTCATGGTTGATTGCCTTAAACTTTGAGAAAAAACTACAGCCAGTTGTTTTGGAACAAATAGCATTAATGAAGGCTAATTTTCTACCAATGCGATTTTGTTATCTAGTTCTCACCTCCCCCAGTGCGAAACACAACACCAGCTCAGTTAGTTTGAAACTGAGTCTCTGATGAATGGCCAGATGTTTTCTGCCAAATAGAATGGAGAGTTTCTGCTTCCTCTTCCTTGGTGGTAAAACTAGCTTACATTTCTCTTCTTTCTACATACCAATTTAATATAATCAAACTTCTAGGGAACAAGAAAAGTCCCTTAATTTAAGACTTAAAACATACTTTGTTATTTGATATGTTCAATGTGTTGAAAAGTAATTAGAGAAGATGAAGACAAAAAATTGTAAAAAGCTTGTTTCTTTAGCAAGCCTAGTTTAAAAGCATAGATACATGGTCAGATGAAGTGATTTAATTGAAAAATGAAAATTCCCTGAAATAAATCTAACCTGCTCTCTAAAGAAAAATATCACTAATGTAGTTTGCTTTTGTTTATCTTTTATTTTAAGACTTGTGTTTTTACACATAACACTAACAGAATAATGTAATACATAATTGGGATAAACAGCTATAATGAGAATAATGCTTGCTATTCCTAAAATTCTGAATCATATCTTGAGAAACAGTACATTTTTAGTTTGCATTATTAATAATGCATTCATATTTGTGACATATTACCTGCAAGGGGTTTATTTAATGATTTTCACAGCCTGCCTCTGAACCCTCCCATTCATGTCTTGGATTTCAGTGTGTGATATTTGTTGCAGTGGCATCTAGAAGGCCTTCTGCATCCATTTGTGCTTTCATTTTGTTAATCAGTTACTGGTGATCTCCTTTAACAGGCACAATGAAAATCTTTCTAACCTGGATTATGCTGTAATTCCATGACACTAGCCCCTTGGAAATACCCTGTTTAGGAATAGCTTAAAAGCCCAGTAGCAGAGGAGGCTGCCAACAGGACTTCACCAGCAAAAGACAAGTTGCTTTGAGAATAAATTAATAATAATAATTAAAAAAAAAAAAAGTTAGTGGCTTTCCAGTTAGTGTTCCAAGGAAATTCTTGCATACAGTTGTGTTCAAGAAGCTTACTCTGCCCAAAGCCTCATGGCTTACTCTGCATTGAGGTACTCCTCTTGTTTAAGGTAAGATATTAGGATGAAATCCTGGAGGAAGAGTTTGCAAATCTGTTGTTTAACCCCCTTTCAGACTGATGCCAAAATCCATGGTGTGTCAGTGGGTTTCAGGGGGTCTGTACATAGATCAGAGTAAGTCTGCTACATGCACTGAACTTCTCATGCTTTGGAAATTGGTTTCTTAAAAGTGTAATGGCCATGCTAAGTGTGAAGTTCCTGTTTTATTTTATCTTCCAGTAAGCACTCAGCCATATGCTTAGGGGCCCTTACAATGCTCTAAACATAGCATGTTTTATTTATGTAGAAATTTTGACATGTCAATATATCTTACTGGTTGATGGTGCTTTCTGTTCATTTTTGTTTGTTAATTTTGTTAACATATAACTTTTCCAGAAAATAAAAAGGTTTGGACAGGAGCTTGCTATTTTGAGGAAATGAAAACACTTTTCATATGTTCTGGGAAGACACTTCAATAGAAATGCTCAAATGGCATGTGAAGTAAATCAAAATAAGTTAAAGTATGCTTCCCAAATATTTGTGTTGGAAGGACTCTACACTTTTTACTTCATAGTGAACATTTCTTTTGTTATTTGGAAAATATATGTTCTAAAAATACTGTGCTCTGAGAATGTTTAGACTTCTGTAAACAAGGGGCATCCAACCTAATATGGGTGTATTGCAGTATCAAATTGCTGTACCAGGAAAATGAAGCAGCTTCACATTCATTGTTTAGAAATCAATGGCTTTCTTCTTGAGACCTCATCATTAGGCAATTATATTGATGAGACACAAGGGTCATGGAATAGCTGACTTTGAAAATGTTTTATTCCTCTCAAGTTCTGTTGTTGATTGAGAAAAGCCAGGCCCTGGAAACAGTTTGTAATGATGCACATTAATCCTGGATTATGATTCAAGCATAAATAGAACCCAGCTTTTTGGTTCTTGTGTGGTTTTTTACAAAAAAATAATCCTGCTGATTGCAAAAACTACTACAAAGATACAAAGATGTATTGCAGCTGCATATCTGAAAATATTTTTCATGGTCATACTCACCATATGCTTTATACTTTTTCAAAGACTGCTTACGTATATTACTTTTAACTAGCTTTATCTTCAGCATTTATATCTGAATAATTATTTATTCTGGTTTTCTTGACTTATTTATAATTAACTGTTTTATTTGTTTTAATAGTATTTTGAAACATTAAGATGATAAAAATTCTAAAATTATGTTAAAATGAAAATTTACATTTCAAATGCCAACACAAGAACATAATTTATCAGTAATACTTTTCAGAACTGGCTTAGTTCCTCCATTTAGGAAATTTTTTTTCTTTTTCTCATCCAGGAAGAAGAAAGACGTATGGCATCTATTGCAGCAAGGAAAGAGGAGGAAAGGAAGCGTGAAAGCCACAGACAGACCTTGCTTAAGGTATTGTCTGTGCCTGTTCTAAGGTTGCTGTAAACCAGCTTACAGCAATCATTTATATTTTAATTTTTTGCTGCAGATATTACATTATATATCCAAATATATCTATTTTTACAGCTTCAGCAGTGCACTCCATGACTGAAACTGTGTTCAGTCAAACATGCAAGGTACACTTTACCAGAAAGCCCATGTTGAACATGAATGATACATGTCAGTGGAGGGCAAACTTCATTGTCATGAATCCAGGCTAAAGGAAAAGACTTCTCCAATGATTTCACATTCCTTGGTCTCCCCTTTTCAGGTGAACACTGACTGCACAGTGTTCTGTAGTAGTTTTTCCTTCATTTTGTCCTGTTGAAGCTGTGGATAGAGTGCAGGGGCCCTGAGGCCACAGGCAGAGCCCAGCTGTTGTCTGTGTCAGCAGAACTCTGATCTATCCTATCTCCCAGCCCAGCTGGCCTGCTTGGTGTGACACACAGAGACACGAGTGCCCCACCAGGGGAGACCCAGGTGCCCTCCAGAACACTCCTCATGGGGCTGCTGACTACATGAGCTCCTAAGAGGAGACTAAAGTTCAAGAATCTGAGAGTATCTACATTCCATTTGTGTGAATATCACCATTTATCTCCAAATCCGGTTGTTATTGGGTTGGGGGTTTTTTTTGAGAAAAAAGCTGCCTAATTTTTTTTTGTCAGCCAGTAATGCCTATACAAACAATCTCTTTCAGTTTGGAAGTCAAATAAACGAAAAAAAGTTGATGTCCATATTAAGTTTCCAAGGTAAAATCATATTTTGTGAAGGGGATTAGATTGGATTAATTGAAGGAGGCCATAAGAAGTGTAGCAAACACATATAACTGAAAAATAAAAAGATACAAACAGAATGTTAACACCATGTTAAGATGTTTTAAGTACATCAAAAACCCTCCAAGAACGTAAACATATGAATGGGGGGAAATTTTCATGTCCAGTGACTAAGAATATGTTTTGATTTCCTGTATATTTGTATCCTTCTATATTTTTATTTGATTTTTAAAATATTGTTATAATAAAAAAAATACTTAGATACAGTTTGGGGGGGGTGTTTTTGGTTTTTTTTAAGATACTGATGTATTTAAAGTCTCTTCAGATTTGAAGTGTTGGTGCCAGATTTTAGTAGCATAAAGAAATGGAAAATTAGTAAATAATTTTCACACATGGCATTGTCTCATGCTGTTGGAAATGTCTTTATGACCAGAAAAAAACCCAAGTAAGTTTTTATTTGTAGCTCATGTTCTTAACCATTGATGTAATGTTTCATTGCAGCAGAGGGATTGTTTGACTTGGTGACCTAGATTTTGAGGTGCTTTTTGCTAGTGGAAAATTCCTTTAGAGGAAAAAGTGTTTTTAACACCTTGTGCCATCATTACTCAATTTCAATATTACATTTTAGACTTTAATTTAATCAAAGTATATTTCTTATCTTCAAATAGTCAAGTGGCATAACAGTCAAATACCAATATTTTTCTTATGATTTGATGATTTTGTAGATCTTTCCTTTGTGTAAATAGGTTCTTATAATTCAGGCTTTTTTCCTGTTCCACACATTTGAATTGAAGGAATAAATATGCTCATAGATACAATGTCCAGCAAAAAAAGCTGGGAACTATAGGTTTCATCATAGTTAAATCTGAAAAAAAAAAACAAACTTGGAGAACTATGTTCTGCAACTTTCTTTTCCCATTTCTCCAACATTTCTTATGCTACATGAAGTGTAAATGAAATTATAGGCACTCATTCAGTAGCAAACAATTGTTGTTTTCCTGTATGCACTGCATCAAAAATGTTCATTTCAGCAATGTCATCTCTTCTTTTTCCCTTGCTGATACTTGTGTGCCCAAACAGCAGAATTTCTTCACCTCTTTTTCCAGATTTCTTTTTTATTGCTTCCAACCCACTCTTCTGGGAAAGATTGAGATGTACTTTAAAATGTATAGAGAATGTCATTCCTTTCCAACAGTGGTTGAATTTAGTATTTACTGGAACAAGAGAAAGTTACTGCTTGCAGAATCTTCACACTTGTAAAATTTGCTTTTTGTAAAAGGAAATTGTGGAAGTTTTTGAAGTTCTGTAGGAATCCAGCAGCCCACATCTGAGGGCTAACAAAGCAGTACAGCTGTACAGTAATTGAGTTTGAGACCCTAACCCTCAAGAACAAACAGAATTTTCTAAAGATTGTTCGGATAAAAAACACTGATGATTCCAACTTCCCCCCCTTTCTGTGACATGGAGCTCAGTCATCATGGAAGTCTGTAAGTGTTGAGCAACTAGTGCTCTCTAACCAGAAAGCACCAAAACTCCCTGGGCAAATGGAACATGAAATAGAGTTCTGAGCTCTTTAAAATGGAAAAAAAACTTGCAGAAGTAGCAGTTTCCATGTCCTAAGTAGCTTAACATCATGCTTTCATAAGTTGTGTATTTATTATGTTACTTTTCTTGTTTCTTTAGTGCAAATTGTTTGAAATTATTTGCTGGCACTTAGGCAAAATAGCACTACAATGATGCATTGATATTAATGCATAACCACCAACCACTAGCACAGTTTCTTCAATTTGAAACATTTGAAGTGTTTTGCTTAAGCAGCACAGTTCAGAACAGACAAATGTGTTGATTTGTCATGCCCTATGATGACTTGTGTCTATTGTTTCAGGAAAAGAAGCGGTTAACGATCGGTAACATTGCTCGGCAGTGGGAGATCCAGCAGAACCGAATTGCTCTTGAGGCTTCTTTAAACAAAGATAAAGAAAATGAGCCCTGCCAGATCAATGGCAGTGCTGCATATGTATTTCCTGAAGAGAGCAGGTATTTTATTGGATGATAGTTTTACCTTTTTCATGTCTTAAGTTCCAGATTACTACTGCTCACTTCTGAGATCTTACTGTATTTCACTATCAAAAGTACTATATATGCAAATCAACCCTGAAATGATGGTTTATTTTGCTTTTGACCATTAGTAATAAGTAACATGTTTAAAAAGAAATAGAACAGCAACTCATTGCCTAAAGAAATGCCAGCTAAATTATTATGTGAGTTTGCTAAACAAAGGACAGCTTCATGTTTACAAGGAATGTTAAATGTGAATTCCTGAGCCTTCTTGAGGCTGTTCATTTCCTTAACAGCTCAGATTGTTGCCTTCAATTTAAATGAACAAAATGAAAATGTATGAGCATTATGAAGATTTGTAATCTCTGTGTATCAAGAGGTTTCATAGTCGTATTCAGGCTCTCAGTTTGAACTGCAGCATCTTTTATGAGACTGCTTTCACACACATGCTATTTTAACAGTAGCAGTTACCAGACTTAGTTTTGTTCTCAAGATAATTTTAGTACTCTTGGTTTACAATATATTATTTTTGCTTATTTGCATCTAAAAGGGTGATCATGTGGCCAGAACCCACTGCAGAACCCACTTAATGAACAGTGTATGCCTTGGATTGGCTAAAACCAAAGTAGCACTTCAACCTTGGTTAGTTCAGGCAAATGCCTAAAAAAATAGTCTGCACAAATTCAATAGCAAGTGCAGCTTCCTGCTGTCCCTGGTCAATGCTGCAAATGTCAGGGATGCTCAGGAAATCTTTGTCTCTCACAAGTAGAACCCATCTGAGTTTCAGTCTATTATGGCTAGAACTGGTTCTTATCTCCAGTCAAGTGCTACATCTTTTGAAACACTTTTCCTTAGCATTTTTAAATTGCCATCATCTTTTCAATTCTTGTGTTTGCAAAGCTTTCCCCTGAATGCATTTGCCCCCTGCTTTCTTGCCTGCTTGGTTTCTTTGCTGTTTAATTCCGTGTTGGTAATCCCTCCCCCATGACCAAGTCAGTGTAACCATGGTGGTTTGACTGTTGTTCTGTCAGTGAACAAATTCTCATTGCTTGAGGAATGAGGCTGTTTTGATGTGTTTTATCATAGTGAAGAATTTTAAGATGAGCTACTAAGCAATGAAGTTGCAGGTGAAATTCAGTATAGTTAAGTAATCAGAACTTCACATATCAAGTGGTGGGCTCCCAACCTTTTCAGTTGAGAGAAATTTTAGACTTCTGATTGTTATTGTAAAGAGAACATCAGTCAAGCGATTGCTACTCATCAAAATACATTAGAAAGACTAAGAGTATGGTAAAGAATAAAATAATAACAATCACTACATAACTTTCTAAACCTGTAATTTGTGCTTATCTTGAGTTCTCTGTACACTTTAGGTCCAGCCAGCTGAGTGTGTCATGTTGGAAGCAGGATAAAAAGAGACAGGAGTCAGGAATACCTGGATTTATTGCTTAATTTTAAAATTGCTCTTGTGAATTGAAAAGGTCACATTATTTGAAAGAAATGCTTGAGTTACTGCTTATGTCCACTTCTACATTTCATATAGCAAACAGAATGTGAAGAGGACATTGCTTAAATAAATATATTGTTTGAAGTTTTGTTTAGATATCTAAAGCAGCACAAAACATGCTAGGGTAGCATTCTGAGCTAAAATTTTAAAGCCCATTATTAAATATGAATGGACTCTTTATTTAATTCGACCCCAGCACCAACTCAAACACACTCAGAGACTTTCTGCTGAAGAAGTAGAACAAATACAGTGTTACTTGATGGAAGAAGGGTTTTCCAGCCTTTAGTGTATTTGAACCAGATGGGAAACTGAAAAATGAATGAATGCTGAGAAATGCCATTGTATTTGACAGTTGAGTTTTGGTAAATGAAAGGACTGTTATTCAGTAGAGTGATATTATTTCAAAATCATCTCATTTACATCACTGTGTTTTTATTTCCTCTACAGATCTCTTGATACAATCCTGAGCAGTGCAGTACAAGGCTTGTCTGTTCTAGAGTCTCATTTAGTGGAAGTGGAAGGAGACACTCTTGGCTTGTATGGTGCAGGGGCACTGGAGTGCCTGGATCGAAGCTGGAGTGTTCAAACAGCTGGCATTATTGCCACAGTCTCCTTTATGTTCATAGAATTTGATGAAATTGTTCAAGTGTTAGCAAAACTGAAGACAAAATTTCCTAATTGTGTGGTGAGCATCCCTCATGTTTCAGCTCTGAACAGCTATGGAATATGGACTGTCCAATAGAACCTTATTTTGGTATAGCCCCCCCCACTAAGTGCTTTCATGAAATACTGCTAAGAATTACATAATTCCTTATGTTATGATACTAACCTTGATACTTAAAAATCAATAGTTTAAATTTGGATTTCTTTTTAGACTGGTTTTTATTTCTTTTAATTCCTTTGACCTACCTAATTGTTTTTAAGTTGCAAAAGTTGTGTGTAAATACAGTATTGTTGTTCTGTACTATTATGGATCCATGGTATAAGGGAGACTTCATTTGTGTCATGAGTTCAAAGAGCAAATTGCTGATAGGATAAAAAGATGAAGATTGGAAAGAGTAGCTAACTAAATCAGCACAGTTCATGAAATTCCTCAGTTCTTGATGAAGAAAAGCAACAGGAATGAGAAGCCTCTTTAGTATGTCTCTCTTTTTCTCTGAGCCATTCACATCAGTCATTTTGATGCAAATATTAAAATAGAGATAACAAACATAAGCAACCTGTAGCTCAGATTGGTTGGCTCTGGAGGTCCTTGCTGCTTCTCAAGATTTTGAGTATAACAAAACTTAATGGTTTAATTGGGACTGATAAATTTGTGGGGAGCTTAAGACAAATTTATCTGTCTTAATGAAACAATTGTTTCACTGTGGGTGGGGGAAAGTTTGTGGGCAGTAGCAGAATCAGAACTAAATTTTTATATTCACCATCAATTTTTCCTCCTTCCTCTTCCTACAATTATGCTGCTGTGTAGCATACATCTTGCTCATAGAAGCATTAGTGTAGGGCAGGGTATGAACTGGGCCAGCACCCTGTGCCCAAAAAGGGCAGAATATTTTAAATGCATGTGTTGTTTTACTTTTATGTGTAGATATTGCAGGTGCTTTACTTGCAGAATTAAAGTAGACATTATTTTAAGTAGTATCACTGCTTTATGTAACATAGGAAATATTCCTGCTTTAAGTAAAGAACTTACAAATTGCTTGGGGCTTGTAATGTTGACTTCTCTTAGTATATATAACATGGCACTTGGTTGATACAGTGATGGGGTTTGCTACAGAGACCTCAAATGAAATGAGCTCAGTTGCTTTATCAGAAAAATTACTGTTACAGTTTGAATAGGATTGCACAGAATAGGATTCACTCTTTGTTTCCTTATTTAATTTATTGGGGTTTGACTTTTTTTAGCACCTGAAGTTTAAGGAGACAAATCTTGTGGCACTGCAGCAGTTCAATGCCCTGGCTGAGATGCATCGCATGGAACAGTTGACGGTTGATCCTCAGGGAAATCCAGTTGTCAACTTCACTTTGTGGAAATATTATGTTCTGTTCAGACTGAACCATTTTAATCTACAGAAGATAAATGGAGTCAAGGTAGGATGGTGTTGTTTCTTATAATTGGTCTTACAGGATAAATTAATGTTGTTTTTAAAAGAGCACATAAATTCCTAATGAAATGAGCACAGCCCTGTCAGCGTCTTCTCAGTATTAAGAGGGGAAAGATTTAAGTAGACTTCACCATGTAATTTCTTGTGCAATTAATATTAAAATTAATATTATTTAATAAAATTATGTTAAATTATTATTAAAGAACTGCACAATTTTACTTGATTTTAAGAACACTTTTTAATTGTTTTTGACAATCACAGCGCTGACATTGAATACTTCTGCAAAAATGTGTTTGACAGACTCCTTAGTAGTTTATTGTATATGATTATTTATAATTGTCATTTTACAAACTACCAGAGAATCATATTTTCCGCTTTAAGCCTGTCACAGGAAAAGTCTGTCAAATAGGTGGGGTTTTTTTCTGCTTGCTATGTACAAAATATTTAGAGTGTTGCCTTTTTTCTGTGTGTGTGCATTTTATGTTTAAATAAATAGAAAGTTAGGACTCTAATATTGCTGTTCTTTGTACTTTGTATGCCCCTTTACATCAATTGAAAGTAAATTTATTCAAGCATATAAACCAGCTATTTTATACTTGGACTTTGATCATAAAGGGAGTGAAAATAGTTACAATGGAACACAATGTTTGAATGCACACTCAATTTTAAATGCTAAATAAGTTTAAGAGATGTTATGGAAGTTAATTAGAGCAAAAATAATACACAGCTTTAGCATTTAGATCTGGTATTTTAATTTGGTCATTATCATATGTTTTGGATTGGATATACTTGTTATCTGATCCAGCCAAAGCTGGATGTTGTGGTTTACTTGGTTTTAGTTTTATAAAGCATATATTAGTTGCTCAGAAGAGTAAGAGTGGGTAAAGAGCTTAAATGAAATAACTTACAAGGAAAGGATGGATGGAAATAGGACTCACTCCAACAGCGCAGTATCTTGAAAAGGAAAAAAATATAGTGATAGTAATCCCATGAAGAGTATAGAATAACTTCAAATTTAGTACTTTGCTGAAAAAAATGCTCTTCAAATTTGATTTAAAAATACAAAGTTTAGTGTTGATTTTGAAAATATGATGCAGTAAAAAAGAAATAGTGATTTAGATGAATAGCAAATAGAAGCTGAATATTGCCTGTTTGGGCTTTGAAAGAGAAAGAAAGTAACACAACTGTTTAAGTAGACTTTTTGTTACTATCTCAAGGTCAACAAGTTCAGTCTCTGAGGTAAAGCTTTGTATTTAATAGTTCTTGGGGATTAATTTTGTAAATGGAGCACATGTAGCCCAGCATGATTTTATGTAGGACATATATCAGATCTTAAATATGTGTGACACGAACATTTTTATCCTCAACAAACTTTTTCAGCCAGACCACACCACATAAAGACGTGCATACAGAAAGTTTTTCTAGTGTTGTTAATCATTTGAAAAGTGTCTTAGCTAAGCAGAAGAAAGAGATGAGCTCTGATTTCTGTTTTTCATTACCCTGCAGCAGAAGTCATGATATCCAGCTTTGCAGATGTGTATTACCTATTGGATTAACACGAGTAATAGAAAATCCTATTTCAGTGTAAAGAACACAACCCCTGAAGTGATTCTCAGGCCTTAGATCAGCCCTAAGTAACAGTTTCAGAGGACAGAAAGGGAAGTGTGCATATTCTGCTATTCTGGTTACCATTGTGTGCAATGTTTGTGGAGATGTTGTGTTGTCAGCTCTGAGGTATGAAGAGATGCAAAGTAAAAGCAATATATACTAACTGAATTAACTAAATAAAATTAACCCCTCTAGCACTTTAAAACTGTAAAAAACCTCTTTAAAAAACCTTTTTTCTTCCCAGCCTTCCCCCTCCATTCCAGTTAATATTCCAGGCTAGAAGCTGAGTGTTGGTCTCCCCCTAACAAGGATCTGTGCCCTTGTACAATTGTTACATTTCCTACTGTGAAGAAGCAAATTGTCTTTATTGAGATACTACTTTAAGTTTTTCCCAGTGACAGTAATCTCAGATTAATTCTAATTTGTCAAGTGAAAGTTACCAAGCCCTCCAGACTGCTGTCCAGCCAGTGGTATGGAATAGGGTGTGACAGATGCAGCCCTTTCCCTGAGCAGGGCCTGCTGGCACAGTTGGTGCCTGTTCTGTGCACTTGGCAAGGAGCAGGCATAAAGCCTTACATTTATGTGATACTACCGTTATAATCTTTTTGTGATTAATGGAGCAAACAATGCACTGCATGAAGATAGAGAACATGAGTTTGTGTGAGCTGGGGAGTGTATTCAGTATTGCTGTCTCTGTTGACCTGGTCCTTATGCTTCTCTTAACATAAATAAATACATTAAAATCACTTATTTCTCCAGCAGGCATTTCTGCCTGCACTGGGCTTTGTTTGCCTAGCTCCCTTCTGTGCTCTTTGTTTTAGACCTTGCTTCTGTTACAGACTGTTCAGCAAGGTCATTACTCCTAGGCTACTAAGTAAGACTTACTTAATTTTAAGTGAAAATGAACAATTCCACTGTAAAAATGAAATTGACTTTACATATCTCATTCCCTGATCTGTGTTTTCACTGAATTTACCCCTGTATTATGCTGTTGCGGTATACTTTAGGCAAGTGTAGATTGTATAATCTCAAAACATTGAGCAAGAATACAACAAAGATCTGTTAATGCAGGTAAAAATTCCATTTTACTCACACATTTCAATAGCACAGAATACAAAGTTTATCTGGAAGTGGTTGGTAAATATTGTGAGTATTGAAATGTATTTAATAATGGGTTGCTTTCCCAAAATATGTTATAGGATTAATGGAAGTTAAATTTCATCCAGAAGTTAAGAAGTCAATGAACAAGTTTCATTGTCCAGTGTTATCCAGGTCAGATTTAGTGATCATAAAGATTGCTTCTGCACTCAGTACAAAGCCAGGAGTCCAGAAACCATGCCAGCAAACTTCTGGCAGCTAAAGCCAGTTCATAGTCTGGCCATCATGGTCTCCAGAGGTTACGAGCCAAGACAAACGAAAAATAACCACCACCACCAAAGAATGAATCTCTTCCACTTTCTTTACACTTTTCAATTTTGTATAAAATGAATCCTGAAATTTTTTCAACCATTGAAAGTTAGTTTAAAGAGACAGCTGGAACTTAATATTGAAACAACAGTATGGTAGACATTTAGAAAAATATAATGAGTGAACACTTATTTTCAGGAGCTGAAAAATGCAGAGAAAAATGTTTCCCTCTAAAGCCTCTATTTTATAAAGCTTTTTCCATGATGCTGCCAAAATAAGAAAGTCTGTAAGTTATCTTTTCACATGTGCATGCCCAGAATCTTTCTGTTTCTCCAGCATAACTTAATCAGAAATTTTCCAGTAGACCTTTTGCAAATGCATGCAGTATGGAGCAGAATGAATATGTCTGGCCTTAAGAAAATGAACGTAAGAAACTTTTATAAAATTCCTCATTTCACAAAGACTATCATGAAGTACAGGTCATCATATATCTACATTAAAATATCCAGAATAACAGGAAATAAAACAAGCACCAGTACCTCATTTGGCTTCTTCTAAAATACTTTTAGAGTGCCAGTAAAAGCAAGTCTGTGTTTTGAAGATGTGTGCAGTGTTCTATATAATAAATTTCAGTTAATTCTCAATGTACATATGTAATGAAATATAAATGTGCTAATTTTGAAATGTAATTTTTTTTTCTTTTTTCTTCCCTTCCCACTCTCTCACAGGTTACTGAAAATGATGTTGTAAAGGCAGAAAGGCTCTTTGGCATTCTGGCCTATGTGGCATCTTCAGAGCTGCCGCATTATCGCGTGCTTTCATTATTGGGAGAATCCAGGTAAAATACAAGGAACACAACTGCAGTTTGTCCAGAACATGTTAACTGTTTTGCACACTGTTATGATGAATTCTTTTTAGATTAAAAAAAATAAAAACTTGACAAATACCATCTTCTAGAATATAGCACAGGTGTTGCTATCTCCTGGTCCACATAGCCAGAGGTGTTCCCAGAACTTGTATGCAGTCTGGCGAGGAGATGAAAAGGACCATGCACACAAATGAACTGCATGTTCAGTTCTTCATTTGTATTGGGATTCCTGAAGGCTTATGGACCCTTGTGATGAGGACTGGTTATTTTTAGTGGGTATTTTATAGTGGGTAATTAATGATTAACAGATTTAGGAATTGTACTGTAAAAAAGGGTGCCAAATCCCCCTATTTTTAGTCCTCTATAGATAAATACTTAATAAAAGTAAAGCTGCAAGACTTCCTATTTAGGAAGTGCTATGTGATAGATATCAAAGTCAATTGTTTAGAGACAAATTAACGAAGGGACATACAGAGTCATACATATGTTAAATAACTTAAAGATGCGATATACTTCAAAGCTCAAAAGTGTCTGCTCAAAAGGAGAACCCCTCCTCACAACAGCTAGGAACATCTGCACTTAGATGTTTTTGATAATTAGGATTGTAAATCTCATTTCACAGGAGGAAACAATTCCACTATCTGCTGGAGGGAAAGGGAAAGAAATCTGGGGTTGGGAGTGAGGAAAGTAGTGATAACAGAAGAAGTGGAGGGGAAAGCACAGCTCGAGCAACATTGAATTACATGACAAAGGATTTTCATATGGAAAAGCTTGAGGTAAAGTATATAATTACAAAATATTTCCATTTTCTGTTAGGTAACCTTAGGCTACTGCTCACTGAATTTATCTGTACATCAAATTTCAGTAACGCTATTGAGAAATTGTGATTTTAAAAGATCACTGCTTAACACACTTATGTATCCGATCAAACATCATTCATTAACTGATCTTTTTCTCAGAATACTGGAAAATGCTCAGCTTCTGTCTTTGTTGAAGTGATTCCTGAACAGCTACAGTCTCAGAAATACATTCTCACCTACAAACCATGTGGAGTGAGCACAATTTTTTTTGGAAGAAAAATGTATATTGCATATGTTAGATTTTCCCTAAGTGAATTGGTGAAGAACACCTTCAGACAATATGTGAGATAGTGCAGGCTGTAGTAATAAAGAGCTGCTTCCTAGCTGTTATGTGAGCTACAGGAAAAAAATATATAGGCAATGTATTAGGTTTAATTATTAATAAAATTGCAGGCTGGCTTGTTTCAGACAAGGGCATCAGTCACGCTTGTTTTAGTTTATGTTTCTGATCTGCTAACTCTTTTGCTTGGGCAGAGGGAAATTGTTCCCAGGGAGAATATGATTTTTTTTTCAGTCACAGTGTCACTTCTGAGCAATCATCCTGAGTTCTAACTGTAGGCACTCTGCTTCTCATGTTTGTCCCATTGTTTGCTTTTTGATTATGTGGAAATACATAAATCCTCTAGTGCAAGAAATTAAATCAAGTTCAGCAATCATTGAATTCTCTTATTCCATTGTGGTTTTGTTATCTCAGATCCACAGCATAAAAAGGAGACAGTGACTGCATGTGTGGAGGGATTAAATTAAGAAAACATTTTAGTCACAAAAGCTGTGGTAGTAGCTCTTAAATCTTTGCATGGCATGGAGTAAGAGAGTGAAGTATTCCTGTTGTCCTTTACCATGAAATTAGTCCTATAATAAAATAAGCTTAGTATTTGTGCAGTTCATTAAATAAATGCATTGTTTTCTCTTCCCAGTGCAGCAATTCCCACCTTGTTCTTTGCTTGTAGCATTGTGCATGTGGCAGCAGGTTCAGGGTGTCCCAGGAGCACATCCTGGCAAAAAGGCCTCCTTCCAGTTCCCCAGCAGCAGTAAACAAACTGTGACTGTGACAAAAATGTGACTGAAGATGTGTACTGCTAAAGATGACAGTCTTGGGTCTTGGATTAATAATTTGGGGGTTTAGCTGAAACTGCTGGAAAGCATTTCCTCACCTTTATTATTCATTGAAGAAAACTTTTTTTTTGGTGGCCTGAAGCATGATGTAGCATTTTTAACAGCACCACCGTCCAAATTAGCTAGATATTTAGCTCCAATATAACTTACTGTTCAAAGCTTAAGGCATTTTATAGAAATTCTGTAGAAGCAGGGATTAATACAGTTTGAGTTACTAAAATGCAGATCTAGTAGGTGCACAAAACACAGAAGCACAGTATCTTCTTTTTTTTTTAAAGGTTCAGCTTCAGTATCTAATGTAATACACATTAGGAACCAGCACTTGCCAGAGTGCCTGTGGAAAAGGATGAGTACTGGCATGTTTTTCTACAACAATGTTCTTGTTAGGGCAGGTAGAGAAACATATACTTTCCAACTGTTGCACTATAAGGATGAAATTCTGGGAAGGGAGAGAAGGAAAATAGTTTAGTGCTCAATAATTTCTGTAAATTTTCACTGCTATGCCAGAAAGCAACACAAATTGTAATGGTGTTGACAAATATTTATATAATTACTTGAAAGTTAATTTCAGAGAAATTAATGACTTAATATAGTATGAATATTATGAATACATTAAGATTCTGTGGCCACACTCATAAAAGCTGGATGTAGACCTTGGGCCATGCAACTTAAAACCAAGGGGAGAAAGTACACAATAGCATCTGCCTGCTAATTGCTGTGTTCTTTAATTCGTTCTGTTTTTGAGGGTTTGTTTTTTTTATTTGCTCCTGTTTAACCTTTTTTCTCCTTTTCTTATACAATGTGTAATTTTTCTCTCATGCAGGAAATCAAAGAGAGAAAAACATTTTGCCAGACATACATTGAGAACTTAGTGAAAGAGGCAGCTGACATCAATATGAAGAATGAGTCGTTGCAGAAGCTCTGGCCTCAGATGTTCATTGAACTTGTCAGGGATGCAGTGATAGAAATCCGCAATAAAAACTCCTACATGAAGCTCTGCCTCCAGCGGATCACTGAGCACAAACAGTAGAGTCGGCGCCTTGTCTTGCAGGCTCTGGGTTCACTGTCCTCTCATGTATTACAAACATAAACCAACAGAATATAAAATTATCATCACTAGGGCATCCTTCACTTCCTCCCCCAAAGGGATGACTTTAAATCTTCATTAACTCTTAATGGTTTTGAAGTAAAAGTTTACTTTCATACTGCTTTACCAGTGCTTCCTTGGCTAACTGAAGTGATACTTGGTGATTGTTTACTAAGTTCTTATTTATTTTTTGTCTGTTACCCTTGATTCTGTAGTGCTACAGCATCAACTTTTAAAGAACAAATTTACAAAGCTTGCCTTATTTTTATTGAACACTTTTCAATTGTCACTTTTTTGACTGCTGCTGTTTAAAAAAACCCAAGAATAGTAGCTAATTTTTTTTATGACCAGAAGCTAATAAATTATTTTTACACTCTGAACTTGATGAAGACTTATTCTTGTTTAATTTGTCAGATTATAGAACACTTTTTCACATGAGAGTGCTCAGAATATTGACCTTTAATCAGCCTAATTCTCAGCTGAACAAATTGCCCAAACTTAATTTCAAATGTTTTCCATTAATTTCATTAATGAGGTTGTGTGAATTGTTATAGGTAAAATATGATTCCAAGGTATACTTGAGCTATATACACTTGAGCTTTATTTTGTTAAAATATGTCCATATAATTTATTTTGTTTCTTGATTACTAACTTATTCTGAGGTTTGCCAAGATCAAATGAGCTAAGATGCATGCATTACATTTAGTAGAGAGACTGATAACTAATATTCAGTTGTAATTAATTTCTGTGACTGTGTGAAAATTTAATATTATCAATAAAAAGAAATTCTTCACTTTTACCTTTCACAGATACTGTAAAGAAGTACTGTGTGCAAAGAAAAGACTCCTCCTTAATGCTGCATGAATAGAGATGAGACACAACTTGCCCCATAATAAACTGAATGGATAGGAAAAACCACCATTCCATAGTGCATTAATTACCACAATGAACAGCTTGCCAGCTTCTGTCCGGAAACTGAATTTAGGAAGTGTTAGCAAGTCCAGCTGGTTGCCATGGATAGCATTCAGATGCAGGTAGAAAGTTGTGCCATTTAAATTTATTTTTTAGTTCTGTTATACCTTAACCAAAACAATCCAAAACCTTTGCACATTTTTTTACTTAATTAAAATTGTTCTTATTTTACCCTAGGCTCATTTATAAAAAGGAAACTAAAGAAAACATCCTGTAAGGGTTTCTATGACTCAAGAGTAAATTTATTTTTAAACTCCATCTAGAAGATATTGTCTATCAAAGCAGAGATGCAGATACAGTTTAATGAGTTTTTATGCCCAGAAAATCATGGAATCCTGGAAGGTCTGGGTTGGAATAGACTTTAAAGACCATCTAGTTGCAATACTCTGCTGGGGGCAGGGACATTTTCCACTAGACCAGACTGCTCAAAGCCATGTCCAGCCTGGCCTTGAACACTTCAGGGCATGGAGCAGCCACAGTTTCTCTGGGTAACCTGTGCCAGGGCCTCACCACCCTCACAGGGAGAATTTCTTCCGTATATCCAATATAAATCTTCCCTCTTTCCTTTAAAGCCATTCCCCCTTATCCTGCCACCGCATGCCCTTGTTCAAATGCCCTCTCCAGCTCTCTTGGAGCCCCCATAGGCACTGGAAGGTGCTTTAAGGCTTCCCATGACATGTCCAGGCTGAAACAGACCAAGCTCCCTGAGCCTTGAATGAGTAGCAGGACTTAAATGGTCAGAGATATTTTGGAGAGTACAATCTGCTTGCACTCAGGTCAAGCTGGTGCATTGATGTTGTCTGATAAAATCCCATTTCAGAGCATGTTAGCAGTGATGTTAACTGTTAAATGCAATTTTCCATTTGGTTCATGTTATACTTGCAGGTAGTTGCTTTTCAGTCTGTGGAATGTAGTGGAGGTTAAGTCACTTAAAGTCTAAGGAAGTGTTAGAATTCCTGAAGAAACTGCTCCAGCAGTTGATAGAATTTAATAGAAACAATCACCTATCTGGGTTATTTGAACTGTTTCACGGAATTTATAATAAGATTTGTTTATTTGGTGGGATTTTTGTTTCCTTTCCATTGGAAAATTGCACTCTCAAGTTTTATGGTGCATTTTATTAAAGGAACAAATTTGGGCCCTGCAAAATGTGAGGAAAGGAGAGTTTACATTAGAGAAACAGCCAGTGTAGAAATGATCATGCAATAGCTTTTTGGATCTATCATTCACTTTACATAATTTCTGTGCCAAGGGGGTGGGTGGAGCAATTCCAGTTTCTGCATGGGGACAGAAACCCCAGCAGCTGTGTGAAAGTGCAGAACTCTCCTGATGATGTAGCTGGAACAGTTGGGCCCCTTTTGAATCAGATTCAGCAGCAGTAAAAGAGTGGAAAGAAATGTTTTAAGAAGGCTGTATTGGTCTAGAGGAACAGGAAGTCCTCCATGGGAAAATCAAGAGAAAAGCCAGGCTTTCTGATATTGAGGCTTTAGAAGCATAATCCTGGTTTGAGGCTTTAAGGTAGGCTCTTGAAAAAATGAATCAGAGGGTATTGATGGGGAGTTGTAGAAACATCTTAAAATGCTCTGTATTCCCAGTGGTCAGTGAATGCTGCCAGTTTGGACTTTTTCACTAATAGCAGCTGTTTCATAACAGGATTGCTAAATGGCTGAAGTGAGGGTAGGTAGGCAGCTCTTATAAATGAAGAAAAGATTAATGTTGGGCTCATATGTTCTTTTCACATAAAACCAGTAGGGAAAAAAAGGGAACTTACATTTTCACTCATTCTTTTCGGAAACAAGTAATTGATTAAAGTAATGTTAGACCTAAGAATACATAGAATTTTCAGCAGATGGAAGATCTTAAAGTTGTTACCATGCTATACATTGTTTTTATGGTTACCCAAATTACTTCTTAATTCATACAGACTCATGAGATATATTCCTGTAGTTCCTTATTAGGGAGTTCCCAAGTACCTAAAAATTTGAAGGTCATATAAACAGCAAATTCTTAGATGTTCTGAGCCTTAAGTGCCATGTATATGAACTTTCCATGGCTACAGGTGTAAATTGATGAGTTAAAATAGCAATGATACCTTTTAATAAAACCTTCCAGTCTGAAAGCAGTTATGTTTTTCTTCTTCAAAAGGCTTTAAATGTTGCATAAAACCAAACTTTGATGTTGTCAGTATTTCACTGATATCCCATCCAAAGTAGACTGTGATCCTCTCATGTAACCTGAATTCTGCACAAGACATGAACTATTACTGTAAAATATCAATGTTAACTATAAATCACCTTGAGGGTTAAAAAGATACTGGTTTAAGTATTTTAAGTATTTTGGGATTGATTTTTTGATTATTTATGCAATTTACTTATTTCCTGAGACAAATTTCTTCTATGTGCAGACAAAAGCAGATAATGATGTATGACATTTTTTTTTTGGTTTCAGTTTAGCTGTCTCATGCACGAAGGCCCCATTATGTCATGCAGAGTCACTGTTTGTTATGCAACTGAAATTTGATCTTCAGTAAGGAGACTGATGAGGAGCTGTATTTCATACATTCCTTTTAATGCAGGATCTGAAAAAGTAATAGAGCTGCATATTTGCTGCCACAGTGCAGCAGGGAGAGCAAATTCACTTGATGCAAACCAAAAGCTGATGCTGTTCATTATGAGGAAGAAAAAGGTTTTAACTGAGCATAGAAGTAACGCTGCCACACTGCCTGGGACCAAGGGATACATCTGAATCCAGAAACTGCTGAAAACTGCTTTCCATTAAAGAAAAGTGAATTATCTTGTTCCACTGCTACAAATGTATTTTTGCCATGTAAACTACTTTAAATAATGACAATAATAGAAAGGCTAATGTATTAAAAGAGATCTGCACATTAAGTTAGGCTATAGTGGAAACAGTAGTGACTCCACAATCTATGTATACATTCCATAATTTCAGGACAAGTGGATGCTCTTTTTTTAACCAGAGCTATGGGCTGTAAAAGTGACAATGATACTTTAAGTTTCTACTTTTTATCATAGTGACACATCAGGATGAATTGGGTTTTTTTAGCTGGTTTATTTAAAGAAGCTGAGGCAAATATTTGCTATTTTTTCTTCTTAAGTAATAGTCATAAATATGTGATTTAGATTGGGAGGTCAAAATCACAATAGCAGCTATTCGATTTGATTGGGAAAACAGACTCCTTGGATGTTTTTCTGTTTCCATCAGACATCACACAAACTCTGCTACATCTTGAAGCCCAGTTCCAGTGAAATTATTTTTCTTTTTAAGTTGGAGGCATGAGATTTTTGGAGATTTGTTAAGTCTTAGTATTTTGGTACATATGTATAGAATAAAGAGTGGGAAAGAAGAGACTGGTTATCACTTCATTCTACTGTCTGATAAGGTGGGTTTTACGCAAAATAAACGTAAACTGATTTATTTTTTGCATATGCAAAAAGAGTTAGCATGGGCTACGCTGATTTGAGACAATCTTACAGAAAGCTGAGAGGTATCTGCTTACACACATCACCTCAGAGCTGGATTTTCTTGAGCATGAGCTAAAAAATGGAATCTAAGGGACTGTTTATTCAACCAAAGTATTAACTTTATTGGCAAGCTTTGCTAGGCTTCTGCTCTCAGGGGAAAAAGGAAAAGCTCATCTGGAGGAACTCTTGTCTCTGTTTGCTGTGGTGAAAACAGCATTTCTTTACAGGCTATGTTCAGCCTTATATGCCATACTTCTGTACAGATGGAGTGGACAGACACTTCTGCTTATTGTATTAAATATCAGGAAACACTGGTGAAGAACTGAAGTCTTAATGGGGGAAAAAGTGACTCTTCTCAAATTGTAAATTGTGTGATTTTGGTGGGGTTTTTTTCAGTTACGGATAGATGTGTTACAAGCAGAAACAAATTTGACTGATGGAAGTACACTGAGTGAAAAAGTAGAAAACTGAAAGTTAGAATATTTATACCAAAGCCAGCATTAGAAGCATCCAGCATGCCCAGGAAATGTGTTTGTACAAGGTAATCCCATAGTCCTTACTACTGCTACACTGCCTTGAGGAGACATCCTACTCATGGGTAGTAGTTTTATCCAGCTTTTTGGAAAATCCAGACTGATGGCTTCCTGATCACTGTGAACTTTCCTTGATTGGTACACTATAAAATAATGTAATCAAGACAGCAGGATCAGATTTCTTGGTGATGAATTGTGGTTAATGGCATGACAGTGCTTAATCCCATCTTTTGTTGCAATCTTCCCAATTAGGTAGATACTTGCATACTAAGGAAAATCTTGTGTGCAGTCTTAATTCTTATATATTGCATGGCATCTAGTGTATCACTACATCCATAACTTGGACATTTTCCACTTTCAAATTGTTCCTTTCACTTCTGTTTGAGTAATACAGGTATTCCAGAGGCTAGAAGCTGCAATTAGCAATACTCCATTTTACACTTAACAAAACTGGAACTTTTAATGATTACTGAGCAGGTCAAAAGTAATTGATTCCTTCTGGAATTCTAGACGTGGATAACATAAACAGCATTAACCTTTTCAAAACAGCAAGAATGATACCTTTCAAGAGTACAGGTAATAATGCAAAACCTTTCTGTAGGTAGTATTGGGTGCTTAACACTTCAGCACAGGAGAAGATATCCTGGAATGATAATGGATTCCATCTATTTGTAAGTATATCATTCAACAAGAGATTGTAAAATTAATTCTGACTACAGTGGTGAAGAAATTGTGACTGTGAATGTGATGTTTGTTCTGCATGTTCACATAGTCTAGACATCTTACTTGGTCATGCAAGTAACAGTGGTCACACTCAATAAAAGAAATCATTGCAATATGTAGAGGAGCTGTGACTTTACAGCGATAAAAAAATGCTGAGTTCATTGATTAGCTATTATATGACACTTAGAAATGATACCGTGATACAATATGTGCTGTGGTTTGTGTTCTGTGTGGATATGTAGCACATTTGCTGCCTATTTACATTAGGCTTCAATGATCTATGCTTCCTCATAAATAACAACTCCTTCTAAAGAGTGATGAAAGAAGACCAGAGTACAGCTCTGCTCAGTTTCTAGCTCAGCACTGGCAATAGGGTATATTAGGCTTAATACAACTCTTTTATCCTGAGTAAAATACTCGTGTTGGAGCTCTCAGAGTCATCAAACTATGAAGCTGAGTGGAAGTCCCCTCTGCAGATGTACTAATGCAAGGTGACATGCTGCTGAAGGTTCTCAAAGGTATTTGCATTGATTTATGGTCTTTATTAGGATGCATAATCAAAACTAGATAACCAAAATCCAAACTAGATAACCTATGTCAGCTAAAACCTTGATGCTGTTGAAGTTGTTGCAAGATTCCCAGTGATCTGAGTGAGAATTTTTTTAACATAAATGATAATGACAGTTTTGTCTTTGGTCTCAGATTAGAATCTCATCTAGATTAGAAACTCGTCTAGATTCTCTACTGGCTGGAGGAAAACAGACACTTCTACAGTGTAAAACATCTGATTTACTTTAGATGTCCATATTTTCAATGAAGTGGAGTTCCTTCCTTTTTTTTTTTTTTTTTTTCTTTCCCTGTTAAGATTGTGAAGATAGTCTTCCAGATGTTGATGTCTGCAAAAGCTTGAATTTGTACTGACAAGCTCCATCCTTCCCATTTGTTGTCTGCTTGTGTTTCAACTCTTGTGTTTCAAACCAGCATGTTCTTCTAAGGCAGTCAGAGGCCACAGAAGTAACCCACTTAAAGATGAACAAACATGGGTTCTAGTTGGATTGGGGATAAAATTTGAGTGTCCTAGACTTCCAAAATGAGAACAACATGCCTCAAGTCATGCTAGACTTCAGTGAAATGTAGATCAGTAAGTCCTTTTGTCACATTCAAAGAGACCTTGAGGGCTGGCACACAGGTTCTGTTCTCTCCTTTCCTGATTTGAATGCATTTATTGCCAAAGGGGGAGAGTGCCATGTGGATAGGGTGGCAGACTGAGTTGGAGTAGACATTGTTAGTAGATATCTGCTTTTTCACTCAAAGCACTCAATAGCATATGTCTGTGAGAGGTAAAATGTTGCAAAATACCTTAAATGTTCTTGGTGATGAGCCAGAAATGCATGTGTTAAACATGTCAAAATAATCAAGATATCTCCTGTGTTAGACACAGGCATTTCCCTGGTGCTGAGCTCACTGGTTGCAAGGCAGCTGCTGACTCTTGTACAGAGATTGTTACGTGCTGTGCAACTGTGAAGAAAGTAGGTCACTTGCAGATAATATGGGTGTTCAAGTTGTTGAGCAGATTCTTCTGATACATTCTGCAGAGTAGCATTCTCAGTATTTTCACATTTATTTAAAGGAAAAATTGCTTCAGGGATGTGAAGGATCCTTTAGCTTTGTTGTAAAAATTGGTTTTTTAAATTGTGTGAATGTGTGTCTCATTGAAGAAGAGAAGATGAAACCCAAAAGGAACCACAGGTGGTCTGAGAAAGTTGCATTATTTGCTCTTTCTTCTTTGTTGGTACTGAACTTTTGCCCTTGTTTGATGATGCTGGCTGTAGCTCCTCAGGGATTAACTACAGTCTGTGTCAGGAAAGTACTTTAATAGACGTAGGTGTGCTCAGGGCGGTTTCCAAATTCAGTCAACATACCTTGCAATCCAAGATTAGTCATTTTTCACATTTTCACACCTTTCATCAGCACCTCACTTCTACAGACTTTGTCATGTTTCAGGGCAAAACTAGCCTTTTGATAATGTGTGTCTCAATATGTGATCTATGAATGTGTTTGATGTCTTTTTGTGGAGCAGATGAGTGTCAATTGTAAAGATTCTCATGTTAAGAATATTCAGTGTAAGACATCTGTGGACCTTTACTACTGATTAGCTCTCGGTTTTTATTCCAGAGATTCCTCCTTATAAACTGCACTGGTCAAACTCCTCCAAACTGCTATTCAGAGGAGACCAGAAGATAAAAAGCCATGCCTCAAAGAGGATCATCCCCTCATGACCTACATTTTAACAGAACCGAAATTAAAAGCAAAACACTTGGTTGCATTAGATAGCTGGTAATGAGCTGACAGAGGTGTTTGGGCAGCCAGGTGCTGTTTATCTCATCTGTACTGTTTATTAAGTGTGGGGCAGCTACACAGAGTGAGCAGTCTTGTGTATTTTTAGAGGTGTGAGAACTGTTATGAGAAGCCAAATACTTTTAAATTTCCCCTCCCATACTCCACTTAGGAGAGTCTCAATTTACCCACCCTTTGTTTCCAAGCTGCAGCATATTCTGTTGTTAATAATAAAATACTCTCACCACTGCTTGTGTCTTCAGTGTTTGGCCCACAGAAGGCAGGCACAGGCAGCTTTTCCCTTCTCCCAACCTCTGCAGTGGGGAAGAGCTAGAGGGAGGCTGTTGCTTAAGTGGCATTAGTTATTGGTGTAGAGCTGAAGTGGCATAGCTGGGTTTTGTGGAGAGGCTGAGCAGAGCGCTGGAGGTACAGGCACCTGTCAGTCTGGAGAAAAATAGTTCTAGCACATGGAATGTGAAATTCAATGGGATTTTTTTTTTCCTGGCTCTTTTAAAATAATTTTTTATTGCTCTCATTTCAATTGAACCAGCAGATGAGAGAATCCCTGACTTGGTCTGCCACTAACACATATTTCATTAACTGCTACATTCACCAGGTCATGTTTATTAACTTTTATTTTTTAAGCTAGTTTATGTCCTAGGGAGAAATCATGCCACTGTTTTCAGGTGGTTTTTATTGGTCATTACACCTATAGCATGAATGGAATTTGTGAGAGATAAAATGCACTGAAAGTATATATTTTTGTGTGAGCCTATGTTTTGTGTGAGCCTGTTTTTGTGTGAGCTGAATATTTAATATCTCTTTGAATTATTTATTGTTTAAGAGGAGTCTCATACTCTTGATTTCTTCATACACATTTGTTTCAAAATATTATCAATTCAGTGATTCCTAATTAGAAGCATTTGAAAATCTACAAGATTGCCAAGTTTTGGCTTTTGATCTTGCAGCATGATATTTTTTTAAACGACAGTTTACATTACAGATAAAAATCATGCAAAACTTTAAGCAGGTTCTTGGAAATTATCTTTAGCACCTCAAATAAAAGTTATTTCAAAATTTTGGATGAAATTTTTTCATCTCTTTTGGAGAAAACCTTCAAAGGTTTAAGCATTCAAAAGACAGTTTTGCAATGTGCTACAACTATTTCTTTCATGAAGTACATTTTTTCAGAAGGATTTTCGGAATATTCTAGAGATTAACTTGGTGACAATAACTGTTTCTCTTGTTTGAATTCTGGATTAAAGTAGTATGATGTCAGATGCTGGTGGATTTTCCTTTGTTCAAGCATTGTGTGATGACATCAGTCTTCACATCAGAGACAATTTGAGCTTAGTGGTACAACACGTTCTTGGCAGGAGTTGTGGTACTGGGATCAAGATTTTGGCAAGGGTAAACTCCAGAGTGATCTCCTGGAAATGTTTCTTGGAAAATTCATGATTCTTGGAAAATTTGCATCTACTTTCAGATCTGAGAAATTATTGCCTGCATTGGTAGCAAATTGTATATTTCTTTCCTAGAAGGAGCTTGGAAAGGCCATGGATTCTTGCAGCTGCATTTAAAAGTTTAGACACATTCTTATCATGTAGAGGTGAAGGAACTGGTTACTTTTGTGGCTGCAATGGAGATAATGAGCAAACTAGCTCAAAATTTGTAATTTTGGTTTTCCTATTTTTACGTCTCTGAGACTATGGAAAAAGGGAGGAAGCATGAGAGGGTGGCAAGAGTAGAGAAATTTGGGCTGTGAGATAGGGAGGGACTGTAATGGCAGTCTGAAATTCAGAAATAAGCTTTTTTTGAAGGGCTCTTCTAGAGCACGGGGAATTTGTCAAACCAGCTGGCTCTGGTACACAGTGCTGTGGAGTGGAGGGAGGTCTGAAGTCCTGCAGTGGAGTGATGGAGAGCTAGACACAAGCATGAGTGAGCTGGGAGCCAGGACTGCAACTTTGATTTCAAGTCTGTAGAGCTTGGCAGGTCCCTGTAATTTTGAGCGAGAAATATGTGCACCCCAACCTCAGTGAACATTTGTCTTTTTCTCATAACATTCTTTAACTGTTCTCTTTGGTTGCTCTCCCAGTGCATTCCAGAAGGCAGCTTTCTGCAGGCTGTGCTAAAAGAGGATGCCTCTGGCCTGTGTCAGCTCAGGGATTTACATCACTATTGAGTATTTGGTACTCCTTTATTTACTTTAGGAATGCCCAGTGATCACTGTATAAAATGACAGAGAATAGCTGGATCATATGAATACCTGTTTCAGTTTAGAAAGGGTGGGCCCTTTACAGATCCTTTATGAGCAGTATTGATAATCCTTGCAATGTGAGCTCTCTTTCCTGGTCCTCCACCAGAGACATTCTCAGACATTCCCAGCATTGCCTCTTGTGAAAACCAGTAACTGTTCCAATTTCATGCAAGTCTGTGGTACTCATCATCTTTGTGTTTTCTGGAGAAGCAGTTATTTTCTCACTGCTTTTAAAGGGTTAATACATTTCTTGAAAAGCATTTTCATAGTTCTGTTCTGTGTTAGAGTGGATAAGCTCAAGAGAAATTCAGGCTAGATCAATTGTTCTGTTGTGGCAGCAGCTTGTTCCCATCTGCTGCTTTTGCTGAAAAGTTGGCAGATCTTTCCTGCAGCGATAAAAGGTGGCGTAGCTGGACAGTCCCTCCAGCCCTAATTTGAAAAGCAGTACAAGTGGCTGAGAAGTTGTGAGTGACAGCAGCTGGCTGTCAGCAGACAACTTTCCTTGGTGCTCTTCAGATATGAGCAGAAAACGTTCTGTTGGTAAATGCCATGCACGTGGGAATCTGCTCGACTCTTCTCTTTCCACATATTGGCAGGGAAGGGTCCAGCTGAGCCACCTATTCCCCTTTGGTGGGAAGAGTTTATGGTTTGAGCTGCCTTATATTAGTGTCTAAGGACAGAACAGGACTACACATCTCTTACTGTTGACTAAGAGATCATTTCCTCATCTGCCAGCATTGCTCAGGCTCCTCCTCATGCATGGCATTTTAGAGGATGGTCTGTTATTTCAGGATTCACTGAGAGTGTTACATTGCTGACCTTAAGCCAAACCTGTGCAAATCAAAGGCACCCTGTCTGAAAAGACTGAGTGATGTGGTGGCTTGGAAAATCAGGGACCATCATGCAAAGAATCTTCAAACTGGCCTAAATTGTTTCTTAAACAGACCATTTACTTTAGAGAAAATATTACTGTTACTCCATTATGCCTCTTCCAAATATTAAAAATAAAAAGGTATTTTCTCTGGCAGGACTTGAGCTTTAGGCTATAGATCAAACAGGTTGATACATTTTTCTGGCCTCTTTTTTTTTCTAAATTTTTTTTGATTGATTTCTTTGTATTCTCATCAACATCTATTCGTATTGCATTTCAGTGTGGTCTGGCCAACAGTCTTGATATGGAGACAAAAATCTCTAGTCTTGTTTAACTAAGCTGGTAGGGAAGCTATATTTTCATCCTGAAGTGGGGGTTGTCCTTACAATATGGTACAGGGGTTCTGTCTCAAGATTTTCAGAAGTTTCTACACTAAATAAGCATTTAAATGCTGCTTCATTGGCATTGAGGTGAGTTTGAACTCTTTTTCTCTGGCACTGCAATTAAAATCAATGACCAACATGAAGCAATCTTAATGTGGGATTGCATGTAGTTACTTAAGGCGTGTTGCTGCTGGGTTTGATACTCCATAATTTTGTCCTTAAAACTGTACAGCTGGAGAATGCAGCTGGTTTTAGCATTGCTGAAATTTGGCTGACTCTGCAACAACATCCAGGCCTTTTTGGACACTGTGATAAAAATACAACACTGCTAGTGCTCTGTTTTTATTATTAGTTGAGGTGCAAGGGCTAAAAATATGTCTTGCTTTCACGAGAATCTAAGCACAGACAATGCTGCAGAGAGCTCCTTTCTGTCTGGGTCTCATTTGCTTGATCTATATCTGAAATTGAAAAGGGCCAGGAGGTTTCCACATAAATCTTTGAGATTTCTATGTTCCCCTCAGTTTCAGCTTTGATATTCTTTTTTTAAAGAAAATTAGACTGGTGCTGTTTTAGTATCAAAGAAAACCTCAAGTATGTGAAGTTGGATGTAAGTGATGCAGACAGAAGTTTGCACAGAGTTTGGAACAATAGTGGGAGGTGTGAACTACTGCCTTTACCTCTAGTGAGTGTTAGCTCAGATATTTAGCAGAGTTGTCTAATTGTGTACATTAAGTATTTAATTCCCTAGAAAGAATGAAAATACTGGAGACAGCAGAGCTTGATGTGCGGTGGGAGGGATGTTATGTTGATGGCTCAAGCTGGTGGTGTTTGGGAATTGCTTCTGGTTGTTGGTGTTATAAAGGAGAAGTCCAACACTAAACTTCATCAGGATAGGAACCAAAGAATGGGGATTTTAGATTTTTAGTATCTCTGAGGTATATTTTGTTCTGTAGGTAGAAAACCTGTCACACTTCATCTACATTCCTACTCTAACATTAAACAGAAAAGCATTAAAACACTTCCAAGTCTGAAATGAGACACTTCTTCCAGGAGTCCTGAATTCTGGGCTGGTTGGATTGGTTTTTTTCACCCTGGTGCCTATCACTTGCAAACCTTTTTGCTTCAATAAACTGTCTTGAACCTGATCAAACAGGACCATCTATATGTATGAATCTGTGGATGTGAAAGGTGAGGAAGGAAAAAATTACATCCACTTCCCCTTGTCTGAGTCCTGTGCTGCAGTTAATTCTTTAGCTTAATTAAGTTAACTTGCTACAATTGTTCTTCTTTTTTTTTTTACAGTATGCAACTTTTCTACGCTGGAAAAGTTCTTTCCTGTTGATATGCCTCAAAAAAAGAAAAAGCAAAAAAGTGCATTTAGCAGGTTAGAGCACTACTATGTTGTGTGCACAAATCAGGTATGTGCTCCATAAAGCTGATTACCCAAAGCAGAGTTTGACTTTCAGCAAAGAAATTTTAACTGTAGAATGGATGCTAAGTACTTTCTTAAAACTCAAAACCAATCCTGCATTCAGACTTGTCTTTGCAAGAATAAGAAGAAACAACACCAAAAAATAGCAAAGCAGAACCACTTTTTGATATACATGATAAACATGGATGAAATGGATTTATTCTACTCCTTTTCAGATTTGAAACCACAAGAGAGAGAATATTCTCTTCTGTGGTGGGATTGGAGAGCAGTTTGTTTCCTTAAATTTACTGACAATGCTTGAGAAAATGATTTGTTTAATTTTGTTTAGAAGCAGGGGCCAAACAGTTGCAGAGTTTACAACCCGAGACAGGGTTATTAAACAGACATATAGGAGGCCATTTAGGACTGGAACAAACTCAGAAAAAGGGAAGAGGAAAACTAGTTTTGCAATGGGACATTAGACCACACAATGGGCCAATGACTGTGACACGTCACTTGGAAGCCATCACCATTTCCTTTCAGGCAAGTATGAGGGCTCTGATGCATAGACTTCCACCATTTTACAGTTCTGTCACTGGATTATAAATCATTCTGTTTGCCATCTCTTTTTACCTCAATGTGATTTATAAATCTCTTTTTTTAAAAAAATCCATAACCAGATTTGATGCTACATCTTCAGTGAAATAACTAATGAGGACAAAAAAAAGCTTAAGTTTATACAGCTAAAAACTGCAGTTATCGTGCAATAGTTGTTTGAGCCTGGCAGCTGGATGGAAAAGGCAGGACTGCAGCTTTTGTCTTGAGGATGATTTGGTTATCAGGGTTCCCGAGTTTACTGTTGATTTTCAACTAGTTCCAAATTCTTCATTCCAGAGCTTCTACCTGAAAAGTTCCAAGCAAAGTTTCAAGAACTGTTAAATACTTATATATAGCTTCTCAGGAGGCTTCAAGAAATGAATGAGAAGGCTTTATTGTCCCATTTGGACAACTAGTAAATGATTAAATTGTGCCAGTTCCAGGAGATCAAGAAGTAGCATCACAGTGACCCTAAAGGCTTTATCTTAATGTATATGTGAGAACCTGTATCTTCATAAGGGCCCTGTCCCAAAACTTACAGACTTGCCTTTATTTTGCAAAGACAATAAGATTGGATATTGGAAGTGTGAAGGAAAAAAAAAAGGCAAAGCCAGGCCTGAAATTGTGAGGCTGATTCCACAGATTTTGAAAATTCTGTTTGTTTATTTTCTTTCTCCCTGAAAGTTTCAGGGACACTGTGTTGCGTTTTTCCCTCTTACAGGACATGAAAATCACTATATAAGATTTATGCCACATTGACCTATTTATTTATTCCCCCCCCGCCTTTCAAAAATTGCCCATGTGATTGCTGTCACATACAAAGAACAAAGATTCACTTCCTCTTACTTTGCAGGATTTGAAAAAAAAAAATTGTTCTATTTGCTTACTCTGTGCCTCAGGGAGCCTTCAGAGAATTCTTTGGGGTTTTGTGGTTGTGGTTGGGGGTTTTTGTTTGGTTGGTTTGGTTTGATTTGGTTGGTTTCTTTTAATGAAGTGAAAAAAGAAGAAAAGGTATGAAAGAAGAAAAGTGGAGTGTAAAGGAGTCTATTTTTAAGAAGATAGAAATGTTTTTCTCTTAACTCTCGAAGTATTCTTTTAGCTTTTTTCTTTAAAAGCATAAATACGTGTGCACGGACACTGCTCTGTTTAATACTGTATAGTAATGTATTTTCCATGTCCTTCCATAATAGTTCTGCTATCTTATAAAACTTGAGATATTTTACAGGGTGGGGGGAGTAAGTAACAGAATGAGAATCATGCTAGATGCTGCTTGGGGTTTTTTTTCTTACATTGCGAACGTTTTGTCCAGCATCAGGCACGTCTGCGTGATTTCACTATCTGCTGCCTGGGCAATGGCAGGTACTCTGAGAATCTTGGTCCTGCTCAGGAGGAAGCAGTCCAAGAGCACTGGGAGCAGAACTAAAGGCAGCCCGTGAGCACAGCACGTAGGATCAAAACATCAGAAAGCTGTTGGAACTCTCCCTTGGAAGGGCCTGCACACTCCAAATGCAGGACTTGTGGATGAAATATGACTCAGAGCACTGATCTCAGTAAGAATCAAGGAAATGGAAAATAAATTATGTGAGAGACTAATGTGTAATTAAAATTTTTGTGATAATTTTTTTTTTTCAATAAAACATTGTTCTTAGAGCCAAGCAATAGTTCAGGTAACTACTAAAAATTTACAGAGCATTTATCTTGGCACTGGGTAGTAGGTTATTATTGGTATTCTCAAGCATAGTGACAGTTGTTCATAACAGCAACAGTCCTTTTGCAACTACTGCTATTGTTGCTTAGACAGGATCAGACTGGACAAGCCTTAGAGAAGAAATGGAGAGAGACAAAAAGAATTATTTAATTCTGTCTGGCATTCCCCTCAAAGTGATCCACAAGAAGGTAAAGAATTTTCTTCTCCCATTTCAAGTATCCTAGAGATTAAGAGCAAAATCCATAATGGTGAAATTTGTTCTTTAAACATCTGTAATATTCTTGATAGTCTCCCAGAAGTTTTAAAGGAATAACTGTGAAGTGAACATGTGGAGACTGTAAGGCAAGAGTAAACTCTTGTGAACATACCAACATTCTTGACTGTTGCAGGTACTGGTATGGGGCATTCCAGAAACTCTATTAATGACGTGTTTGGGGCCTGGCTGTGAGGCAATATCAGTTGTGCTTCCTTCTCCTACATTGCCAGTTGTCCCACTCTTGAAGTTTCACAGTACTTAGACTTTCAATTCCAAAATCAGTGAATTACTCTTAGGTATTCTAGTATCTTGATTAGAATTACACACTAATCACCTGGCCAAGACTGGAGGAGACCTGAGTATTTTGGTTCATTAACCCGCTCTAATCTTTACACTGTACTTGCCACTTCTATTAATAATTACCAAATCTTCATATTTATCAAAGCAAGCTACTCCTCAGGTGGAATGATACTTGGAGATATTTTATAGAGATACCAGTGTTTGGTACTCTTGGTGCAGTTCCCAAGGATGTGATGATACTTTGTGGAAAGAAGGTAATAATTATATATATATATATATATATGTGTGTGTGTGTATATATATAATTGTATTTCCAATCTGGTTTTTGTAGATAATGGTCACTTTCCCATTCTGGGGAAGCAGTTGTTCATGTGTGACAGTAAAACTGGAAAGAACTTCCTTGAACTCAGCTCATTCCCAGGACTCATTTGAACAGTGGATAGTGGTTGTTTTTCTGTTGCCTGGGGAACAGGTCCCCAAGCAACCTGATGCAGCATCTGTCAGCTGAGCTTTGAATAAGTGTTGCACCAGGGGAAGTCCTGAGATCTGTTATTTTCTACTGTTAATAGGAGCAGAATTAGATTTCCAGTTGTATTGTCCTGTCTTATAGTCACTCTCATTAGTCCTCTTCAACAAAAAGTTACTTTCAAAATTTTAAAGTGTTTAAGCAATTCTAAGTTGTTTTTGTTTTGGTTTTTTTTTTGTCTTGAAAGAAACAATCTTTTTGTCTGTGTTTCCTTGAAATAACACTTACTTATCTATTAGTAATGGATTTTGAACCTATGGGAGTTTGGGACACAGCAGCACATTCATTTCGGGTGCAAACTACAACCTTATCTTCACATGACATCGCCTGATCCTGCTAAAACTCTCCCCACATCAGTACTGTGAACCTAAGAAGCAAGGCTTTTATTTCAGTAGCTGTTTTCCAACCTGTTCAGCATCTCCTAGGACAAGTGAGATGGAATAATTGTAATAATTACTGTAGTTGTGAAATCATTGTCCACAGTGGTGATTTCAGTTTTGCTTACAGAATCACAACACAAATCTTGAAAGTGTAGGGGTTTTCTTGGAAAATTTCTGTGGTTGAAGATTTGAACATGGATTGGCTTTTACATCCAAGTGCATTTTCAGAGGTTTTGCACACTCATAGGGCTTTGACTTCTAATCCAAAGGAATTTTTGTATGATTTTAGAATTAAGATGACCATAACATATTGCATTAATAAAAGAAAAGGAGAAATGTGAATTTAAAATATGTTCCATGCTCATGTATGGCCTTATCAACACCATCAACAGAAATACACAGATTTAAACCATTGAGAAATTTGGCTTTCTATTTCATTGACTTCTTTTCAAGCCTTTCAACAGTGGGAGGCAAAATCAGTTCAAGACAAAAATATTCCCATGGGTTCTGTGGCAAAGTGGGTTTTCCTAGTATTATGAATGACACAAGTTTAATATCTGGCAAGAAAAAAATACATGTTTATACTAGGAAAATTATCTCTTGCTGATACTAAATGTCAGCAGTATTGCAGCAGAATCCCAGATGAATGTGGGTTTGCTGCCAGCATCTACAAGGACAAAATGTTCAGAACCATTTTGGGAGCTGGCATCAGTCTGGCACAGTCTGCACTTAGCTTGCAGTCCCATCCATCCGAACCAGCAATCAGTAATTTCTCTGATGTAAACAAGGATAAAGAGAAGAAAATTATCTGAAGTTATAGGAGTAAAGCAGGGGAAGTGTTGATACAGAGTTCCAGTTGCTTAATAACAAAGCAGTGAAGCAGCTGCCAAGAGGGAGTGATTGCCCTCACAGCCTTTTGGGAGTCTGCAGACACCTTTACACATTCTGAAGAGCTGTGAATAAAAGATCCCTATGTGTAGTTTTCTGAGCTGTAAAATGGTCATATTTAAACTTCCTCTGAGTTTTGAAATTGTGAGGAATGGTGCAATATTTTGACAATTTGAATGCAAACCATAGCACAGCATATTATATTTTCCATAAATGCTGCATAGAATGAGAAACAGATTGAAGATCCTCTAGGGAAAAGGGTGCAGACAGCTGGCAGTGAACTGAAACTGGTGTTTAAAGGACTATCTCAGGATTAGTGTAGATGCTCTTGTAAACTTGACATTTTGAAGAAACTCAAGGGAGAAAGTTGAATGAGGCAGAAGGCTGGCATAGAAGTCTCAAAATGCTTTGTGAAATGCACAGCATAGAGAAAACTGCGTAAGACTTGCACATACAAAATGAAGTCACAGGTACCACGATAACATTGGAATAATTGTCAAATGCTCAATAACATGCAGTGGAAGGAATAATTTTAGTCAATTGTGTAAATTGGCTGTAAAACAGGAAAAAGATGAAGTATCATTGACTCAATGAAAATAATGAAATTATTTGTTCAATATTAAGCAGCAATCAGAGAAACAAACTACCTGTGTAAGAGTTTAAAGAAAGGGCCAGAAAGTAATACTGAGCTTGTAATGTTTTAACTTTGCTGCAGCCACACTCATGCATTATGAGGAAATGAAAAGGGACCAAAGTGACCTCAGGGCCCAGAAAAACACACTTAAGAGGGAAATAGGACTGTGACTGTTGAGGAGAAAAGGCTTGGCTGGTGTGTTTGTACTGGTGTGCTCTGAAATAGCCCACCTGTGTTTCTTTTCACCTTTTCTACAACACACAGGCAAGAACATTCTTGTAGATTGGAAAGCATTGCTTTTAGAATGGCTTTTTTTCTTTTTTTTTTTCTTTTTTTTTTCTTTTGTGCCAGAGCAATAAAGCAATGAACAGTAAAACTTGTCACTGTCAGATGTCAGCGAGGCCAAAAGAACTGCTGGATTCTTGTGCTCCTCTCCAGAGCAGTATCATTAGTCACAGTAGGAGGAAAAATAATAGCAGATCTGGCTGGACTAATAGCCTGATTTACAATAGCAATTCCTGTCTGTCAAAATCCCATTTGAAGTGCAACGTGATGATATTTCTATTAATATACAAGTAATACTCCTGGTCAAACTTCCCTAAATTTAGTGCACATATCAAGCATTTATTTAGGGCTATTTCTTAGCCCATTCAGTATACTGCCTTCAGTATTCAGTCCTTACTGAAAGACCATAATATCAAAATGTTTGTCTTTAAAAAGCAGGCATCTTCCTTTAAACAGTATTCCTTTAAACTCCACAAAGCAATTATTCTTTCAAACCCCAGGTCACTATTCATCTTAACACACTAAAGCTTCACAGTATTTTAGGGCAGCAAGTTATAGTTGCTCAGTTTTTAAAAGATTATAAATAAGGACTGCAACCTGGTGCTGCAGTTGAGTAACTCACTAATTTCAGGACAACTGAATTTGATTCCCTGGTGCTATTGCTATCTTTACTGATCAATGTGGGTGTTTTGTTGCAATTTCTTGAGCTGCAGTTGGGTTTTAATTCTTGTATTTTTTCTGTGAGAACCACTCTGCATGTTTACTCTTGCTAGAGTGGAATGGAAGCCAGTGACTGTGGGTTTTGGGTCTTACAGAATATTGTCTGTGACTTTGGCTTGTTTCAGCACTGAACAGGGTTTGAGAACAGTTTTTCTCCCTGTTTGCTGTACATATTCATAGCTACAGAGAGAGCATTTTATTGTCAGGGAGTTGTCATCTGTTGGGTTGAATTACAAACAGTCAGGGTAATGATTCTTTGTTGTTTGGGTTCTTGAAAGGCTTGAAATCATTAACATTCTTAGAATGACATGTATCATAAATCATGACATAAGAAAATTAGAGCAATTCACTCATGTACATGTAATTTTAACTGCAGGGTGTACAAATACATTGTTGTACTTATGCTCTCCCCAAACAGCTTTTTTTTGTGCTCTGATGGCCAGCACAAAGTTCTCTGATACCCATGATTTCTCTTTCCTGATCCTTATATTGACCAGAATGAAAAAGGGTAAGAGTTAAATGAAGGAGACATAATTGCAGTTTGTGGGTGTTCCAGCTGCTCCTCAGAACCCTGTAGTGCTGTCAAACAATCTGCTTTTCCTTGTGCCAAAGGAGCAGTGCACAATAACCCCAACTAAGAACAAACTAGAAGATATTCACTTCTAAATTGCATAGAAGGAAAAGGGCCAGTGATTCACTTCTGAAATTCTGGCGTGGTCAAGATGAGTTATGTCATTTGTACTTGGTCACTACACAATGCCTGCTGTAGAAACAGCTGTGTCAAATGTGCTAGGAAAGAAAGCAGTGTTTTGGAGCTCCCAGAAGGTCTAAATATGTTCCTTTCATCTTCCAGCAGTGACATTGCTCTTTCAAAAAGCTAAATTCTCTGACTGAGAGAACAAAATTTCCTTCCTTAATAGCTAGAAAACTACTGCAAAGTAGAAAGAATAATGTATATGGTTTCACGTTTTGATAAGAAAATAAATAAAGAGCTTGAATGCTTAGTTAGGGATAATGTACTGTTTCTTTGGAAGTGTGTAATATCTCTGTCATTTGGGCTTTTAAGTACAACTCCAACAGGCAATTGCCAGGTAGATCTGATCCTGCTGTGGGACAGAAGAGAAGTCCCTAAAATCCCTGGCATGAGCATTTTCTATGGTTCTGTGATTACAGGATTCATAGCCTCTGTGGGTTGGATTATTCTTTGAAGTAGAATTATTGGGCAACTTAATAACATAGACACAAACGAAGACATTAGAGACACAAGTAGTCCTACAAATCAAAATATTAAGAAAATTATTGGTATTTTGATGAAATACTAGAAATACAATGAGATTGAAAGGACAGTATAGAAATAGTTTAGTCTGTATTTAGGTGCCAGAATGTCTGCACACAAGCTTTTAGGAATTACTTCTTTTTGCTGTCCATAGCTGATGCTTACTAACTCCAGCTGTGACAAAATTCTCTCCTTAGATTAATGATATCTAGGCCAGTTCCAGGAAAAGGGATAATTTGGAAGTGAAATTAATATCTGTTGAAGACAAGGAAAAGAGTTAGCCTAAAATGTAGGGTAGTTTTATTGGCAAAATTAAACTGTTGCTCCTGTTCCTTGAGACTTAAAAGCTAAAATGTACTACCAATACATAATATAGGAACAATTCAAGTGGACAGAGGAATCACCCATCTCCATCAGTGTTTTCTGTCAGTGGCTTTTTTGATATATCTGAGTAAGGCAGAATGCTGCACAATTTACAATGGTATTGAGGGGCTGACTTGATGACTTTAGCTCCTATAGTGTATTTTTCTTTAGGGATTCTGCAAAATATGTATCAAATTTTTCAAGTCATATTTCAGAATGTAGTTTGTTATATAATAATCTTCAACTGATATTTAACGCTTTTAAATTTATTTATTTTTTTTTTAATTACAGGGCTTGAGAAATAACTTCTGGCTTGAACATCGAGTCCATGCTAATTTTTGATCAGCTTTATCTTCACACATCATAACTGATAACAACTCAGAGTACAGGTGAAATGGGTCAGATGCTTCCTTGGAGTGCTGAGCAGAGGTTTGGTTTTGAAAGCCTTATTAGAATGGTGTGACCTGACAACAAGCTCCACATCTCTGGCTCGGCAGTTGTGAGGAGGGGATAAGTGATACTATTTCCCCCTTGATTGCTGAACATTTCTGTGACCCTTCCTTAGGGGTGAATGAGCACTTATTGACTCCTAAAGCAATGCTCTGGCATCAAGCCACGTGTGGGAGTTAGAGGCAAACCTGCTGAAATGTGTGGACTGACAACAGCAGGGGGTTTTTGGTTGTTATTTGGGGGGGG
>VWYP01024131.1:500196-513199 GCA_013400435.1 Pycnonotus jocosus
GGGGAGAGTTAAACAAAACAAATAACAACAATGCTGTAAAAGAACAAAAATTAAAGCCTCAAAGGTTTACATGTTTATGATCCTGTGACAGTGAATGTCCACAGTCCTGGAAGTACAGGGAGAGTGAAGGAATGACTGTTGGAATAAATAATGAGGAGGGAGCATGAGCAACCTAGAGGTGACACTCACATCCACTCTGGGCCAGTACTGGCCATGTGCCATAGTAGGTTAAACTGTGAGAACAACTTATCATATAAACAACAAACTAGGCCAAATTTATCTAATCAGCTTGTCGTGACTAAAATATGTCTGGGCTCCTTTTTCCAAACCTGCAAGGGTTGCAGCAACACCAAGATTAGGAATAGGCTCTGTGTCTGTGTACATATGTGTGTATGTATGTGTCTATTTTATTTTTCTTTGAGCATTTCCCTTATGTGAGAGAGTAGGTTGTGAAAAAGGAAAAAGTGTCACAGGAGTAAATAACTGGGACTACTAAACAAGAGCTGGCAGATGATGTTGGTGCCCTGGAAAGATTTCAACTAGGACCTTTTATTTATTTTTTTTTCTATTTCAAGCAGAGTCGTTGTTCAAGCTGAGCTGGCAGAGGCTTTTAGACAGCATCAGACCTTGGGTGAAAATCTGTCCTTGGGAAATGACATAATGACATAGCTTCTAAGTAATACATATTCCAGATCTTGTCTGATAAAATACAGGCCAGTAAATTTGTCAAGAGTGTGTATTTTGTGAGCTATTGTAGGTTACACAGAGAACACATATGCTGCTGCAGGGTCTGTTAGAGGAGGTTGAGTTCCATGTTGAATTTTTTTTCTAGTCAGCTAAGCAATATCTCAGGAAGATTTCTGCCCATGACCATTGATCTTGCTCTGCCCTGTGCAAGGCTCCAGGGATGATCTTTGCTGGGTTGTCCTGTATCTTCACAGTGAAACAAGTGAGGAGGCTGGAGTTTTCTTGGCAAATGAAGAGCACTATACTCCTTCATATGGTGTACATCACTCTACTGTGACTATCAAGCAGAAATGTTTCTGAATCATGTGTATTTAGGTTTTGTTTAGGTTTGGGGTTTTTCTTTCTCTTTCTTTTTTCCCCCAGAGATTTCTATCTGATGTCAGCAAAGTTCAAAAGGCCTCATTATTTTTTTGGTTACCAAAAGTTTATGGTAAGTTTTCTTCTGCCTGCTGCTAAAGGAGTTCTTGTAGAGTTTGGTTTTACCTTGTGCCAACAGTAATCTTGGAATTCTAAAAACTCTGATTATTTGCATTTCATTACTTTGATGAATTGTACATTACAGTTTGAATCTTGATACTCCTCTGGATTACATTTGGGTTATCTTAGCAATTAGAAAAAGGCTGGCTTTGCACTTACATATTTTCTTTATAATCACTATCTTCTATTAAATGGATTACATTAAATGTATGAAAACTAGTGAAGGAGAGGATCACTTTCATTCTTCCTTCCCCAACCTCCTTTCCCCCCAAACTCCTTTCTTTCTAGAGGAAATAGTAGGACAAAAGTGAGAAAACCAGGAAAGTATAGGAAAAAAAAAAAAAACCAAACAGGAAACTTATAATTTTTCACTGTGACTTTAACTTCTTTGGAAAATTCATTATCTCAAGCCTATCAGCTTTGCCCTAGGGATTAAAACCCCTCAGCATTTCTGTCCAGCTCCAGTCAGAGATTGTAAGGAAAGAAAATTTGTCTTTCTACTGAATGGGCCCAGAGGTGGATCTCTGGCCAACTAATTATTTCCTAATCTGTCAGGAAATTCTCTGGATTTCCAAGTATGCAGAGGATTGTCTCATCCAAACCCAAATACCCTGGCTGAACAGCTTCATATCCTTCATTGCACATGCTGGGGAATTGTGAGTTTGTGCAGGTAGAAAAACAACTGTTGTAGTTGACTCAGAGTTCCTTCTGCAGATCATCTCGAGGATGTGTCAGAACCCTCAGCTCTGCAGGGCCAGGTTGCTCTGGCTTCACCTCCTCTGCAGCCAACAGCATCCATTGTATCCTGGGATCCCCAAAGACACAGTGCCCTGGGGGCATGGGAAGCAGAGCTTTGTGCTAGTTGACATTTAAAATCTCTCTCAGCCTCTGACAGATTTCTGGACATTGTAATGCATTTTCTATTTCTTTCATCTAGTCCACACCTTCCAGTGGAGGTTATGATTTGGCTCTCAGTACTTGTGCTGACAAACTGTGCTCAGACTCTGACTGTACAGACAGTGTCTGTGTAACATAGAGGAAGGTGGTTTCTTTCTAGTTTCCTCGGGGTTGAAGTTACATCCCTGATTCCAAGAGAAGATTAAACTAAACTTTCAAGAGGAAGGCCACTGAAGAAAAATAAATGGAACTATATTGGTTTTTTTTAAGATGTATATTGAATCCAGGGTGAACATGACATGAGGTAGGCGAGATGTCCAAATGCTTCAGTGTGCAAGATGGAATTTAGGGAGTTGGTTGAGTTGTCTCTGAATCTGACCTGCAAAATGCTCCAAAAGATGCAGTGATTGCTAAAGAAATACTGGAAGTAAACTACATAAAAATATGGAAAGTAACGACCAAGTGACCTGTAACAATTTTGGTAGCCCATAGGAAAAGATCTGTTTTGCTTCAGCCTGCCTGGCAGTTCTGTAAGCACCAAACCCACAGTGTATTCTCTGAGATACTGGACTGGAGAACAGTTGCTTTGTAGAAACAGAGATTGTTAACTCTGGCATCAAGCAGAGACAACTCATACTGGTTATTGTATCATTTTAGAATATGGTAGTATCCTGCAGCACCTTGAATGATTTATCAAAAGTACTCTTCAATATTTGCATGACATGAAAAATCTGTTTTGACTTCAGGTAAAAGTATCTTTAATCTCTTATGCAAAGAGCTACTTTTATGTGTCTGTAGCTTTTCTATTCCTTTACACACTGCCTGCCTTTTAAGCTGCACAGCTGATGTGCCCACCAATGCTATTTCAATAAAGAAGTTTTACTCAGTTCTGTGTTAACCACAGCACAATGATGTTCCATGGATGCAGAACTCTTGCCACCCATGGATGCAGCTCAGACTTGACAATTAAGACCAGAACAGGCAGCATTCATTGTAGCTCTTTGCATTGGTCTCTTAAAGGTGTCTGGAGAACTGGGCAGATTCTCTTTTTTCAGATAAAAATACATGTGCCTTCCCTGTTGGTATGATTCTCTTAACTCAGTGGTGATGTTGGCATAAAACATTATCTCACAGCTCTCAAGGTCCTGAGCAAGGCTGTTGGTGTGACTAAAGAAATTTCATTCAGAGCTTATCTGAAAAGAGTAAAATTCCAGATTCCATCAGAAGGAAAAACACTTAGTTACCAAAATGAATGACTTGACAGGTGGAGATACCAGAACCAGGAAACAAACCACGCTCTTTTGAGCCCTGGGGAATAGGAGCTCTTATACAATCGCGAGCCCAATTCTGCATAAAATGACTACTCAAGGGTCAAATATAAGCTGTTTCCCACTTGCAGTGTAAGGCTCTGACCCAGCTGCCTGAAATCCACATGGTGTTTCATCATTGATTTAATTCCAGCTTGGATTATCTCATCTATTGAAAGATCCTATACATACATAGAGGGTAAATGTTATCTAGATTGATTTGTTTGATTATATTGATTGCTCTCATTTCAATATATGACTGTTACATATGACTTTAAAAGGCAACTTCTTCATTCCCATAAAATCTCAGAGTAAAAGTTTTTAAGATGTTATCTGTTTACAATTTAAGGCTTGAATATGTTTTGGGCTTTTACCTTAATAAAAGGCCATGTAACTTCTCACTTTTCTCTTTCATTTGTGAAACGTGTGCTGAAACCATGTATGTGTGCATGGATACATACACACAAAATTCAAGAAAAGAACCAGCTACTCAAGCTGGAATGTGAGTAGTGATTGCTCTGGTTGAAGTGCAGGCTTTCCCCAGATGTTTGATTGTACACATGGGGCAGGCTTCATTAGAGATGAACAGACAGTACATAAAATACACACATTCCCTCCCTCATTGCTCTTGTTTATCTGATTCTGTAGAAGGATTTTAATTAACCCCACAGAACTGCAATAAACTACAGGAATTGTAAAGTGAATAGCCAGAAACACTGCAGATAGAAAAATTGCTACAGAGGTATAAGGTTATGTTTTTGTTCTTTTGTGCCTATAAACACATCTGCTCAACACTTCTTCTCTGTGCAGCTGAAAAGCATAAGGGAATATTTTTCATGAAAAAAAATTAGCAGTGCCTACTTCAAACAATTTGGGAATTAGAGATATTTAGATAGTGAGGAGCATTGCATTCACTCTTTAAATGTCTCTAGGTTGCTTTTCCAACATGAGAAAAGTGCTTTCCATGACAGTACTTCTATTAATTTCTTTATAGAATGTGATAAACTACCCAATCTGAGACTCTGTGTGTGTGTATCTATAATACACCATTACATGTCTAATTGTCTTGCTGGACAGATGCTGATATTATGTCGATTTTGTTTTATGGGAAGGTAGATGAGTGAAGCAGAGTTTGGGTTTGCTATGCACCATGTATGTGCATTAGGGTAAGTCTATGCTGGGATGTTTCAAAAACCCTGGTCCTCTTCATCCTTTCGTGCTTGTCTGTGCTTATTTTAAGTGCTTGGAGTCTGTGGACCACCTGCTTGAAGTGAACTGAGCCCTGCTTACATCATGCACAAAGAAAGGCAACATATGAAGTCTAGTTTACTAACTATCCTTGTGCTAATCTTTAAACTGAGAATGTTCCCTCTTCTCTCTACCCACTTTCTCCCTCCCTTTATTTCACTGTAACAAATAAGTGAAATTTGATTCAAGTTTTAGAATCAACAGCTTAACTTGTGTCAGGTGTTTGGAGGAAGGCAGGAAGAAGACTATACTGACAATCTATTTTATAACTGTAAGGAGGGGGAAATTTATTTAAATAAAGAGGGGGGAAAAAAGACAGGACTTTAAAAATTCACTGCATCTTAATGCTTTTTAAAAGCCCAAACGGAAATAAAAGGAAGAGTGTTTTTTGTATAGTAAGTTTTTGGCAGTTGTGGTTAATCAGATCAAATTAAACTGTTGAATATTAGACAGAAATTGTGCATCTTGTAGTTGTTAGATTATATATTGCTGAATTTATAGTGTGAACATCTAAAATAAGAAATTATACTCAATTCTGTTAGTATTTTTCTAGTTACTCTGCTGGTAAACTTCTCAAGAACAAACCTTAGGCTAGGCTTATTAGATGAGGGAATTGTTTCTGAGTTATATAGAATATGTCTTGGTTTCTTGCCCCAGAATGACTCCTTGTTTCTACAAAAGACAGGATGAAATCTTGCTCACATTGTGCTCATGGGGATCCGGCTGTAAAGATGACTTTTCATGGTGTACAAAGTGTGTTGCAGAGCAGCTGGATAATCTTGGCCATGGCCATTTATGTGGCTAACTTGTACATACCCCTCCTGAAATGCTGCCTACATGTGCCTCATCCTAAAAGAACCCTTCTTTTCAGAAAGGGAAATTGAACACGCCCATTTTCCAGCCTCCTGTCCTTTTCTCTCCTTAATAACCTCATCATTCAGTCAGTATACGATCTTCAATTACACTTTTATTCTTCTCATTGCAGGATGGAAATCTTTACTCTAGGAGGGCTCACACCCTTCAGTGAGAGTAAAAGATGATGCAGTTCTAATAATTTTCAGGGGGTACGGGAGAGGGGGCCACCACAATGGGGTTTTTTTCATGCTGTTCCTCATGCATTGGGAATGTTTTCATTATAGACCAATGCTTTGACACAAGATTTGCCTGCAGATCAGCACACAGGTTGCTTGTGGTCCAACTGTTTCCATGAATCAGGGGAAAAGCATCTAGGCAAGTTCACTGTACAAAAAGGCAAACCTCATAGCTCAGTACTTAGATAATCCATAGGCCTTTTATTTATTTTTGGTAAACAACTCTCTTCTGCTTCAAATTAATGTCCTGACTGGGTTGCTGATATAAATGTTAAGCTATTAACATCAAGTTGCCAGCTGACAGCATGACAAGAAGCTGATACGAGTGTTCCTGCCAATGACTTGCTTTCAAGGATCTGATCAGAGCCATAGCACAGAGTCTGGATCTCTGGATATTGTTCTTCAGGTTACACTTTCAGCAAGTACTTGAGTAAAGATTTTCTCAGGGGCAATGGTTTTCAGGTAATTTTAAGTTCAGCCAAGAATCAGTAAATCAGGAAAGAAGGTAATGCTAAAGAGAAAAGCTGTCTGGAAACAGCCTCAGTTCCAATCTAGATGTGTGAGTTCAGCCTGTGCATGTGGGTCTGACATAGGGGCAGTGGTGCATACTGGAGTAAATGGTCAAGAAATAATGAGTAAAACTTAGACATTAACACTTGACTGGCATTCTTGGAAATATAGCTGGAGTCTACCAAGCTCTACCTGCCACTGCCATAGAAGAGGATATCAAAGTGCCTTAAATCATATTTAAGCTCCTGTCTTCTCAGATGTAGATACAGTCTACCCTCATTATTTTCTTGGTTCTTCTCCAAACCTGTTCTGTTGAGAATAAAAGACGTAAAACTTGGGCCTAATTCAGGCTATCACATAGGAATATTTGACATGAAGAGCTTTTCTATTGGAAGAAATGTCTGATTTTGTCTCCACAGCAAGGAAACAATCACTTCCTCCATGCACTTATCTTCATTGTAGCATCCTGACACTTTTGTACTGGATCAGGGCTTTCCTGTGCATAACACTGGGAGAAATGTGTGCTGGTGCTCATTTGGTGACAGCTGTGACTGCCAACTGGTAGAGCAGGGTACTAAAGCAATTGCAATCATGCCACAGAGTGAAAAGTAACAGTACTTTCCTAAAGTATATTAGACCTACTTCTAATGTACTGCATAGGAATGATTTCACAGAAATAAATTATGCTGGTTTAATTTTCATACTGCTGCAGATGAGAAAAGAAAGAGGCATAGTATGAGGGTAGTTGTAGCTGAGATTTTTTGAAGAAAAAAAAAATCATAGTTAAATTTGCATTGCTCCTATGGAAGGGGAAGGAAAACTGATAAGTCTAAAATGAAAAAAAAACCTTTAAAACAGTATTTCATAATCAGTAGTGTTCTGACATGTGTTGGCAGGAACAGCACTGAGGTGACAAAGAGTCAGTCAAACAAACAGCATGAATTCCAACCATCAATCAAAATCCAGATTTTTTTCATTTCATGACCAAGCAATTGCATCACTATTCAAAGGGCTTATTCTTGTGTCATGTATGTTGCCTTAAGTAAATTAGCTCTGGGCACCCACTTGGGAGGAAAAAGGAAAAAAATAAAAAAAAAACCTCAAGCAGAATATTGTTAGAAGGTTTATCCAAAGTCAATATTTATGGAGTCATAACAGCCCGGGAGGAATCCGTGCTGTTTCAGTACCACAAGCAGTGCCTTTGCTTCCACAGGGTTTTTTAGCGTTTCACACCTCTGAATCAGCAAATAACTTCACAAAGGCAGCTAATGTGCCAGGGGCTTGTCCAGCTCATGTGGTTCATATTCACTGCCCGGAAGGGTCAAAGCTCTGCTCAAGAACAATTTCCTCAGTATCATCCTGTTATTCTCACACTGCTTAGAAGGCTCATTTGCAGAGCTCCAGCCTGGGGAGCAATGCACAGCTCTGTGGTGAGAGAGGAAGTGTGGAGCAAGGAAGGCCAGCATGTGGGCTCTTCCCTCCCATCCTTGTGGTGCTGAATGGGAATGGTTGTCCTGGCTTAGAGCTTCTCACTGGAAGCTTCTGGCCACATCTGCCCGTGGCAGCAGGCAGCACCAGGTGTTTGCACTGGAAGAACTGGTACCAATGCTTTCCTGTCAATAAATCCCTGATGTAGGAGCATCTTGAGGGAATTGGGTGTTTGTAGCTACTCTTCAGCATATCCCATTCTTTGTCTCAGAGACAGATGTCTAGCTTTTCAGCTAGAATATTCAGTCAGCTAGGATGCACAGTGTCTTAATTATCTTTGTAATTATCCCTTTGCATCCAGAGGAAATAAAGATATCTGAGGCAAAGTTTGTAGGTGACTGAGCATCTGCATTTCTAACCTCTGAAAAAATGCTGAAATCCATTATTATGTCCAAGTTCCAAGAATTAGGTTCCTACCTCTTTTCCAAGGCTTTCTGCCTAGCACAGTGCCTTGCTTTCTGGCTGCTTGTTTCCGAACACCTTGGACACCCTTTGCTCCCACTTATCATGACATATCTAGCTGTTCCCTAAGAGGATTCTAACCAATGTTTTGGTTTAGATCTCCAGTTGTTTAACAGTTTTCAATAGACCTACAGCTGTGCGTGGCTATTTTCAGAGGAAGTTAGGTTTTAAATAAACAGTTCAGATCTCCCAGCTCTTGCAGTGGGCAGGTCCATCTGAAGAATGCCTCTCTGATGGCAGACAGACTGCACCCAATATTGTGCCAAGTCACTCTCCATTTGTAAATATTAGAATGTGTTGTAGTTACAGATATAGTAAAAGAAAGAAGGTTTAAATTACACAGCTGAGAAACACCAAAGGAAAATAAATGTAAAACAGCACATGATGTGTGTGCTGTAGGTCTCCAGTCTTGCTATTAGATAGTAAACATAAGAAACACAAGCTAAAAGGGTCACTCAGTTGAATGACCCTCATGTTTTCCTAAACGGCTATTTTTGCTTTACCTAAATCTGTGTAATCTGCTTCTCTTTCACTGTGCTTCTCTTTCACATTCACTGTGAATGTGTTTTAAAAGGAAGGCTTAAGCAGGAAAGATGTGTAGACAGGTTACTTGAGGTATGTTTGATAATACTAGCTCTAAAGGACTAAAGATGGTCATCAGCAAAAGACAATGGAAGAAAGTAAAGAGTTTGCCCACATAAAGACAACTGCTGAGCAAAGGATGAGATCTGTGCAGTTGTACCTGACCTGGCTGGTGCTTATCCGGAGCATAGAGGAGTCCTTCAGTGAGACCAAAGAGAAATACTTGCTGTGGAGGAGGGAGGGGCAGGTCTTTTTGTCTGGCTAGAAAGTCAACTTGTCCTGCTGTGCTGTTGTGAAGTTTGCCTGAAGAAGGAGGCAGTGGTTCCAGAGACCAGAGCAGCTGCAGGTTCCAGGGAGCTGCCATTCCGGGAACTTGCCCTCACATGCAAAGCACAAGAAGTTTAAACCAGGCATGTTCTCCCATTTCAGTAATGTGACTCATTAATTCAAGAACTTTTATGCATTTCTGCTATTCTCAGGCAGAGATCTGACAGGAAGTGTTGTTCTAGCACTGGGGAAAGGCATGGATGAGGACATAAACCAACCTTTTCTGAACAGAGTTTGAGTGTAAACTGCAAAACACTGCTGCTGCTCAGGATACTTAAGCTGCAACTGAACTACTATTATTTTCCTTTGGTGACAAGTACTCTTTCTACTAAGTACTCTGCTTAAAGAGTAACAGATCAAAGGGTGAAGAGAATACCTATAAATCTACTGTCTTTCTCTTTTTCTGTTTGTTTTGGGGTTTTGCAATAGTGATATTTTTCCCCAAAGATCTTTAATGCTTGTATAAAAGGCACTTTCCAAGGCTTAACCGTGCCACTGACCTATGCTGGACACGTTGCAAATTGGACATTGTCTTCTGTATACTAGGCTGCAGATTTCTAACTCTTTGCAGTGTTGACGCCTGCTCTCACAAAGAGAAGGAAATGAAGCAGAAAGATCCCACTGCGACAATTAGTGGCTCACAGAGAACTATTGAAACAAATAATAAGTGGCTGAAACAATTCAAGGGAGGGAAACTCTAGCTTCCTACTCTACCACAATCTAATCTTCTTTCTCAGATTCTCTCTTTCCTTATCCCAATGGGGATTTTCACACACTTTCATTCCCACTGTTAGTGTGAAATGATTCTTTGTGACCAGCAAGCAGCAGTTTAGTCCTACAGCACTCTTCTACCCTCTTGTCTGTTGCCAGTCTTATCATTTGTACCCTTGTCTGAATTTTTGAAGTAGCACTAATGTCTTGTTCCCAAGCTGCTGCAACACAAAGAATTTTAATGAAACTAATCGAAATAGATTCCTCCTCTTTCACTGAGGCATCTGGCCAAAAAACTGGCTCATGGACAGGGAAGTCTTTCAGTTCTGGAAGTAAAAACACCCCAGTACCCCTTGCATCTCAAAGGGGAATCTTTGCAACTTGCTGAGTGAGTGGTGCTGGTGGCTATCCCTGCCCTGACTCGAGGAGAGGAGGTGTGTTTGAATCACCACGTGCTGAGGAGATGATCAAGTGGGTTAATTCATGTGGTCATGTGTAGATGTGGCACTCTGATGAATGGTTCAGTGGTGGGCTTGGCAGTGGTGGGTTTACAACTGGGAGCCAATGATCTTAGAGAATCCTGGAAGATCTTCCTACCTCAATGATTCTGTGATTCCTGTCCTACACTCAGATCTTTCTTTGGTTGAAGAGTTCATACCTCCCTCAAAAGCATTATTTTCTGCAGCATCTTTTGCTAGCAAATTAAAGCTTTAAACAAGCACTTCCTTTGTGAGTTACTGCAATTACATTTAATCTCCTAGTGAATGCTGCTTTCTTTCACGCATTTATGTTTTGTTCACTATTTAAAAGAATGATGCCATTTCACATTCCCCTTGATGTCCATGTTTTAGAAAAAAGCAGCCAATAGCCTGAGTACACAGGATGGTTTTCATCAGATTGCCATGTTTGTTATGTGAGGCCATGAAAGACCTCAGATAACATTGCACTACAATGAGGGGACTCTGCAGTTGTTCAGAACAAATTGAGTGTCAGCTGCTCTGCTGCATAGATAAGGTTTGGGAAGGATTGCTCCTCATCCCCTCAGCAGCAGGACAGCTTCCTCCTGCACTGCTGGGAAAACATGCTGCACGCTGTTCTGAGCAGCTCAGCAACAGCAAGGGAGGAGGAGATGCAGGGATGACAGACAGGACTCTGCATTAGCCCTTGGGAGGGAGCAATCACTCCAGAACTCAAACAGCAAGCAAGAGGGAAGTTAGGGAAATCGAAGTAAAGGCAGCAAAAGAGACAGCGAGGGAAAACAGCGACAAGTGTATGTTCCTTGGCTTTTCACAAGGTCTCCTCATGGTCTCTGCTTTAATGTATTCTGGCCATGCTGGCTGTGCCCAGCTGAACAGCCTTTGGCACCTCCAGAGTGGAGGCTAATGCTGCTCAGCTGCCCTTAATTTACAACAAGTCTTCCTCCCCCAAGGGCTGATAAAACTTGGTAGCTAATTTTCAGACTGGCACAGGTTAAGTAATCTTCCTCCAATATCAGGAGTTACGAACTGTCTCAGGCAGAGCATTCACATCATGTAAACTAAGTACAGTAATGAATTAATTAATACCTTAGTCTTTGCTCTTGAAAAGAACTGTCTCTAGTCCATCTGGCTGCAGTTGTGTCTCTCCCCAAAGCAAACAGTAGTCATACAATTGGCAGAGTAGGTGAAATAGAATGTGTACTCTGAGCAGAGATTAGAACTAAAATACTGTAACATGCCAGAGCTAGTCTTGCTCACATGCTACCTGGCTTAGTAATTAGTCACTTAGTTATGTACTTCATTAGCTCATAGTCAGAGCAGCACAGCATTTGCTTCCTGAAAGATTGCCTACCACTGCCAAACAGGCTTCAGTCTAGATTCTGAAGCACAAGTAAAGTTCTACTTGATAACAAACCACCTCATAACTCAGGAGAGACCAGCAGAATTCTTTCTAGATTAAATCTAAATGGGTTGTTTCCAAACCTGTTTTCTTCCTACAAATGAGACCTCTTGGAGGTAGCATAGCTACCCTTCTCTTAGTGTTATAATGCAGCTTTTCTTTGCATGTGAGTAATCATTACCATACAGCTGTGTACAGCTGTCTTTTTGCAACCAAGATCTGCCATGGTGCCTACAAGGGATCTGAAACTGCTTGGGAGTGCTGTGCTGTGGCAATTGCCTGGTGAACACACAGAAAAATGCAGCTTTTCTGCAGCAGATCTTTGCTTAGAGCGTATATCTATACATGAACTTGGGAATGGAGAAGGTTGTTTTTGTGCAATGAATTGCACAGTCAAGACATCATCTTTTACTCTTTTTGTCTGGGTTCAAGTGTAATGAAGCCCAAAATGCTGGCAAGAAAAAACAACCTGTTTTGCTGTGCTTTAAAATAAATACATTCACCTGGCTGGGCCAGTTCCAGCATAATAATAACAATTTTGTGGGTTTTTCAAAGCATAAAACTAAATGTTGCAATGAACTGTTGCCAGTGACTCTCTGGTTCTAAGGTTTAGAGTTCATGCTGGACGCTTTATTGCTCTTTCCAGTGAAAATGCCCTTAGGGATCTTAGGTCCAGTCCAGTTAATATAAAGCAGGAACAGAGACACAATTCCAAGCTTTTCCCTCAGATGGTAACTCTGAAGTTACCAAGAGAAGATTCTCCTCATAGCTGCGTATCAGTGGTGTGTTTTTCACAGTGCCAGTGTATCACTGTTACTGGCTCAGTTTCAGATCTCAGACGTTTAAGCAAACACTGTCAGGAACACATCTTATTTTCTAGTTGTCAGTATTTTTTCTGGAAGCAGGTGGTCTTTCACCCAGCCAGTGAGTAGGCAGATGACAGTTGTCTCTCGCGCTGTCTTGTAGCGTCCGAGGGCAGCAGTATGTGGTGCCTTAGTGTCCTCGTCTCCAAGAGCGAAGGGCTGGAAGAGCTGCAGGCGGCTGGAGTCCAATGTACCCATCACTCGGCCCCGGCCGTGCAGAACGGCCGCGTTGGCGGAGCCGCGGCAGCAGCACCTGCGCTGCCGCTCCTGCAGAGGAGGGTGCGCGGCCGGCCCGGGGCAGCGCTGCGCTCCCGGACAGCCTCCGAGCGCCGCTCCCCCTGCGCGGGGCTGGACGCGGGTGGGCACCTGCGCTCCCGAGGGGATCACCGGGGGATCCGCGGGGCAGCCCCGCCGG
>VWYP01024131.1:516365-573516 GCA_013400435.1 Pycnonotus jocosus
ATATGGACCTTATAAAATGAGTTATGCTATCTCTGTGCTATTTCAGAGCTGTGTTCTTTCATTATCTGTCTACCTCAGCTATTCTTTGTTTCAGGTTAAAGAATTCTTAGCTTTTTAATCACCTTTCTTCTGTATCTCTTGCCAGTGCAATTTCTCTTTTCTGTATTTTTTAAATTTTTTCATAATTTTTTTAAAACAAGGGATCAGCAAAGCTGAGCTATATGCAAGATTTCAATACAACAGGGTTATATAAGGGCATGATGATGTCTGCTAGCAGAAATGACATAATTTGGTGCATCAGTATTGTGAATAGCCATCAAAAATAACACAAGTATTTGTAACTCAGTGTGTCACCTGTTGATAAACTCTGTTGATTTAATCAGAAACCACAGTCTAAGGCACTAGTGGTTAGTAGCTCAATACAAGGGTATAAGGTTATGGATGAAATAGTTGCCTGATGAGCTCTTAATATTCTGTCAGTCTGCTGTGCATGCTTTTCCTGTCTTCTGTGGCAAGAGCAGGAACTGAAAATAGCTCAAATCTGTCTGTTTATTGCTGTTTGTGGAACTGCCACAAAGTTCCACAGAGATCAACTTAGAAAGTTATCTACCAAAGCTGCAGCTTGCCAACTGAGACTTCTTTCTGGTGTAAATTTAGTAGTGATCTACTGATTGATGTGATTTTCACCTATTTAGTATCATCAGGGGGTTGAAATGAAATTGGATATGGCTGAATTCATTACACACCTGTAATTCTTGGTGCTTTCCTTTCCATCACCAGGGAACTCCATTTCCAGAGAATCTAGTGGGAGAATGGAATTAAGCAGACTAGGAGGACAGACTGTCTTTCAAAATGAAAAGTGCTGCAAAGTGAGCATTTTTAGCCAAGTTAGAATATGAGGCTGGTGTAGATTGTCATAGGGAGTCCTTCAATATAGGTAGGAAATATGGATTATTTATCATAATTGTGCCCTGAACATATCAGGTTTTATCTGTGAACAGGGCTAACCACAGGTCTTGCTGCTGCTGATGTTAATCTGAAAAGGCTCCACTGTAATTGAAGGAGGATTTGATTCCTGACTAACTCTCAGAAGCACTTGGAGGTGTTGTATGGTGCAAGATTTCTGTCTTTCTGCATTTCATACAGCAGGTTTCTTCAGAACCCCAACAGATTTAATTGTAGAAGATTAATTAGGTTGCTCCCAGGCAGTGATGGGTTTTATGATCTCAGTACAAAATCTTTGGTTTCACTGTGGAACAAACAGAGTAACTGTTAGAATGTTAGACATGTCCATTAAATGAAAGCTGAAAACGAAACAAGAAAGCAGAATCATCCTGAAGACTCATATTGGCCTCAGTGTGTGGTTCTGTGCAGGCAGTGACAACAGAAAAGCTGGGTTTCCACACTGCAGTCTCAGTTCTCTGTGATGTGACATCAGATGTGTGATATTCAGACTGTTCACAGTGGCAGCTGTAGTAAAAACAGAGGGGAAGTGCTGGTCAGACCCTTAGTGCTACTTGGGATTTTCTTTTTTACTTTGAAAATCAGGTTTATTATCTACAGTGAAGTGCAGTCATTGCAGACACTTCTGTGGGCTTTAAATTCTGCACAAGAGAAGTAAGACTTGGTGGTTAGGCACTTAAAAAACCCAAGGAGCTCCAAAGTCAACCATGCATAAGCAATTTTAGCTGTGTTCCCTGTAGTGTTGTGTTATCATAACAAGCTTCAGGTTTGGAAGGTTGTTATTTTTTGCAAGTAGGAAAAAAAAGTAAAAGAAAACTTACTGTGTCAAACCAACTTCTTAAAGAGTTTGGACCTTGATAGCAGCCCTTTGATCACAAAGTTGATAGGGAAAACATTTTGTAGCTTTCAATTGTAAAATGCTTCTAGTGCTGGCTGAAGAACAGATTCTGTGACAAGTCTTTTTCCCTTGAGCAGGCACATATACAGTTCAGTTATTAGTTCTTTTGTTTTCAGCCAGCAGCTCTACCTGATCTCAGTGCAGTTTGGACCATGACTTGGGTAATTGTAAAGCTAATTAAGTTATGAATATATGTCATGCAATATGTGACCAATGAATGTGGTTGCATTGTTAGCAGGATAAGTAGCAGTGTTTTGCATTGCAGTGGCTTCATTTTTGTTCAAGATAGTTAGTACTTTACACTAGATAATTCTGTTCATGTGTATTAGATTTTTGAGAAGAATGCATGGTTTAATATTTCATTTAGAAGATTAATTAGAGAGATGTTAAGCATATGTATATATATAAAAAATTGATTAACAGAATGATCTGACGGACCTGATTTTGCCTCATATCTTACTCTGTATAAAGGAAGCAGAGCTGAGACCATGTGCTTTAGTGTTGCCAGATTATTTTTTGTTAATTTTTGTTCTTTGTGTCAGTGACAATAAGAGACTCAAACTCTGTAATTTAAACCAACTCAGTTTTCTCCTCCTGGAATGTTCTGTCCCACCCATTGTCCTCTTGGGGACTGGAGTGTCATGTCACACATCAAATTTGTGTAACCCCTGCAGGGTTATGGCATTCCCAGAGATGGGTCAGCGTTCAGAATTTTGGTTGCAGTTAAACAGTCAGCACTTGTCAACACCATGTACAGACATCTGTTACACATTTTTTAAATGGTGGTACCAGTGTTCAATGTGGGGCTTCTCCCCAGGAGCTGTTCTTGCTCTAGAAATGCAGACAGATCTCAGTCCTGTCCTTGTGAGGGCAGTAGCCTTGTGGGCTGCTGAGGTGAAGGACGTGAGAGTTCTTGGAATGTGGCTTCTGCTTTCAACACTCCCACTGGCTGTGCTGCTCATCTTGCTTTATCTCTGAACTTGCTCCTTTATCTCTGAACTAGGTATGATAATTACAGGATGTTGGTCAACTGTTAAATTTCCTGAAGATAGTTTGCATGCAAAAATGTTAAAAAAACCCAAAAAGTAATTTGAGTAAAAATATTTATTGTACATGAATGAACCCAAATTATGTAGTATGTGCTTCATAGGTTTATTACTGTGTTTCTCCAAATCACAGCTTAAGGTCTTGCTTGTTGGCTATTTCACATCAGTCCTGTGCTGCTGCTACTACTTGGCATCCCACTTCAGTATTTATTTTGGTCCTGGTTTTGGAATTTCCCTTCATAGGAGGATTCCAGGCTCCTTATATGGAAAAATTTATTTTAAAAAAAATTACTTTTTCCATCAGTTCTGTAGATTTTTTTTTTTCTCAGTAAGTGCAAGAGCCACTATCTCTTTTATTTAAAGCTCTGGTCTAAGAGCCAGTAAAGTCAAGGAAAAGGTTATCAGCAACTTCAGTGTCTTTTCGATCAGGCCACTCCCTTGTGATGTGCTCCTGTCATTGGAAAGCAAGAGCACTGGTTTCAGCTATGAGTTTCCAGGGTTTTCTTAGACAGTGCAAGAGTTAGTAACTTGTTCTTTAACTTAACAAGTTATACTTGCTGTATAGTTGGTTCCCGGAACTGGAGCCTTTGGAAGACTCTCTGGGTACCAAAAACATATTTAACTTGGTAGATGAAATTCATCCTTTGCAGAGGAGCCATTTGTTTATAACTGTGATCCTTTATTCCCCTTCCTATAAGACTGCTATAAATTCATGAGTTATATGTAGCCATATGTGATTAAGTGTAGTGAGAAATACAGAAAGCTACCCTTTTTTGAATGTTATTTTTGTTGATTTAACTTCGCTTCCTTGTGCTTTTTTCCTAAACCCAAGCTTCTTAAAATACAAACATTAATAAACGAATAGTCCCTTTTAGTAAATCCAAGAGATAACTGCCGTGACAACACAACTCCCAACTTCTGAACTTCCAACTTCTGAACTTTCTTTATCTTTGACTGGGTTGTATTGACCTCCTCTTGTATGAAAATGAAGTTTAGCAGAGAAACCTGGCAGTGAGCAGACTCTCCCAGTTTGTCTCTGTTGGTGAACAAAGCAGGGCTGATGTGACACCTTGGACCTGGCTTGCCAAGAGGAGGGGCAGGGTGAGTCCTTTGGCACTGCATGGCCTGGTGAGATAAGAGAGCAGGAGGAGAAGGCTTCCCCAAGTGTTTGCTGGGAGCCTGAGGATGCTGTCTGTAACTCTGACAGAAGTGCTGTGGTTTCCTGCTTGTTCCCTTCTATGAGTCATGGTATCCGAGTTGGAATGTGTTTTCTTTGCTCTGGTTTTGGGAAAAGGATGGATAAAGAAGCCCTTTTCAAAAGCCCTTCTTCATGAAACCTGCTTTTGGTGAAAAACAGCTGTTGTGCTTGGCCTTGCTGGGTCAGCACTTGGATACATGTGAGCATGGATACTGCTCCCCCAGGAGAAAAACGTCACTTGGATGCTTGAATGCTGGATGACTAAAATCTGTAATCCTGAATCAGGCAGATTCCCCTGATGCTCCCTTTGGATTAGCTGCAGAGAAGTGCATGGAAGGACAAACCTATCTGTAAATGGCAAATTCAGCAAAACTATTGACACTAATCTGAGAGTAAATGTTGACTTGGAAAGTATTCAGATATCCTGGATTTTTTTTTTTTCAGTAAAGGTGATTGCTGGCTTGGTAACATCAATCCATTAGTTGGTTGTGTGTTATACTTGTATTTTTGTTTGGTTATTTTTATCTAAAACATGTAGTTTCTACGAAAGTAAAAAAAATAAATATTTTTGCTTATCAGATTGGCAAAGAGAAGCAGGAGCCTGTCCAATCCCACCCTGCATAATTACAATAAAATGTCATCCCATGACACAAGCTGCCCAAAAGAGTGATAAATTGTACGGAATGGATGCAATTACTTAATTTGGCAGAAATGAAAGCTCTGTCTCATTTCTTGTAGTTCCATGGAGCTGCATTCACTAGGGAAGTGAGTTGGGAATAGTGGGCAAACCTCCTTGCAGATTTTCAGGGGCTCTACATGGAACTGAGGCACTTTAAACTAGCATATGAATAAGGATTTAAAAGAATAGAGTGGGTTAACCATTAACTGTTAGTATTGTTCAGTTTGGTTGGCCCAGGAAATATTGTTCATGTGTTGAAACACAGGGGTTGAGGCAGGATGTCAGTGTTGATTTTTTTTGTAGTGATAAGCAGCCATTAAAAATGTAATTTCTTATATCCCTTTTCTTCTTCAGGCATTGCTTGTCCTCATTATTACATATTGCACACCAAAAAGATTGTCTCTCTCTCTTTCTTTCTTTCTTTCTTACTGCCCCTCTACAGTTCAGAAATTTGCTCAGATTAAGGCAATTGGAGTACTTTTGTTTCTTCCCATAGGAATGTTTAGAGTGCAGGATCAGGTTCAGATTTATTACTTAGGCACTCACAATGCTGCTGTAATTAATCAGTTGTCATAAAGCTGTGCCTGTATTTGTTGCTGACCAAATTCATCACACCATGGCTGAATGCAAAGTGAGAGTTGTGAGCATGTTCAAAATTTAAAATAATAACCAAGAATTATTTTAAACAAGAAAAAATCCTTATGCAGTTTTGAATCATGAGGGTATGAAAGGGCTAATATATCTTAGCTGCTTTCATACTGTTAAAATTGGACAGAAACTGTCATTTTGTGATTTCTTTTGAAACATAGGGCTTGTGATTTAGTTGAGATTGTTTCTACTGCTTTGAAATGGGAAAGGGAAGGAGAAACTGTTTCCAAATGTATCTTCCCAGCATTTGAAAATTCAGAGAGGTGGGGTTTGTTTCTGCTTTTTGTTTTGCTGTTTTCTTAAAGTTATGTTAGAAGGGCTTTTCAAAACTCTGGGCTTTGCAAAATGCCTGTTTCCTCAGACCATACAGATACTGTGTTCAAACAGAGAGCACAGTGTGAGGCGGTGCCCAGAGTGATTCCATTCGAGTTGCATTCCTTTCAGCAAGTCTTCACCTAGCTCCAACAGTGAGTACTCAAGGAGAAGATTAAAAGTCACTATATAAGACTGTCTGACTCTAAGCAGTTTGTGCAACAGCAGTAGATTCTGATTTAAAAAAAACCAAACCAAACAAAAATTCAAAAGACAGCATATGAAATTTTGTCACCCTTTAAAAAAAGATCACGCTATCACCTCTGGCATAAAGATTATATAAAGCAGCAAATGAAGTCCACAATGTTGGAGGAGTTACTTGGTTTCCTTTGGCAGTGTTTTGTAATAGGCTGTTCTTGAAGAAGTCTTGCATTCACATTTTANACTTTGGCAGTGTTTTGTAAGAGGCTGTTCTTGTTGTCATGCAGATTCAAGAAGTCTTGCATTCACATTTTAAGTCCCTGTTTTTCACTTTGCAGACACATGGGAAGCACTGAGTGACGTCAGATGAGGGTCAGTGTGCTGTAATAACCTGCCCTCAAGCACAAATAAGTTCAGGCTCTACTGCCAAGAGATGACCTTTGATTTCTTTTTACCTGATGCAATAAGGGCCCTATTCACTTTGCTTAGGCCAAGTCCCAGCCACTTGAATAGATTTTGTTGAGCAGGAACGGTTATGAAAGTCCCAAAACTTGGGATAATGGTGGCAGAGATTTCTGGATTGTAGCTGACTTTGATACACTGAATTAGATTTGGCAATTATTGTGGTCAGAAGAGAGAAGTGACTTCATTGTGACTTGCACAGCTGCCAACTCTGAAACTACCACTGTGAAGTTCAGTTTCTAAGCTGCAGCTGATTAACAGAGATGGTGAGCAAAGATGTTTATGTGTTAAAACTTTTGTTATATACAGAGAGAAAATAATACCCTAATCTGAAATGTCAGTGTCTGTAGATACAGCCATATCCAGAAGGCTGGATGTGCTGTTCGTGAGTGGACCTGTATCTCACTTCCCCCTTTGGAATCCTCCTAATCTGGGTATGTTGTTAAGCTGGGAGGTACAGGGTCTCACTAAACTAAGTGCAATAATTTTGCTCAAACTGCTGTGTTGCAAGTATGCTGAGGCTGCCCTGTTCTCAATAAAGTCATGTATGGCTAAATGGGGAGGCAGGTTAGAGTCACCTCTTTACTATGCAGTGACTAACTGTACTGATGGTTCCCACTGCTTTGTTACAAAGGGGTTTTCTTTTACTTACCCTGCTCTGCAAGCCCATGCAGGAATTATAGGGAAATATGGTATTTCATACTGTTTTTTCTTTTCAACCCTTCTGGTTTGTGCAGATATAAGAGTGGGTACTTGTGTGCATTAGCTCTGATGAATGACTTTTCAAGTAGCAGAGTTGATTCAGTACTTTCAAAGTCAGACTACAACCATGTCTCACTCCTACTCTCTAAGCAAACCTCTATTGGAGGCAGTATCAAGTTCACTTATAGGTTGAGAAAAACTCAAGACTAGAACCTGACCTGGAAGTCAAAAAGGCATCTTGCTGACTTGTTTAGGTTTTTTGAATAATGCTACTAGCAAAGGTGACAAGAGCTGTTGGTGACTCTGCAAGGTTGGATTTTTTATCTGTCAACCATAAACTCATTGTTCACAGGCCACTGGATGGCATCTTCCAAACTAAAAATTTCCTAATAGGGAGATTTTAATCTGCAGCTGGTGAAAGGTTTCAACTTCCTGCTCAGTGAATGATAGCCCAAGATTCCTTGAATGTATGATTATCTTTGTGGTTTTGTGTCAAGGACTGGCATCTCCTGTAGGAGTGGAGCAGTTCATGCAGTTTACATTAAATGGACTGAAATACTAACTGTCATCTAGACCACCAGAGCACATGAGGCATAGCAGCAAGACAAGATTTGTAGGATGTCTAAAATCCCTTTCAAGCTGACAGGATAAGAATAAACAGCTCTGTCTCCCAACACTTAAAGGATCTTGCAGTTCAGCTTTAAAATGCAGGAGGCTGAAGGGTTCACCATGTGGAGGTATGATTGATACGAGCATTAGGATATTTCTGGAACCTGAACCAAATAACAACTTCAGGAAAATTATATTCAGTGGCATCAGTCTTGAGGGTAGAATTGAAACTGTAAATTGTTTCTGGATTTCTGAACATAGGGATTTTAAATTTCTTCTGCTGCGACTAATCATGCTGAATCTTAATTTCTCTTTCTTGAAAAGACACAATAGCATTGTTTGTCATCTTTACTAATTAAAGCTTAGTAACTTAGAGTTTTCCCTTTTTTCTCCATTAACATCTTCTTCCCATAGAAAAGAGATGCACCTCTGCAAATGTACCCCTTTAAGTGGTAAAGGCTTGGCAGCACAATTGGCATCTGATGCCACTCTCTTTGTTGCCAGTCCAGTTTTGGAACTGAACTATTTGTAAGATTCTATATATATCAGGCCCAGCAGATAAACATATTGAATGTCTGTGTTGTTGTGCTGGAGACTTCATCTAAATTTTACTGTGGATGAAAGCTGAATAGACCTCTGTGGAACAGTTCTTTCAGCATGTTCTCTGAGTTATCCCTGTATTTACTTGCATGCAGAATTTAATATTTGCAAAAGATGTACAAGATAACTTACTGCCATCCTTCCAGCTGGCTGTCAGAGATCCATTGGTAGTTTATTGTTTCATGGTGGGTTGAAGTTCCCTGGTATTCTATTTCAAAATTATGAAAAAACCACTTAATTTCACCGTGCTCTTGCAAGATCTCTCACTAGACCTATTATTCATCATTATGTAGAAACATAAAAGAAAACAATAAATCTTCACATTCCATTGTTGCATTTCTGTACCAGTATGTGGGGAGCCTCACATCAGAGAGAATTTTCATCAGAAATAAATTAGAATCTCATTATTCTTATAGTATTATTTAATAACAAAGTCATTTAGGCAATCTTGCACAACTCATTCATTTCAATTAAGAACAGGAGCCTAGACTGTGAAATGCACAATGAAGATATGTAAGCTAACATGGTGAACTGTTTTTCTGTCCATAATCTAGCAGTTTTCTTTACTTCCTCTTAAGAAATAAAACATCTAAGTCTTGCTGTTAGGTATATGAGATTTCCTTGATGTCAACAGTTGGGGTTTTTTTATGCTTTATTGAGCAAAGGCATGCTCAGCAGTTACCAGGATGCCATAATAATCTCAGCACTGTTTATTTTGGACATGTGTCACTTATTTTGCAGTAGTCCCTAAAATATATTCCCACATGGGTACCTGAGAAGTTCCACATCCTTGTGTCTGGCCTCTGGTGAATTGAAGTCTTGTATTGCTCTCATGTACAGAAATTATTTAGAAAGGGTTTAGTGCCCAAATCATCCCAAATGCTAGAGGACAAAGTGGTGTTTGAATGTTTAGGATGGGGCACCTGTGCCCCTCCATGCCCCAGTACAGCACAGCACCTTCAGGCTGGTGCTCAGCTTTTTCATGACAGCTGAGTTGCAACACTGCTGTCAGCTGAGTTTGATCAATCAGGTCACTGATTGAAGTGCAGCCCAAGTCATGTAGGTATTGCATGATAGGAAAGAGAAATCTCCCTTTTTTGCCAAAATAAAGCAGTTTGCTGACTGCAGAAGAGGACTGAAGGGAAGAGGACTTGCATCATGTTTAGAGTCTATTACAAAAACCCTGGTCACTTTTTCTTGGACATTTGTTAGTACAAAATGTGTGTCAGTGGGTACCTGTGGTGTTTTTCCTTCCAGTTTTGGTGGCATTGAAATGTATGTTAAAACTCTTGCCCTTGAAAACTTGTGTAGAAAAGGATTTGATGAGTTATTTTAGGATGTGTGCCCACATTAATCTTCATTAGAGAAAGTACAGGAGCCAGGTCTGCAGTGGAGCTCTGCACTGAAACACTGGGGACAGTCCTTGGTCTACCAAGACGTTGTTCCTTTGCTGCCAGACTGCAGGGGAGAGACTTGTTGGGCTGTGGTCTGGCATATCCATTTATAAATATACTTTATTTCTAATTATATGGACTAATAAACTGACATGGAATTGTCTGGTTTTCACCTGTACTAAAAAATAGGTTTGGGTTGGGTTTGTTTGGGTTTTTCCCCCTCTAATTGTTTTTCTGTGTCAAAGAGAGAGAGTTACATAACAGGCAGGGAAATCCCTGAAGTTCCCCAGAAATGGTTTTTATCCCGTTTATAGTTTAGTACATCAAGACTAATGCTACAGAAGCCCTTGGAGTCACTGTAGCTGAAGTTTGAAATTGAATCCCAAGGATATTACTGCTAATTTCAGTAGGATGCCTGTGTTGTATTTATAGGTACATGTTCCAGTTAGTAACTGTTCCTCTGCATAGAGCTGAACTTTAGAAAATCCAACATCTCTGATGATAGTGGATATGAATAGCTACCCAGAAGAAAAATGCCAGGTCATTCTTGACAAGTCTATGTGTTCTCTGCTAACTGGAAGATGCAAAGTGATCTCTTCCAAGGACTAAGAAGGCTTAGCTTAGCCATTAGAGGTTGGTTAAGTTTAAAAGTGGTTTGGTTTGACTTTTACAGTGTCCCTGTACTGAAACACTTCTGTCCTTGTCTGCTGTGGATCATGTAGGGATATTCCCAGAAAGCATTGTTATTTGGAGGTATTCCTTATGCAGAGAGATGGTACCCACAGATACTCCTAAGAAAAAATTTTATTTCTGAATAAGCAAGGAAAGATTACAAGTCCACATCTCATACAGTCCTCCATGCTGTGTTGTGACACTGGTACCACAACACCTCAGAAATCATGCCAATAGAACTGAAGGAACTGTGTAGAAGTTAATATTTTGAGATTGTATGTGTTCAGGTAATAGCTTGATGGGGACAAATTTTATAAGTTAAAAAAATAATTACAAGGACTGTGATATATTTAAGCCTTCCTCTGCTGCCTCATTTCTTCCTTAGGAAGTCACAGCTATGAAGTTCAGGATTTTTTAGAAATGGTTCTCTGAGTTCACAGAGGAATTGCTGACCCCTTTTACTGTCCTGTTATTGTGAATCAGCTCTAATTTATGCAAAGGGTAGTTTACATCAGTTTTTCTATTTGTGCTGGAGCAATGCAGAGAGTTAATTGTGGTAGGCTAATGACACACACATCTATTTACCAGTAAATGAAATACTTCCTTCAGAGGGTACATTAGCAATAGGAACACTTGTTCTTCACCTATAAATGATGTTGAATGTTGCCTAAAACTTTCAAAAGTATTCTCTGAGGCACAGCTTCCTATATTTTGTCCTATCTTTTACTACATGGAGGATATTGATGCTTAGGCATGTATTTACAATGTTTCTTGAACACCATTCTCAAGGGAAGCAGTTTAAAAAAATATGTAAAAAAAATTGTGTCTGCCAGACAGACATTTTTATTAAACAGATGGGTGAAAATCATGTTTCCTTTTTGCAAAAGGAAGGTATCTTCTAACTTCACAATAATTATGTAATACAAATGATTTTTACATAATGAGAGGGGTGCCTCCCAGCTGCATTACTAAGAAATAGCTGATTATACTCCTGAAATATGTTGTGTTTTACTTTCCTTGTACATGTGCCTTCAATTAGCTTTGCTGAAATATTTGTTTTCGATGACCTTTTTAAGCAGGGTGTGTTACAACTCTCTGAGTGAGGCTGGTGGGTGCTTGGTTTTCATGCAAAGGCAGTGTGTCCTCAGAACCACCAGTGAAATGCTGTTGGGAGTCTGTGTTTGGAAGACAGGAAGCACTTCTAAAAGCTTCTAACTTTCAGTTTTTCCTCAGTTCTGAAAATGGCCTTCATTAACCAAGTCCTGAAAAGAGCATAAGAAAAGTTAATTTTCTTTGACATATTTAATAAAATAAATTAGTGAATAAATTAGTATGGGTAACAGAGGCTCTAAGAAATTTCTGTTATTCCTAGTTGTTCTGAAATGCAGTTAGATGACTTGCAATATCAGTATCATTAAGACTTCTACTAAAAAAATAGATTTGCAGACTGACATTACATTTATAATCCTTTTCTCAGTTATTTCCATCCGAGGCATTCTAACTACCAGTGACAGCAGACAGGTTTTTTTTACCTGAGTTTCCACAAAATGGAGTGGGTCTCAAAACAGTACATGGACCAACATTTGCATTTTGTGAATGGATATTTTGGGAAATTGTGTGTATGGCCACAGCCACGGCTCCAGCACAGCAAACTGGAACAGGAGCCTCGGGCATGGCCAGGGGATGCTGCTCTTTGTGCACAACACTCACTGCGTGTGAGATTTTAGCCAAAGAAATGAAAACTACATCTTGATCAAGCTTACATTGGAGACAGGCGCTGAGCTTGCTGGGGCTGCAGTAGAAAAGGGCACACCCAGAAGGAGAACCTGAAAGTTCTCAAAGCATTTAAAATAAAAAAAAAAGAAAGGTACCTGCGGGGTTAGGTGGAGTAACTTGCAGTTTTTGTTTTAATAAAATGTTTGCTCCGTGTAAGTATCAGAACTTTTCATCAGATCTACTGCTAGATTTCTCTTTTATGCAGCTTTCAGAGACAAGTGTATGTTTTAATGTAGTTAATGAATATTTGAAGAGATTAAAACTCTGGTGGTAGGTGTCAACAGCTGCAGTTCAAGCTGCTGGATGTATGCACAAATTGTGTAGCTAGATAAACCTGGCAAACTGTGAGTGCTTTATCAAAGCCTTGTGAATGTAGTGAATTTTGGAGGCAATCCAAAGGACTTGCACTGAACATGATTTAATAGATCTGAACAACTAAACCAACAGATACAATATACTTTACCAATGTGCAAGGTAACAGATTCAAAGGCAGACTGAAAGGGTGTAAAAGTCTCTTTAAAGTGTTTCTAGATATTCTTTATTTATCATTCCCTCCCACTACCCCCCCCAAAAAAACCCCAAAAAACAAAAATAGAACTTTTCTTATCAGTGGAAACAGGACTTTGGAACAATGCTCAACTTCCATAGCTGCCTCAAGTTGCAATTGTCAGTAGCCAGCAGCACATATAATCTGACCAAAAAGATAAATACTGAAGAAAAGTGAAGTTGGCTTCATATATATGTGAGTCACCAAAGTAGAAGAGGCTAAAAGCTCAGAGCACTTCTGAACTTGGTTGAGGTAGTGTATGTTTCTATATGATGAATCTCACATTGCTGTTGTGAGTTCAAATGGAGGGTCTTGGATTGTTTCAGTGGGTACTGTGCACATGCACATGTTCAGGAATTTCTGTTACAGTTAATTCAGCGATGCAGGTGGATGGATGTGCCTTGACAGGACTTACAAGAAGTATAGATTGATGCTAAAATGGCATAGGAATTCCTGGAAATGAAATACCATCCACTCACAATACACAAAGGGTACAGTCACATGAAAGGCCACATGTGAGTGGTCCCATGATAATTAAGAGGTTAGGATAAGGTTGGCTCTCTGTGAAATTTCAAACCTCTTAGTAGGAAGATGTTAGTTGAAGTTAATTAGGCAAAGGGCAACTCTTACCTTTGACTTCCCAGAACAACTTCCTTTTTCTTTTCTTAACTTTCTGCACAGTATCTGTGGTGTCTGTCCAGATAATTCTGTGTATTGTATCATTTAACTCTTTGAGAAATCTTTTTTTTCTCCTTATCAGCAAGTTTCTGTGATTGCCTATAAGCCTATTAGATTATATATTTCTTACCACCATTATCCATCCCCATTCGTTTTTGAAATCTCCATTGCAAATGAGTATTTCTATTTTCTAATGTTGTGAGAGAGGGTCTGGATGAATGTCAGTAAGTACCAAGTTAAGGGATGGTTATGACTGGCTCATTGCTTGGTAGGGTAACTGCAGAGACTGGCAGCAGCCCTTGGAAGGTGTTAAAACCACTCACTGGCAGTGTGAAAGGGGAGGAGACTTTCAGCAGGCTCCTTTAATCATTTCTGACCCAACACACATTTGATTATATGCAATGAAACCCCTCTCCCTGTGATTATCATCCTGTGGTTCTGGAGAGGGTTGTATTCTATCCCATCCTGTGAGGTGGATTGATTGGTTGGTTTGATTGGTTGCTGCTCTGGGAGGGCTGTGTTTTGGTTGTTTGGGTTTTTTTTGTTTGGGTTTTTTTTTCTTCCACCCAGTTTCGCAGATTGATCTTGTTTTCATCCAGCCTGGAAGCGAAATAGGGAAGACTGCTGAAATGTCAAATATTTTAATGCAGTGGAGAAAGTCTTGCTGACTCTGTGAAGTAGAAGAGTGTGGGTCATTCCATTGTTGATTGGAAAATCATTATCTATTCTGCTGTGTGCAGGGTTAATAGACAGTTTTTTGCTAGAAAGGTCTATAGTGCTTTTCAGCCCCTTCTGGGAAGACAATTTGACTTTTACAATGCAGGACTGACCGAGCACAAGTACACCTCATCAGGCTTTTGAAACTTTCCCTGCCAAATTCATGTTATTCAATCCCAGTGTTAACTGTGGAGCCATTTCAGTTATTCATTTTGCCCTGGATCTTCTGGAGGGAAAATGATTGTCACGTTTTCACATTTTCATATCAAAGACACCACTGCCAAAATGACATGCCTTTCAGTAGGCTGTAAGCACCTAAGCTCTTAAATAATCCGCAAAACAAGCTCTTAAAAGTCACTTAAATATTTAGCAGTTTTTACACTATGTGCTACAAATGATACTTCAAAAGAAATGCATCTATGAGTTGCAGTAAGAGGTGTTTTGAAAAAGGCATTGAAATGCAGTTGAAAGCGAGTTAATAATGCAACCTGTCATTGACAACGAAGATACAAATTAACTGAAAAAATTGAAAACATATGCATGGACTTCAGGCACTCTTCTTAAGAACAGTCTCCAGAAACACTCCGGGTCCTTCTCTTGTTTCTTTGCAAAACTAGATCTATCATGTTATCTTCCCTGTTTCTCAAACGAGGTGCAGTTTGTAGAAGGGATTAGTGGAGTGTACGTTGCTTTTTTGGTGTTTTTGTATCCCATAGCAGTGTTCTTTTGAGACTCTGTCACTCCATACAAGGTTGTTGGATGAAAAGATTACTGTGGAGTGAAAAATCTGAAAGAGAGCACATCTGGAAAAAACCCCAAGATGAAAAGAACTTGAAACCATGTTTGTTACAATCCATGTTAGAGGCAGATTCTCCACCTTCAATTAGTGATATAAACAGCTATTGCCTCAGTATTCCTGGTAATTCAGGTCAGGCTGCAGGCAGTGAAACGTTTGTTTCCTTCTCAGTTCAGAATTGGTAAGTCCTGTGTTAGGGGATCTGTCTAAATGCCTGGTGCTGGTGCTGGATGTGTGGACCTGCCTAACGTTTAAAGGGATGCAGCTTTTACTGAATGTGCTAAAATCTCAAACAATGTGAATGTTGCAGATCTAGACTAAAAATCTCTTTTCAGAAGTGCTTCCCATCTTATAACAAGCCAGTTTTACAGTGTTAAGTAGTGAAAACAGTGAATAAATTTGAGAAAACCTCTTAGATCTACTGACAACAGTGAAACTGCAGGAGAGGATGAAGTTTAGCTCAGCCTTAGTGCTTCCTTCCTCAGGACTAATTCAATACTCTTACATACAGAACTTTTGTTGTGATGCTTTCCCAAGTACTCAAGTACTTTTAATTCCTTACATTTAAAAAATTAAACAGTCAAATCATTACTCAATCGTGGAATTCTCTTTTGAAGATATTACAAGTATTTTGGGCTTTCCTAAACCAAATTTATTGTTGTTTGATTTTTAGGAGAGGATGGGGAATATTTAACCTGTCCAGTTACCTGCAAACAATCTGCATTTTCCTAGCAGCAGGATCTGTACTTTATCTAACTGCACATTTCTTACATTCTTGTCAGTCCTGTCTCAGTCTAGGCAGTTTTCAATTATCTGGCTGGCTGACAGAAATTGAGAGCTTTTTATCTGTGAACAGCAATGTTCTCTTGTTTCTCTTCACTCCACTGCGTTTCAACACGTAACCACTTGTAAAGGGAGAGATACAGACAGTGCTTGACCAAGTTTTGAAATGTATGGATTTAGGTTCAGTTTTAATAGTGTTTTATTTCCTCTTTTCCTCCCTCCTTGCCACTCTCCCACCAACTCTTCTGTTTTATGCTGTGTTTCCTTACTGCAAGGATCTCTTTGCCTTTACCTGAAAATTCTGGTGCATTTTAGATGCCCAATATATGATCACAAATTTACTAAAATAAGAACTTCCCAGGTGTCTGAACATTTGAGATTATTTGCAAACAAATGAAAGTGTGCTTGGGTAATCCTCCCAAGGGCTGGTAGGGTTTCTGTGTGTTCACAGTAGTTGTGATGATAGAAATAAGGATCAGTTAAATTTACATTTAGGATGCTGTTTAACTCCAGATTTCCTCCTTGACTGTGGGCAAGGCATTTAACTTCATTGTGGGTAGGTTTTCCATCAGTAGTAGAGGAAACAACGCTGCTCTTCAGGCTTTTTCTGCAAAGTATAAGCACTCACAGAGTCATCCTTGCATTGCTCACAAAATGCAGACTGTATTAATAATATTACTGTACATTAAAAACTGGTAACCCAGTTTCAGTTCTTTGCATTTTATTAACACAAGACTTTAAATGAGGTTGTTTGCTTTATTGTTATGCAAGTGACATACCAGAAAAGCAAATTAAAAAGGCAAGTAAGTCTAACATCAGATTTGCCTTCTTGGGAATCGAACCAAGATTTTGCATCCCACAGTATTTCTGCAGAGCACTTTGGTAATATTGAAATCCTGATGCAAAAAATGGTGTGTGTACAGTTTATTCCGGTAACATACACTGGATATTCACTTTGAACTGCTGTAAAGTCCCAAGAATTGAAGTGGAGATGACTACTGTAGGTCTGTATCCTGGAAAATCCTGAATAAGCAGTGTTAATTGTTTTTCTCCTTTCTTTTTGTAGGATTTGTGTGTGGTTGTCATTGTGCTGTACCACAGTGAAGAGGTATTTTTCACTTCAAGCTACCTTGCATTAAAAGATCATGGTAGACAGTTTAATAGTTTCTTTGAGGTAAGTGATGCAATAAAACATTTAAAACCTTATTTAATATGCTCTTAACACACGGCAGTAAATTTCCCTATGGTGGTCTCTTGCTCTGCTGTTAAAAGTGTCTGTATTGTAGGAGGGTAAATAGAAATCTTGTCCCAAGACCAAATACTCAAGTATATGCATACCAGACATAGCATTCTTCGGTGATAGTGAAAAAAGAAAGTTCTCAGAGTAAATTCATGCTTAGAGCATCTGTCAGTGTGTGCCAGTGTGATGGTCTCTGTTACTGGAAAGTTCCTGTGGTTTTTTGATGAGGCTGGGCTTACATTGCTGATTTACATGTTTTACTACCTGTGCTGCAATTCATTCACGGATTTGTCTTACACATTCCTGAAACAGTTTGCCAGTGGGCAAACATGGGAAAGACCTTTCAAAGAGCTTTCCTAACAAAGGCAACATTCAGCTGTTTTTAAGCTGGTCTGTCTGGTTCTGTCCTGTCCTTGGGTGAGCAGATTCAGAGCAGGCAGGCAGCCCTGATGCCTCCTGCACAGAAGGACAGCCCAGTGCTCTGTGTTTGCGATGGAGTTACTGCAACACCTCTGCTCCAACCTTGCTTCTCCTGAGTTTGAGACATCAATATTTGAATTGCAATTTTGGCACCCTCCTCATGTGCCAGGGCAGATTTTCTGTCAAAATGGATCTGTCCCACATTACTGACACTCCCAGTGTCATCTTTCCAGCTGAAAGATGACCTGCATAGCTCCTCCCAAGCTGTCCCAGACTTGGCTGTTGAGCAGATTTGGGAGGAGGTTGGGAATTTCAGACAAGAGCCACACTGCACTAGTCAATACTGCTCACCTGTATCTGGACAATCCACATTTCGCCATAATATTCCTTAATAAAATGTGGCTACTAAGGGACAGCAGCATGTGAGAGATCTGCTTTGGTACCCTCTAGCTTCATTCATCAGAGCTGACACTCACTGCACTGACCAGGAAGAACTGTTAAATTGCAAAATTTTGCCTGCTACTCCTACAATAGACCTAATATTGCTTTGCTTTGTGCTTGTGCCTTCCCCTCTTCCTCAGTTGTTTATATTTATGCTTTTATTTATATTTTTATTTTGTTTTTCATATTACTGGCAATTGGTGTTGCCAGTAAAAGGAAGTGAGACTGTTTAAGGTCTGACTGTGCTTCAAACTGAGTGCTTGGCTCCAAACTGTGAGAGCAGGGGCTGTACCAGCAAGGTTCTTGGAGACCTGAGTTATACAGGCACCAATCAGCTGCAATTGGTACCTCACCTGTTCGGGTATACTTGAAAAGCTTTGCCTTATTTTGAGAAGCACTTGTTCTTTTTGGCTTTTGTGCACTGTGAGAATACCTGAACCAAGCCCACTGAAATTGGAGAAGCCTATTTTTGTAGCCTGGGAGGCTTAAAGTTAGTCACGCATGACAAATAAAAAAGCCCAGTCCAGAGGAGTTAGCCAAAGCAAGCTGCTGAGGGAAATAACATTAAAAAATTAAATTGCCACACACTGATTTGAAGCTAGGGGCTTACCTCAGGATAGCTTAAGTATTCCTGGCACATTTCCTGTGTGTTTGAAACAGTAGTTTGATACCATTGTTTCTGACAGATCCAATTGCAGATATAGAAGCAAATTTAAAATCTGTCTTCATTGTCCTTGAGCCACAGTCATACAGATGGTGACTGCAGTGCAAGCTCCTTAAAGAATGGTCAGGAAAAGCCTGGCACAGAGTAATCACACATCTACTAAAAGTTTGCATTTTAGAACTGAAAACTTTTAATCTGGTAAGTAATTTGCTTTGAAGATTACAGTTCTCATTCAGCTCAGAACTCACAACCTTGTGCATGATTTCAGGAGAATTTACATGTGGAAATCTGTAGACTGTCAGACTGATCAGAAAAGTCCTGTCCTGTTGAGGATGGAAGCATTCATTTCCTTATGGAAAATCTGAACTTTCACATGCTCTGAGGGATTATAGGGAGCAGAAGGCATAAGGGAGCAGGGGTGGATAGGAAGATTCTGAGAAGGAAGTTGAATACAATTTGCAGAGGATGTAGGCTGGGTCTGTCAGACACTGCACTCCACCTACTTAGATGCTTGTCATCTTTCATTGAGAAGAGCTGGGAGATAAGCAGGTGAGCTGAAGACAAACTTGATGCTGTAATTTTGCAGTTTGGAGGTCTGAGTTCTATTTCTGCCTTTGATTTCAGGTGTGCTTTGCAAATCACTTTATTCATTTGTGCCTTTGGCTGCCATGTACCACTGTGTGATTGAGCCCTGCTCTGAATGGCATGTTTTGACTCCTGCTGTGATTCCTTTATAGTGTCTTACACTGGCTCTAATTTCAGCCACCTCTTCTGTATTTTATCACAAATAATAGCTTTGTGAAATACCAGACTTCCTTCTAACACACTTTTTAAAGGGCTTTTTTTTTTTTTTTCCTAAATTGATGTGGCAGTAAAAGAAGTAATGACTTTTTCTAGCCTTTAACTGGTTTATTGCTTTGATAGAGAGGGGCATAGATGGTGAGGTGATGATAGGCCATGTGCAATCAGTACTTACCTACTGGTTCATTTTGCAGTATATTAGCAAGAATAAACACAGAAAACACAAGATAAACATTCTTCCTAGTAGAAGAATATTTGTATTGGTGGTAATTAAATGCTTGGTATTAAAAAAAACCCCTTTATCTTTTAGGAGGTCTGTCTCAGAAAATATCTGAAACAATAAGAAATGTTTGCAGGGTTACTGGATAGGGAGCAAAGGAAGGAGCTGTGATTATGAAATGCAGCTGAATTTTGTCTGGTCCATTAGTTTGTAGATGTATTTTGTATCCAAATCCATCAGTTTTACTTCTGCATTGAAATTCAGCAAATCATGATCAGCTTTCCCCCTTACAGTGGGCCTGAAACATGCTCTTTGTAGACTGAGAAGTCAAACTTCTGGTACAAATAAAGATACCTTGATCCTATTTGCCATACCTGTCCATGTTTCTGGTGAAGGGACTTGTTAGAAGGAGACAAACCAGTCTCTGTTGCAAATTATAGCAAACAAAAGACTGAGCTAACTGTGCCTAAGTTGTACCAGGCTCAGAGGAGTCACTGCAGTGCTGAGGCTCGACAGAACAGTTTGTTTGGGCTTGGTTCCCATTATGACTCCTTTCAGACTGGAGATGTGGGGACTGGGGTGATGCTTGGCTGCTTATCCTGAGTCTCTGGTGGGTTGTGTTCACTACTTTCCATCTTCTGTGCCCATTAGGTTATTCAATTTTCACAAGTGTTAGGCAGCTGGGGAAGAACCTATTTTCTGTTTGCTGTGTGCTGGAGGTGGAGTGTTCATCTGTAAAATGAGGAGCCAGAGCTAAAAGCAGATGTGGTCCACAGATGGGTGAATTCTTACTTGGCACTTCAGAAAACTTGCAAAGCACATGTCAGTTTGACACTGAATGCTGAGGTGTTAAAATATGCATTGCCAGGAATTCTTAAATTTAAACATGAAGTTATGTGAAATACTATCACTGGATTCTATTTGGTTCATTTTTGCTTTATAGCTGGACAAATCTATGCATGAACCTGGTTCATACATTCAGGTATGAGCCTGCTGTGAATAGAATCTGATAAGAACATTTCATACAGTTTAGTGAGTCTGCTTTGGTTAGCAATGCTATTCAAGTGTTTTAAATCTCTTCTTGCAGTGTGAAGCCCTGTAAGATGTTGTAGATGTGTTGTTTGTATTAGTGGTAATTATCTGTTCTGTTTCACTGTTTGCCTTTTCAGACTTCTCAGTTCCCTAGCAGTGCTGGGATTTCAGTTTGTCATCCCACAGCCTTCAATTGAACACAGAAAGGTAAGCATTGGCAACATTTAGACTGTGTGTACTGAAAGGTAAATGTGAAAACATTAGAGTAAGATGTGTAAAACAATGCAATCTGAATAAACTTCTGGGAATGAATGGCTTCTGTTTGTGCATATGGGGGTTTTTTGTTTCTTTTTATTTTAATAAATATACATGTGGTTGAAAGAGGCTCATGATGGCTAATTAGCTGAGTAATTGTATGGAGTATTATAGTCACAAACAGTTACTAAAGCTTTGGAGCATTTTCATCATGTAAGACATGGAAAAAAAGAATTCCTGTGAGTGAGAGCAGACATGGAGTGAGTAGAGAACCACCCAGTTGCCCATGGGCAGCTCTTTCTCTTGCAGAGACAGAAATGTCTGAAACAGAAGCTGGACCCAAACCACTCTGTTGCTATTCAGATTGCTAGAGATTGGAGCTGGAAACTGCTGGAATTTCCTGTTGTGCTCTTGTGGATGGTTCACTCATCCTAGACGTTGGCATTTCTAAGAAGGCTTGCAGCCTGCACACTTTCCATCCTGCTCAGTATTAGTGAGAGCTTGGCTGGAATCCCTGGGCTTTGCACTGCTTTTCAGGAAAGCAGTGGACAATCTGGAGAGAAACAGAAAGCAGCAGGGATTATCTTTAAGACGTTTTAAAATCTTACCTTTGAGGGAAGTTTGAACAAATTCAGATTGTTTATTCTAAAGATTGGTGCTGGAGGCAGATATAATCTTCAAATACTTTTGAGTACTAAAAGAAGGCTGTTTTTTTCTGTCTGGTGGAGCAGATGAGAAGAAAGAGATTTAAACTGAGGTAAAGGAAACTTAGGTTTGACATTAGGAAAAACTTGTCATGGTAAGGATATAAAGAATTTTATATTGGCTGAATAATATTTAGAATTTCCACGATGTAGGTCTCTGTGAATGTGTTGGACAAATGTTTATCGGGCACAATGTGCAGGTGTTGCTGATTGTGCCACAGACCTGAGGCAAGACCCCTTGAATGCTGTTCTGTTTCTTCACACTCACCACATTCACTTCATAGCAATGTTGTTCTCATACCTTAATATCTATTGGTATCTCATATCTATTGGAATTCAAACAAAACCAATTCATTATTGATGGTATCAAAAAACCTGCTTAAAACCAAGTTTGTTTTGAACTATAGATTTTTAAATAATAATCCAAGATACTTTTAAAAAAAAAACAACCTGTACTGTTAAAAAGAGATATAAGGCAAGTTTTCAGGGTTTGCCTTTTTTTATGTGCATGTGCCACTGTATTTAGGGTAAAAAGTTATTTGGAGAATAGCTTCATAGGTATGGACTAGAAACCTGAAGCTGTCTGATTGTCAGAGTTCCAGAAGCACACAGAAGTGCTGTTAACTCCTTGTGCAGCCTATTTGTAAGACCAGTTAAATGAGGTCAGTAATGATGCAGTGTGGAACTGGCACAGTCCAGTCTGCAGCAAGCTGTCCAAGCTGTCCTGTTCTAAACTGCAGGACAATTTAATGTTTTTGCCTATCTTACATCTCTTTTCTTTTGTTGTGCAGTTGAGATGGTCGCTGCTGCTCTGGTTTCAGTACTCTGTCTGCTTAGACATTCTTTTGTAACACTGACAGTGGAGAGATGCTGCAGTCCAACTTCTAAATGGCCTTAGGGGGAATAAATCTACTAACTAAAATAGAGTAACTCAGAGAAACAATTGCTTCATTCTGGGAAGCCCCGGAATTAATTTAGATAAAATCAGATTCTTTGTTTCCAATTGAATGAGAAATGCCACGGGTCTGGAGTGTGTTCTATACTAGTTAAAGGGACTTCAGGGCATGGTAACCACCTTAGAGACTCCCTTTTACTGAGAACAAGGCACAAGTTCCCTAGTGACAATCACAGCCCCAAGGCTGCCTGTCATTCTCAGCTCTCACCCTACGGGAGAGCATTCTATTCATGCCAAACTGTGTTTAGGCTGGAACTCTATTTATTACACTTTGCACAAGCCTTCTGCCCCACCTATAAGCTCCAGACAAAAGGGGCTGTTAGTCACTCCAAAGGCCAAGTCAGACATTTTTTCTGAGTGTGAGTTCTCAGTTTTGTAGCTCTGGAAGTTCTTTCTATTCTTTTCCTGCAGTAACCCCAACAGATATTTGCTGACATCTCCCGTGTATTTCTGGATGGATGTCTCTGGAAGAGCAGAACTCAGCAGGTTGATTCCTCAGATGCACACACAGAAATCTGTTTCTGGCATAACAGCATGAGACTGATAGCTGGAAGGATGAGCCAAATTACTTTCCTAGCACGGAAGTGCACATGCTGGAATTAAGACTTGGGGAAATGACAAAACCAAATAGGGAAGTTGTGGGAAGAGGTTTGATTGGGCAATTTTTTCTGCTTTGAGACTTTATTATTTTTAAATGAAAGTCTTGGAAGCTCATCAGACATATAAAGTCAGAATTGACCAATACAGACTTTCTAGTTCCAGAAATACATGGCTACCTGAGTTTTATCTATATAAAAGCTTTTGAGCTTATTTAATCAACACTGTCTCTGCTGTCAGAAGTGCACAAAAACTGAAAACAAACCCCATCTTTATATGTTCCTACATCTAAGTTTAGGGCACTACTCTGTTAATCCTATCTCTGTAAATTGCATAGGTTTACATTTATCTCCCACCATGCAGTGGAGGTGGTCTTGGTGTGAAAAAATTAGCCAAACTTGGGGGAAGCTTCAAGCTTTGTTGGCACAAAAACTGTTCTGAACCCTTTTTCAGAGCTGTTTACTGTCTAGACTATTCAAATAATGTTAAGGTTTCTTCAGATGTGGTCTGAGTTGGTTGAAGGGGCAGTTAAGCTGTCCAGGCACTGTAACTCCCTTCAGTGATTTGTGAATACAAAGGTCTTCTATTTCCAGCTTTTTAGCCCTTTAATCTTCACAGGCACAGATGTTCAGACAGAGATTTTATACAAAGAAAGGAAACCCAAATCGTTTAAGCTGGTAATATTTACACTTACCACGTACTGTAAAATTCAAATGGTTTACTACTTCTCTGATTAAAGCCTTCCAAGATGCACTGAAGGATCAAAATAGCTGAGCACACGAACGAGGCAGACATGTACACATTGTGTCATGGTGTTTTGTTTGGCCTCTGCCCCATTTTTCTGCTAGCCTTGAGAGAAGTTATCTGCAAGTTTGGGGGTGCAGGGCTTGGTAGATGGTTTTTTATCAAACCACCAATGTCCCTCATGTTTCTTATAAGAGGGATAAAAAATAATATTGGTTTTTAACAATTGTTGTTTCAAATGACCATATATAAAATGGACTGTAAAGCCTTGCTGCTGGGAAATTGTCATAGCTATATAGCTATGGACTTTATTGGAAATCAGCTGAGCTAATGCTGGAAGAATATTCCTTTAAGATTGGTGAAAGAATTAAAGGAGTTCCATAGATGTGTTTACAACACTGGCAGGGAAATACAATAATGTTACACTTGAGCAGGTGCTAAAACTAAACTATCATTTCCTCAGCCCATTCAAAATTTGGCAAGCTCTGCCCTGAGCAGCAGTTCAGGTCTCATTTCTGGGAGTCTGACTGGTTTTGTTTTTACATTCTTGAAACTTTAAGAAAGCAAAGTCCAGCTCTTACTCTGCGGCTTGATCGTTGATCAATCATATTCACAAAAGGTGAATGTTCAGGAAGAATGCTGTGTTCATCTCATCCCAAGTACAACATATGCATTTTAAAGAGTATCAATGTACTATTTTACTGGTGTTTTGAATCCTCAGTCAGTCTGAGCCTGGCTCTGGTAAAAGCTGCATGCACATCCTTTGTGACAGGCTGTGCCCTAGTGAAATCTTTAATTAGTCAGAACTGTAAGATTAACAAAATGCAGCCCTGGAGTAATGGAATAAATAAAGAGTCATGTTTTCCAAGTGCCTTGATACTCCTTTAGTAACAGTGGGGGCAGTTTGGTGTTGTAGCCTGGGTTATCATGTGCAGGGTAATGAGAAGAAGGACCATGGAAGAGACAATGAACAAACACCTAAAGCCTGAAGGGTTTTGGGGAATATTAACAGAATTTACAGGGGCTCTTTGCTCTGGGAAGAACAGGACAAACAGGGTAGCAGCTAAAAGTAAGACATGCTGGCTTCTGTTAATTCCACTTTGCACCCAATATATGAATATGGGTTAACTCAGTGAATACCACTGGTAGCATTTTTTCTGAGTAGGTGATAAAATGTTCTTCTGGATACAATTTCTTTGCCTTTGGGTGAAAGCAATACCATAAAGATTTGAGAAACATACATTTATGCCTGTTATATCCCTTTCAGATGTATATTTAGGAATGTGATGTAGTTAATTTGTTCATGAGTCCATTTCCATTCTGGGCACTTACCCAGAAAAAAGAATTACTGGATAATATGTTAAAAATTAAATCTGTGAAATTTAATAACATTATTGTATCTAAACTGAAATGGTAAGAAATACCAGAAATGTCTGAGTTGGTTTAGATATCTCCAGGTTTAAAGCTTGCCATTGTCTTGTATCCCTTTTCAGTTTTGAATTTGGATTGCTATAGCATGCTTAATATCTACAGAATACTTAGTAACATTGGCTGAGGCTATAACAGCTTAATTATGTAGCTGGCTAAAAGGTATATACTGTCACCAAGCATTATAATCATTATTACTGTGAAATTCCATCATTAATTCATATTTAGAGTATGGTATGCAGCACTGCACACCCGTGTAAGAATGTAGGAGTGGAAAAGGTGCTGAGAATGAGAAATTCCAAACTTCTTAAAAAAGAAACTGGACAGATTAGGACTGCTGAATTTCAGAAAGAGATCCTGGAACTGGATTGTGTTAGCAATTGTAAATCAGACATCATAGTATGGTGAAGGAGAATACAGAATGATCAACCTTCATTTATCACAAAGAAAGATTTGGGAGACGTAGTGAAATTGTCAGGCTGCATGTATGACCAGGACAAAGAGAAGCACTTTTTCAATGTCCAATCTTTTGGAAGCCAAGATTAAAAATATGCTAAAAAGGTATTAATTGTATTCATGGAGAGTAAGTTCAGTAGTGGGTGTGAAAAACAATTGCAATATGGTGTTTAGCTGAGGAAGGCCCTTAAATTGCTGATTAACTGTAAGCAGAAGGTCCCTGGATATCTCTGAATATGTCCTGGTTCTTATACTTTTCTAAAGTTTTGCTTCTTCCACTCAGTCAGAAACACAGTACTGAGTTAAACGGGCTTTTGATCTAAGCATTTCCCCCCCTGCTTTTCTGAGTAGTTAATTTGTATTTAAGCTATAGTTTAACATGATGAAGTGTCCTACAGTATTTAAAATTAGTGTTTTTCAGATGAGTGCAGCCTTGTCTGCTATTGTGTTCCCCCACAAGTTACATTTTAAATAGTTGTGGCTTTCTGTTCAAGTGACGTTTCCTCTTCAGGGACATTCTTGCACAGTACAGTTTCAACAACTGCTGCTGAAATCCTGAGATGTGGATCTTATTTCTAAATTCTGACAGAGGCAGTACTACAAATTGGCATTGAATTTCTACACCTTGTGTACTCCTACTTTTTGCTGAATTTTTGACTCAGGATCAGAGTGATTGGTGAATTACATGAATTAAAGATAAACGATTTTTCTATTTAAAATGTCATCTATGTCAGCCTGCTGGTAGTATGTTTCATTCCATATGATTTTAGGAAAAAAAAACAAAACCAACAAACTCTTTTAGAATAAAACCTGTATGTAGTTCAGCTCCTGCATACAAAAGTGACAAAATACAAGAAATCTGGGGGAAAAGAACAGAAGGGGATGCAGGGTACTGGTGAGTAAAGGAAGGGGTGACCCTAAAACTACTCTTCTGAAAATCCAGCCTCGTTTCCATTTGCCACTCACTGGTAGAAAGGTGACAGATTGGAAGATATTTGGTACCTAACAGTCATTATGAAGAAAATTTCTCATTTAAGGAATCTTTGATAGCAGTTAATGGGAGTTGGTGCAGTTCTAGAAACTGCAAGCATTTGCACACCTGAAAACTTGTCTTACTTTTCTTTACATAGTTTATTGTACATTTGCATGTAGTGAAAGGTATTGTGTCCACTTCCAAGCCTTGGCTTGCAAAATAACTGAAATATGTGGGAAAGAAAGAAAGGGGGAAATTAAAGGGGAAAAGAAAATGAGTTTGTAGAGCAAAATATTTGGTTGTGATTAACTTGCAGTAGATAAAAATCTTTTTGGTGGTGCATTTATAGTTAGCATGAGTCATGGTCACCTAGAGAAGGAATCAGTCATGAACTATGGGAAAATAGATTAAATGGGCTGGTTGATCTCTCTTTTTACAGGCTATGTGATTCTGTTAAAGAAATTACTCTCATCATTTAATTTGGCAAGAGAAGTTCCGTTTGCATTTCACTTATTCTCCAGTGCAGGCTCAGGCTCTTCCTTTCAGAAAGTGTGCTTTTAATGGGTAGTTCTTAAAGCAAGAGAAGGAGGGATCTAATGTCAGGGGTCTCTGAGTTTGTGGTGTGTCTGTTCTGAAATGTTTTACCTGAATCCTGTAGCTACCTGTGATTTCTTGGCTATATCACAGAGCTGTGGCAGAGTTTCTTCTTGGCTACTAAGTTACCTGGAAATCACAGGATCAAAGGAGGGAAATTGCCTGTGAGTGCTGTAATTCAGCTCCTCTGCCCTGGGGAAGGGTCAGTGACACCTCGTTTGGCCTGGTGCAGCTTTCGGATTGGTCTCAGTGCTGTCCGATCTCCTCAGGCAATTTGTTCCCAGGCTTGCTTTGCCTTCTCTCTAAGTAGTTTTCCTCATTTAATTTGGATCACCTTTGATTAAATTTAAAAATGGTATTCATGTGTTGGCTATAAACAAGAACAGTTTGCTGCAAAGAGAAAACTAACAGCTCTTTGTATTTGTCTTCAGTCATACGAAGTATCCATTTACCTGAACCAATTCCTACTGCAATGACGTTTGGCAGCTGGAGGATTCTCTTTGTAGCAGGTTGACACTTTTCACTATTCAGTTTCTATTTCTGCAAAATGGTGCATTTCTGATGTTAGTGAGAACTTGAATTGCTTGTAGCTTATAGTTTTTATTTGTTGCCTGCATCAGTGTCTTTGGCATTTAAAAAAAAAACCAGGTGTACTGAACCATTGTAGAAATCATTAAGAAGTAGTCCAAACAAGTGAAGCCTTGTCTGATAGCAAAGCACTATGAATTTTACAGTAGGTAAATTTTACTGCAGGCTGAGTTCAGCCCAGAAGAGTTTCTCTGTGTGTAGTCATTACCATTTTCATGTGAGGCAGAGCACATTAATGCATAGTGTAAGTGTGGGCAGCGAGTAGATTCACTGGAAAAATCACAAACTGAAGAATAGCCTGTTTAGTTGGTCAAAGTGTGAGCCAGTGGTGTTCTGTTATTGGATATGAAAGCAAATGTAGCAGCCAGAAAGACCTTGCTGCATGCTGTAAGTTTGACATTATGTGGTATTAGGTTGAACAGGCTTTTGGATTTTAAAGGCTGATGCCAAATGGGGTATGCACGGGAAAAAAGACATTAAATACAGAGACATCTGCTCCTGTTTTCAAATAACATGGGAGAAATGGGTAACATATCACACTAATGCAGATGCTTTTTATTAATCAGAAGTTATAATTGAATGCACTTTTTCTGTGATTGGTGATGAAAGTGCGAGAGCAACCTCAGAGGGGGGAAATGTTTCAGATTATGTAGACCACAATCGACTATTACACAGCAGCACCACAAACCCTGTGCTGGCTTGCCTTGTTGGATTGTAATGTTGTGTTCAACCCATGCTTGCAAACCACGTTCCAGCCCAGCCTGCCCTGGCTGCAGCCAGCTGATGAGGAATGTGTGCCCTGGCAGACTGGGGCACAGCTCAGTTACCACTGCATGTGGTGGCTGTGATGAGAGAATAAGTGTGGACATGGTGCTCTTTTGCTATTATACAATATTTACAATAAATAATGCTTGAGGCAAAATTATTAATGGAAGTTCTGGGTTTAGGTTCTCATGCTGTGAAGGAGGGAGAAGTGACAGAGAGACAAGGGTGGCTTTCCAAGGCTCATTTTGAGGGAGCTGCATTAGAATAGGGCTGGAGAGGTTTGGCAAACATGTTTGTGGACAGTGCCTTTTCTTGTCCCCCAGCTGAACTGATGCATGTGTGTGCTTGTTGGTACAAAGCTTGTTCAGAGTACTAATAAACTACTTAAAGGATGCGCATTTAAAAGAAAGTTCTGCATATTAACGATTGTGAGAATCAGATACTGGGAACTTGCTTTAGAAACTTGTGATTCAACCAGTTGGTGAAGAGAAGCAAGAGAAAAACTGCAAGTTTGAGTACTTATCTCAGTGCAAAACACTGAGAAACCCTGGCTATAGCTAGCTGCAAGAACAGGTAAACCTTGGGGAGACCACAGGGAGATGGGGATGGGTGATTGCAACTTCCTGGCTGTGCTGATCCCTTTCCAGTCACAAGGTCAGCAAGTTTAAAATGTTTGGCTTGAGGGGTTAACTCTTCTTGTGGACAGACCCTGCCCTTCCTAATCCTTCCTAGCTTCCTTCATGAGAAGGATCCTCTCCCTTTGGGGTTCTTTCACTTTCCTTGTGCTGCTGAATGTTGAGTATGGACTAAGTGGCACTGAACACCAGAGACCAACAATTTGTCCCATCTTTTATTGAATTTGATGGGAATTTCTGTGAATGTAGGATTGAGTGGGTCATCCTGAAGTGGGGACTGGGGCAAGAGTAATATAAGACTTAACTATAGCAGCATTTTTGGTTGGTTGGAAATCAACCTGTCCTCTTACATTTACTGCCTTTGTAAAAAGTTCCACATTACATGGGAGTTCCTGAAATATTATTGCAACCACCAGCACTCTCCATTGTTGAAGAGTCAGAGTGCAGCAGAGCAGTGAGTGTCTGTTAACCCAGTATCATTACCAAAAATTACCTTATTTCCTGCTCTTGGTAATATTATAACACATTTCCAAGCTTTGCATCATGCAATTTTTCCATTGCTGAGAACAAAGAAAAACTATTTCTATCCAGATAGTCCAAAAGAAAATCCAAAAGATAACCCAACCAAAAAAAACCCCCAACCAAACAAAAAGACCACCACAAAACCCAGAACAACCCACCCCAACCTTTTTGTCTGAATGGCTGATGGCTGCAGGAGACCTCCTGACATACTGGCAGTCCTTTGACAGGCAGAGAATAAGACAAGTGACTTCCTATGTTCCATTTCACTTGTGGCTGCCGAGTGAATGGCTGCACAGCGAGCCGTTCGCGCTCCCCTCGGATTGCAGTGTAATTTCTGATTGCTAAGCACGTGTGCTGTGTCCGCAGGTTCCGCAGAGGATAGAAGAGCCCGGCGATGCCCCCGAGGACAGCGGTGCCGGAGTGCCGGGGCTGTGGGGCAGCTGGGGCCCCTGGTCCGCCTGCTCGCGGAGCTGCAGCGGCGGCGTCATGGAGCAGACGCGGCCCTGCCTGCCCGCCTATTACCGGGAGCGCGGCTACCGCCGGCCCGGCCGCCACTTCCCGGCCTCCGAGCGGGCTCTGCCGCACCACGAGGACTCGCTGTCCGCCTACCCCGGCCACGTCATCTCGGCCATCCGCACCTCGGTGCCGCTGCACAGGAGCGAGGAGCAGCCGTGGGCCGCGCTGCGGGCGCCCAACAGCAGCAGCCAGGCCGGGCGGGCGGCGCTGAGGGGCAGCCGGCACTCGCAGGGCCCGCGGCACAGCGCCAAGGCCGACAAGAGGTACGGGCTGTGCCACAGCTGCCTGCCTTGGCAGAGGCATCTCGGAGCGGGGCTGCCACGCTCACTGCAGAGTTACCAGGGGCTAAACCTGACTTTTACAATGTGTGCCTTCTGGGGAAGGCTGCCCTCCCTTGACTACTTAAAGATGTCCAAGGGCAGATGTAATCATTCTACCATTGTGCTAAGCAGATTCTCTCACTTCCCTTTAAGATTTGTGTTAGGATTTATTGAGAGATTTTTCCTTTTCTGCTGCACTCTCATTTGACTTTTCCTTATTTTCTTATTTGACATTAAATATCAGAACAAATAACTCTTCTATAATTGTATTCTTAACTTCAGCAGCCAGTCTGATATTAATTGGTTGAAAAAACCCCCACTTTTTTCCATGAAGGATGGTCAACTGTCTGTTCACTTTATTTCTACTCAAGACTCTAGTTCTGTTTTGTGTTTCTATTTATTGCCTTTCTGTTTTCTCTTTTGACTTTTTTTTCTTCTACCACCTATTTTAGCAAAATTTCTTGTTTGAAGAAAATAAAAAAAGTGGTTGTTTAATATATAGAATATTTTAAACACTCTATATCTTTTTTATTAATTTCATGGTAACAGTCTTTAAGACTGGGTGGAGCTGTGCTGTTACACGTAATTCCAATTAATTTTCCCATTCTGGAGAAATGCTTCTTTATACGCTTAGATACCAATCTATCAGTTTGGGTTTTTTTATGTATGTGTGAAAGGAAAATAGATGTGTTTCCAGTTTGGAGACTGAGCAGAGCAGGCATGGAGATCCCGTGGGATGGAGCACTCCGTAAATGTCTGTTCTTTCTGTCTTTCCTCTGAATATGTATTCCAGCAGCTCTCTCTGGTTCTTTCCCTCTCAGGTCTCTTCTGGGAGATGCATGAAGAGAGGTTTTTTTGGATAGCTGATTAAAAAAACTCAAACCAAACAAAGTAGAAAACACATCAGTCCTCCCCTCCCTCAAACATAACCAAAGAAATCTTCCTTCATATCATCTGCATCTTTAAGATTTCTTGTGAAGCAGTCAGTTATAATTCCCTTTTAAAAGATATTTTGCTCTCCTTAACAACACAAGAAAGAATATTACCTTGAGGCAGTATTCCAGCCTGACTGGAATTAGACAGTAGAACTCAGTTGCTGATAAAGACTTTCTCAACCCTTGCAAGAAACTCTGTCCATAGAAAAGAATACTTGAAAATAGAATTACCCTGTTAAGCTCCTGCCTGTCTCAGGGAAGCCTGAGTCTCAGAAATTGGGACCAGCTGTTCAGATGTTGGTCTTCTCAGGTGTTGCCAATTTCCTTTGTCACTGCTTTGTCTTTCTGTCAAACCTATGCAAATGATGGTCTAGAGCTGTTGAGTATGAACTCAGTGTGGCACTGATGGTCTTACAGAAGCTCAGGGAGTGCCAGAGACAGGATTAGCAGTGTTAACATGAGTGCATTGAGGCAAAAGTCGTATTTTCTTTTTTTCTGTTTTAATAATTTGCTACAGTGCACTTCTGTTCTGGGCTTTGCCGTGTGACAGCCCCAGGTTGTGGGGCGTGGCTGGGTTATTGCTGACACTGGGAGCTGCCCTTGAACCATCAGCACGAAGCCATCTAAAGGCTCTGTGCTCTATCCCTTGGCACCCCTTGTCCAAGGGAATCCCAGCTCGTTGGCTCTGCAGCAGCCCCGCTGCCTCTGCTGCCCCTCCGTCCCCACGGGCTGGCCCCTGCTGCTCTGGTGGCCTCTGCAGGCCAGCACAGGCTGGAGTGCTTTGGAACAGTCACTGCAGGACTGGCTGGAGCATGAGACCGTGGTGAGCAGGAAATGATACTGACTGCGTGCAGAGCTGGAGCCCTGTTAGTGCCTGAGAAATGCCTTGCCATATGAAACGTTAAAATGCTCACTTTCCTGCATGGTGGAGGCATTTGCTTTTGAAAATTCTTGTGCTTTCCTAAGCACAGTACAAGCTTCTGTGCCACGGTTGATTTTCCACCCCCACACACTCTGCCCCTTGGCAAAAGACTGTGGATTCAAGGTCAGTGTTTTAATCTTACTTGCATAATAAGTTATTTCCATCTTGTGTTAGGAGGTCCCTAGTGGCTTTAAAGCCTGTTGTATTGCATAACTTTCAGATTCCTTGGTGATGACTGTAAAAACAGAATGAGAACAAAAAATGTTATTTGAAAATGGAATTATTTGAATGACAAACCTAATAGTTTTCCTTGATTTACAAAATCCAGAGTAAAAACTTTCTTTGCAAAGGAGATTACTGTTCCTATCAGGTATATGGAAAATGGATTTCAAAATGTGAGTTACTCTACACCTGATTTTTATACTGTAGAACTGTGTTTAGTGTTCACTAAAAGGATGATATTGGAAATTCATGTCAGGCTGTTAAATAACACTTGTGTTTTCACAATTTATACAGTCAGTGGAAACTTTTTGGGGTATTTCTATTTACTGGACTGGACTTTTGTATGAAAGCTGTAATTTTAGCAGACTTCCATAAAACAATAAGAGAGGAATGGACATCTGACTGAGATAAGCTCACATTGATAACATGGTAGAATGAAACTGGATGGCTTCCAAGGCAAAGAGTTTCGATAGCAATAGCAGTCCTATACAGCAGCCTGGTGTGTTTGTATCATTTACCAGCAAGTGGAAAAGTTCTCTGCCTGCTTCCTAGCAGCTGACAAAGAACTGATTAGGGTTTTTTTTTTTAGCAAAATCCAAAATACAATTTGTATATGATTAAATTTGCTATACCTTGTCTTTGAAGAGGATATTCACATTTTCAGCTTTTGAAACTTACTTTAGTTAGGCATTAGGAGCCAGGACTGCCTGGTTTAAAAAAAATTCAGTGCTCCCCTGTTTAACTCAGTGCAGTAAGAAGAGTTCTTGCATGATTGCAATGTGTTGATTACAGTCAGTCCCTGGGGTGAGTGTAAAACAGAGCTGATAGTTCTCTGGGTTGTCCACTGGCAGAGGCAGGGAGCTCTGCCCAGCTTTGAAGAGCTGGGTTCCCTGTAGCACAGCCACAAAGAACCAAACCTCCCATATAATTTGTAAGGTGTCTCAGCAGAGTTATGAGGTTACTTGCGTTGAATTTCTGCTGGTTTACCTGCCAACTGCATGGTTGCATTATTCAATCAAATTTTAAGGAAGAAGCTAAGAATTGCTTGGGATCAGAGGTGTTGTTGAAAAAGAGGATTGAAGTATTTGGGTTTGATTTTTGAAATCCCATCTCAGTGTTGAAAGTCACATAAATGAGGTTTTACAGCACTTGCTAAGAGATCAGTAAAAGCAAATATATGAAGTTAGTCAGCTGTGCTGAATTGCGGTATCAGTGGTGATCTCTGAGGATGGAAAATTTCACTTAAGATAGTCCATATCCCATTAATTAAACCTGTTCCCAAGAGACAGTTTATTTAGTGACCTTATTCATTAATTCTAGTTAATCAATTAGTGAGATGCAGTGACATCCTGCCCTGATGAACTGCCCTGCAGTGTGCTGTGAAGGAACAATGTGCTGGGGTGTGACAGAAGGCAGTGCTGTTGGGCTCACTCTGCAGTGTGTGATGCTCTCTCAGAAGGGCTGCCTGAGCTCCTGTGACCAAACACTTCCCAGAGGTACCTGCTCTCTGCTGTGAGGCCAGTTTCTAGATCAGTGAGCAGACAGGCATGCATTTTGTAATATAAAACAGTCCAAGGGCTCCCTTCTTTCATTCATGTTTAAGTGATTGATTTAGAGCTGGTGAAAAGTGAGTACATGGAATGCAGAGCAGCACAGGCTGGGGTGCAGTGGGAGAGACAATGCATGGTAGCTTTTGATGGGAATCAACCTGACTGATGGGAGCTCTCCTTGAGCAGATGGAAGCCTGTTCCCAGATCCAGTACATGAGCCTTTTTTGTTAAAAAGGATTCCCGTCAAAGAATCTGCTAAAATACTGTGAAGTGTAAACTCACTAACAGCTATGAACAGTGTAAGACAGTTTATTTTGTGACTTAAGGGGGAAAAAATGTATGGTGGAATCTTTTTAAAGTACACCTTGTTAACTGTGTGCCTAATGATATATACAGCATGAAAGAAAATTAAAAGCAGTAGGAGGGCTGGGAAGTAAATGATTGACTTAGACAATTGTAGGCCAGTCTCAGTTTTGAATTATAGAGGAAATGCCATGGATTAAAAATGCGTGTCTGAAATTGTTTTAAGAATATTATCTAGGAGTAATAAAAAAAAAAAAGTGCATTAAAAAAATCTATGCCCATAGCACGGCTCTTAACAGAAACTTACAGAATTAGGACCAGGTTCTTTCCAATTCGACATTTTGTGCCTCCAAGGACTTTTCCATCTCCTTTTTTTTATTTTTTCCTTAATTACATCTTAAATATTGGAGTAATATTTCAATAGCTTCATTGCTGACTGGAATAGCTAATCAGTCACTTTCAGTTCTTCAAAAAAAGAATCAAGTCAACTCTGTACTAAATACTTGAACTGTGAGTAGATGGGTAGGGTCCTTGTGTTCTTTAAAACCTGTCAATTCATTATAGTAATGTAGTGCTGCAAAAGAGATAATTTGCTGTAGCCTCAAGTATTAGGTTAAATATTGGTATACCTATCTACAGAAATAGATTTAGTTAAGATAGAATGTATGTAATTGTTTCAGGTGTAGAGGATTTTGCCTACTAAAAAGCAGTTCTGTTAAAACCATGATGAGTAGAAGGGCTTAAATTTAAGCCAAAGAGCTTTGATGGGGATCTAAGGGGACTCAGCTACTTTAGAACTAATTTTTTAGCCAAAGTCAAAGAACTGGAGTTTTTGAGCATTGTTTGAGATGGAAATGAGTAACAGCAATGCCAAAGCACAAATCAGTGTAATTTAAAAGACTACTGCAGTGGTAAATAATGTCAAATAATTTTTGGGAAATAAAGCTATAAATCAAATTTGTAACCTGTCTTCTGTCTTTCCTTCCACTTTCATCTTGCACATAAAACCTCTGTTTCTGCTGATACATCAATGTTAAGTTCACCTTGAGTAGGTGCTAGCTCTGGGTTGGTTGCTGTGCTGATAGGGCACAGGCACAGCCAGCAGCACTTCAGAGAACAGATTGCAGGCAGCTGCTGAACTCCCCAGTGAGGAGAACTGGCAAGAACCTGGAGAATGCCTGGCCCTGGGCACCCAGGAGTGCAGCAGGACCAGGCTCACTGCAGACAGGGCTTTCCTTAGCACCACAGGGGATTTGAATGGTCATTCCAGGACAGGACTCCTGGTAAAGAAAGCCTTCGAACATTTTGAAAAAGAGCTTCAAACCTGACCAAACTCTACACAAAATTTAAAGAAAATTTCTAGCTGGTGGTTTTTCTCTGAGGATCTGTGGTGAAATTCTGTAGTCTTTTTTAAGTGTGGTTTGTTGTGACTGGGAATACAGGGAAGGAAGCCATCTCCCTCTGCTTGTGGAATTATTTCTGCCAATAGACAAGAGAAAATCTTCGGGAAAAAAATCTTTAATTTCTATGCAGTTTTGGTTTGGTTTGTTTTTTTTTTTCTTGTTATCCCTGGTGAAACTAGTGGCTGAAGATTGTTACCTTTCCAAAACATTACATTATTTCTTCAGAAACAGTGAAAAGTTGTGAATTGAAAATGTGAGAAATCAGCTGTTTCTTTGAGTTCATTCTAAGGAAATGAATGTAAATTCATTCTTTCCAGCAGTTGTACAACAAGTCTTCCTTGTTGTCATACATAAGTGGTTTTGCTGATGTTCACCCTTGCAGCTTTTCATTTACAAGAGAAATACTTTGATACTAGGAGATAAGATAAGTGAAATGCTGAAAAGCTTATGGAAATACATTCTTTATTCTGTCTGACATCAGAAGAGAAATAAAACGAGTTATGCTTCAGCTGGAAGTGAGCCAGGAAACCTCCGTTTAGAGGCAGTGGGAGAAATGTAAGGAGAGAGGAAGTGATGGAAAAAGGGAAAAAGTGAAAAAGTCATCAGGGAGAGAGGCTATGTAAAGAGCACTTAAGGGAAGAGGTAGAGGCCCAGGAAATTTGTAATCTTACCTGTGTATTTTAAAGACACTGTATATCCTTAGTTCAAAGAGGGTTTCTATTCAATATAAATAACCAGCCCACTAGCTCTGCAAGTGCTTCAGTCTTGAAGGCCACTTGAGGTTCAAAGCATTGTTCTTAGCATAAAGTCTCTGAGGCAGTGATAATGCATTGATTTGCCAAGGCACACATTTTAGCTTTTGGCTAAAATTAGAAAAAGCTATGACAACCAAATTCCTTTTGGACACTGCAAATGTGCTAAGAGGGGCCAGTTCCTACTGTTCACAGCTGACATATTCTCAGCATGAGAGAAATTGTTAAAAGATACAACAATAAGAATGCTACATCATCATCATCATCAGGTTTGCTACATCCCTTACCTTAATACCACAAAACCTGATTTTCTTACTTGTCTGGGCAAATGTATTTTTTGAAATAAAGAATATATTTAGCTTGGCTTAAGTTTAAAGGAGCCCATCATTTTTGTTATCGAAGTGCTAAAGAGATTGGAGCAATCAAAAAGGTGTATGTGTTTATAAGAATTATGCCTGAAGAAAGGAGATTGTCAGATCTGCATTGGACAGCTGTTATGCCTCTGCTTGAGATGAGCACAGTAGATCAGAGATGTCTGCTGGCTGTGGTCTGACATGAATTACGTAATGCTTTTCTACATGTATTTTTCTGTTTGGCAGTAATTTACCTTTAGATGGTAACTCTATTCTTGGTAGCATTTTTTCCCCCTTTTTGTCCCAGCTGACTGCAAATGCTGTTGAATTCTTGCTTTCCTCTTATTCTCTCTTGCTCTTCTTCAGTCTACGGAGTAACAGAAAAATGAATGCTGTGTAATCCCATTCTTGTTTAAGTCTGGCTAAATTGGCACAAAGTTTAGGGGTTCTCTTTCTGCTCCTGTATAGTTATAGAAAGCTTTTCTTTCCCTCCTTTGATCCCAAAAACCATTGTACTTCTCTCTGGTGTAACTCCCAAAAGCTTGCCTCAACAGTGACTGTCATGCTCACAGAGCAGATTAACAGGGATAAACAGTTCAAGAGTGCTGGTTGCTTATCTGCCGAGGCAAATCAGCACTCTGTTCACACATCTTGAGCCTGGAAGATTGATTAAAAGCCCCACGTGGCCATAAGGCTGAGATGGGAGGTAAATGACTTTCAGGGTTCCCAGCTAACAAGAGTCCTGGGAGAATATAAGACTTGGGAAGAAAACAAACTGAAATGAAAACAAACCCAAAGAAAGGTCCCTTTGATCTGGTGGCTGTCTGACATCTGTAACACTTCTGTTTCTAGAAAATAAATATGTCAATTTATAATCTCTGGTTTTCACTGGTGTTCAAGTCTGTTTTGCATCTATATTAAAAACATAAATGCATTTTATGTACAGAAAGAAATTTTTTTTCTTTAATGGTGTCTCCCTTCCTGGGCTGCAAATGTCACCCAGAAGAGCTGTGTTCACACATTGCTCTGAACTGGAAGAAATGTTTTTTGCCAACTGACACGTCAGACTGCAGTGTTAGGATCAAGGCCTTCTGAGATTCCTAATACATCAAGCTAGACTACATCTTGTTCATATTTAGTCATGTAGATACCTAACTGCTCCTTTGCTTATGGATTCAGTAACTGTTTTCTCTCTCTTTCTTTGTTTTTAGAAGCAGAAACAGAAATCCTATTGGTCCAGGGAAGTATGGATATGGAAAAGTGCCATACATTTTACCTTTACAAACTGATACTGGTCAGCAGCCTCAGAAGCTGCGGAGGCAGCGCCAGTCGTCGAGGAGCCACCTGTTCCAGCAGAGCCCCATGAACTCCTACAGCCAGGCAGCTGCTCCTTCACTGCAGCACGGGAACCTTTACCAAGAACCAGGAGGGCCTCAGGTGGGACACCAAGTCCTGGGGCCCTCTGTTTATCAGTCACCTTCGTTCCCTGTGTCTCAGAGTCTGTTCCACGGCAGTGACTCCAGCCCTCAGGCCCTGCAGGGGCAGCCCCAGCCGCAGAGGGCTGCAGCCATCGTGTGCATTGGAGCCTACAAGCAATATAAACTCTGCAACACAAATGTAAGTCTGCTTTGCCTGTGTTTCATGTGTTGGACAGCTATTGGTTTTCCCTAGTATGCAAAATGTTCACCTAATCATCAAGTTAAGTCGCTAAGTTAAGAATTTTTTTAATTTAATGATTATTTCTGTGAACTTATTCTAGAATGTCTTGAAAGTAGATCCATAATATTACAATTACCTAACACCATACCTTCTAGGGCTTTAAGCTGTCACTTCATTTACCAATATGTACAGTTCTAATTTGATGAAACCCAAGAACATGAAGGAATTTGAGATAAGGATAGTAATTGAGAGAGATGGTGGGACAAACGTGGGCTGAACAATGTCAGAGAATGCAATAATGGTGGAAAGTTTTAGTTGTAATTGTGGTGAAGGGACAAGGGAATGAATTTAGTGTAAGTTTTCCACTTTCATTCAGTGTAATGATGTTATTTTGATTTTTGGGTGATGAATGTGGATTTTAATGATAGTTCTTAAGTATGTGATTCAAAGCGGTGAGGAGTGGAGTGTGTTGGGTTTGCCTGGCCAGGTTTTGATAGAGGGGGAGGAATGGGAGGACTGCAGGTGTGGCTTCCATGAGAAGCTGCCAGAAGCTTCCTCCATGTCCAACAGGGAAGCCAATGCCAGCTGGCTCCAGGATGGACCCACTGCTGGCCAAGGTGAAGCCCATCAGACATGGCAGTACCATCCCTGGGATCTCATACTTCAGCAGGAAAAAAAGCTGTTGTGCAGGAGTGATGTAGCCAGGGGAGAGCAGAGTGAGAATGTGGGAGAGGAACAGCCCTGTAGAGGCCAACGTCTGTGGAGTAGAAGGGGCAGGAGATGCTCCAGTGCTGGACCTGAGATTGCCCTGCAGCCTGTGGGGAGCCCACGGTGCAGCAGCCGTGGCCCTTCAGCCCATGGAGGGCACTGGAGCAGGCGGATGCCCTGAGGAGGCTGTCACCCCATGGAAGTGCCAGAGACCTGCAGACCCATGGAGCAGCCCACACTGGAGCAGGTCTGATGGCAGGACTGTGACCCTGTGGGGACCCACACTGGAGCAGTTAATGAGCAGCTGTAGCCCATGGGAAGCACTCACATTGGAGAAGTTTGTGGAGAGCTGTGTCTCATGGGAGGGACTCCATGCTGCAGCAGGGGAAAGACTCTTATCCCTGAGCAGCAGCAGAAACAACCTGTGATGAACTGACCAAAAACCCCATTTTGTTTCCCTAAGCCACTGAAGGAAAGAGGTGGTGCTGGGAGAAGGGAGGGGTAGGGAGAGGTGTTTTTAAGATTTGTTTTAAATTGCATTGTCATGCTCTGATTTTGGTTGGTGATAAATTCAGTCAATTTCCCCAAGTCAGGTTTGTTCTGCCTGTGACAGTAATGGGTGAGCGCTCTCTCCTGATTCTTATCTCAACCCATTCACCCTTTGTTATATTTTCTATTCCCTGTACAGTTGTAGAGGGGAGTGATAGAGTGGCTTTAGTGGGTACCTGTCACCCAGGGTGAAACCACTGCAGTCGCTGTCAAGATTAATGTTATTCTGTGAAAGAAATTGAACAATGGAGCTTGGATAGGCCATGTTATGGAGGCTGTTTATTTCTCAGTCCCATAAGATGAGGTTATCCCTCTGTGAGTGCTGGTCATGTTCTAAACAGCATTTAGAGACAGCCCCCAGTAGCCTGGATCACACCAGTGTCCTTCCATGGTGCTCTGTGCATTCTGTGACAGATGTTACTTTTACCAGCATTCAGTTGTACGTGCTTTGATTTTAGCTTCCTAATTTATTGGAGTGAAAATCTGTTCTGTGTTAATTTTTAAATAAAACATAATCTGCTATTATTTGGTTCAAAACTGTTTGGCTGGGTGTACCATGCTCCAGGCAGTCTCCCATTGTATGTGGGAGGCAAGTGAGGTTTTGTTCTTTGTCCCCATTAGTGGTTTTCATCCTGCTAAAATTTCCAGTTTCTGCTTGTGCCCTTTTAGTATTTCTCAAAGTATGTCTTCCTAATATGTTTTTCTTATTTGTTCTGCTAATCTAACTAATGTTGCAAACATTAAGAAGCCTGTATTTGGATATCAGAAGCAGAGTGTTCAGGAGAAGTCTGGATAAGTTGACATGACAGGCCGTATTTTTTTGGATGGGTGAAGATCTGATTCTTTTGCCTTCTAAAAATCCTGTTTTGTTTAGTGGAACCTGCATAGTGGAAATGTAACAACCGAATACAGGATAACAAAAACACAACCTAAACAGATCAGATGAGTTCTTTTTTGCTTCTTAGTTATTATTCTCTATTTATGAATAAAACCCATTGATTGAGACTAGAGCAGTTGATTGAAAAGAGCTAATGTTGAGAAACCTTTAGTGTATTTGTCTGGAATGGAAAACATGAAGGGCTAATTTGAGCCTCTGAGAATAGGCTCTGGGACAGATTGCTCTTTTGAAAAACACTTTCTGTTTTTTGAAGGAAATGGGAAATGACCTTAGTGCATGGGCATTAATTTGGAAAGTTTTCTGAGCTAAATTTGCTCACTGTGTCCAAGCGATACACAAATGTCCCAGTCTTTATTTCATCCCTCACACATCAAGGCACAGAGTTGGACAGTATTCTGCCTGACTCAATGTGACTAAATTGTTTCCAGGAAAAGAGGTCTTTCCAGAGGGCAAGGAGTAAGAGATGAGGAAGTTGGAAATGAGGTGGAAGAAAGAAGCAATCTGAGATTGCCAGGGTATGGAGAAGGAAGGTTTGTTGAGAATGACAAGTGGGTTTGAGAGTAGAGGGCAGTGAGCTTGTGAATTGGACAGTGGTTGTACATGCAGGTCAGCATGCTGTGGGCTTTGGTCATTGGCAGATTTCTTTTGATAGAAGGGAACAGGAGTGAAAATATTTTCATGTTAGTTTTAGAATCTGTTGTTTAAACAGAAGAATTCAACAAAAGAGAAGACCTAAATGAGCACACTGCTGTTGTCTCTTTGCCATTGTTGCTTGTATAAATGCAGTTATAAAGAAATCTGTTGTACAGGAGACTTGATAGCAAAGAGAAATTGTAGCTGAAGTATCTTCTCCTAAGCATAGAACTCTACATAGTGATATTCTTTATTTAGTAGTGTTTCTGTTACCCTTGGAGAGGCTGTAATTGCTATTCAGGGTTATTTTTCTCCCTAAAATGTGGTAATTAATGTAATTATGAGAAAGAAGTTGCTAAGAACAGTTTTAGTATAGGGCCAGGATGAGAGCAAAACAAGGCTGATAGTGTTTCACTTTGTTTGCTTGTTCTTGCTGATTAAATGCTTCTGCACGCGGGCTTTAATTTAATTTATCAGCAGCGACATGTACCAATGGGCTTGCCAGCAAGCAGAGAACAGTATCTTTTTATTTCTTTTTTCTGTTCAGTTCTTCCTGGAGTATACAAAACCTGAAAATCTCATTTATTGGAAGTATTCTGTTAACCCTTATCCTTGGTGTTTGGCCACTCCCTCTACAGTTTCTCCTAAGGGTAACTAATTAATAACAAATTAAGTTAATCTGTCTTGGTCCATTAGGTCATTTCCTCATTATTGTACATTTACTGGTTTTTCATTGATAGCTGAACTCATTTCACATGACTGACAGGTTGATTTATAAAAGGTAAACTTGTGAGGTTTGGTTAGGGAGAACCTCGGAAGTACTTGTATTTGTTCAAGTGTTCCTGCAGGTGGTTAAACTTATTTTCTTGTTATAGAAGTGGCTTCCCCTGTTCAGCACCTTGCATACAACCTCACCTCAGAACACACAGCTGCCTGTCAGCCCTTTTGGCAGGAAACAGGCAGCAAACATCTCTCCTTTCTGCACAGACAGCTCTGGCTGATCTAACTGAAACCATAACCTGCCTGCCATACAATAGGGTTCCTCCAATGCAGTCTGTGTTCCTTCAGAAATAGGGAAGTGGTGGGTAAATCTCCCTTATTTCCCCCTGCACTAAAGGAGAAAGAATTACATGCATGTGTGGTTGAAGTAGAATTTGAATTCAACCTTCTTTGCGTGATTTGTCACCAGAACAAAGGAAGCAACTCAAATGGAACATTTGTTTACTGAGCACTTTCTGTAATTAATTGTCTCGAGCATTGCCAAGTCACTGGCTCTTCATGAGTGCCTGAATGTGTGAGAATGTATTTGTAAACCAACTCCAGGCTGCAGGTCACTTGGGCAGTGTACACAGGGAAGCTTTCAGGCTTCTGGATATTCCTGACTACTTAAGGTAGTTTCAGCATGAAGAGTGATATTAAATGGATGTAAAATCTGAATTTTCATTAGGTATGGTTTGAGGTGTGAATTTTTGACCAAATTCATAGAGGACTTTGGAAAAGTCAAGGTAAAATGTGTGAAAAAGTAATTCCTGAGGGCTCAGTGAAATATTTCTGGATAAAATTTTGCTGAGCTTGTCCAGTTCCATTCCCAATTGCTGGTTTGCCCACTGGTTCATGTGGATTACTGTCATGTCTCCAGTTACACTGTGTTGTTTTTCTCAGTATTTTATGTGACTGGTCTTTAGCAAGAAGTCAATTGTGTTGTGGAGAAGATCAGAAGACAATGACTATCTTTATTTTCTTGGCCTGCCTCTGCAGCTATGCCTGCTATTAATGTGGTAGCACAGCTGTGGAAAATCTGGTTTTTGGTTGTGGATAAGAGTCCTCTGCTTGGATCTGTGCTCCTGGTGTGCAGAGCTTTTGAGAGCAGCACCTGAGCAGGGAATGGGAAATACCTGAAAAGACAGTTTTGGAAATGGAAAGAGGTTTTACAGTTGAAGAGATGAGGTGAGATAAAAAACTCAGGATCAATCTTCAGCTCTATCGTGATGGGACAAATTAAAATACTTGATTTTCCAAAGAGTCTTATTGATGATACTGATGCTGAGTTACAGCTGTGCCATTGAAAGGCTTTTTTTGGATGCAGAACCCTAATTAAATAGAATTACAGTGTTCTGCAGGAATGTGTTGAGTCCTTTAAACAGTGATGTGCTTTTCTGTCACCTAAGCACATAGGTAGGCATTGGCAGGGTCCCCTGGCACCTGGGATCTTGGGCCATTCACGAGCTCACTGGTGTTCTGCCCAAGCAGTTTTGAAAAATTTCCACTCTGTAGAAATGGAAACGTTTCCAGCGTTTCAAGTTTTAGCTAAGATAGAAATGGAAATGTTTAATTTTGTATGGAACAGAAAACATAATTCCCAGACAAGTCTTTTCAGAATTGATATGAGGTGCTGCAAGTGTGCACTCTTTAATGTAACTAGGATGCTCACACATTGAAGTGAAGACTAACAAAAGCCTATGTATTTTTTAGATGAACTTTTTTTTTTTAAAAGACTGAAAAGCCCCTTCTTATTCCTAAGGAGTTACTGTAGGGTTTATTTATTCTCACTTTGAGATTTGTATGGAGTAGGTGTTTGACATAAGTGGCAAAGTGGGGTTAAGATGACATACCTTTTCCTGAGGAAATTTAAACTTGACTTTATGTGAGGAATTTTCCGTGCAAACACTGTGGGATTGTGTGTAGGTTTGGTCATCTGACATTCTGTGGGTGTATAGGAAACTTATTGAAAGCTTGCATTACTTTGGGCTGTACAGTCTTTCTTTTTGAATGTTTTGCTATTTGCAGCAGAGGTGTGTAAATATTAATTCAGAATAATTTGTCACCAGTACAGGCTGAGCTTACACAGAGGCTGGCACAGAGATATTGCTCTTACAGGGTCTTATGTAGTTTGATCAGTTGTCATCTGTGTACAGAAGAGTCACAGAGAGACATCTTTGGTGAAGCTCTTGGACCACAATTGTTTCCTCTGTATCTCTGCACTGTGGTTACATGACATCCCCTTCAACATCCAGGAACCCTCTATTAGAAAGTATTTTGCATTATGACATTCTTAATAGAACTTAAATAATTATGGGAAACTGTCTGCCATAAATCATCAGGAAAAGTATGCTGGGGTAACTTTCAAAGCTCTCTCCAAGGGTTTTATTATGCAAGTGTGCTCTGTACTTAGGGCAGTAACACAGAGTTAGCTGTTTTACACAAATTCATTATTACTAGCTTAATTACTTACTAACATAGTAAAATGTTCCTAGTGTGTCCAAAATGACATAAATCTGAAAACCTTGATGTCTAGAGGCTTTTTGGTTTTAATTGAAAATTGAATTACTTAGCTTGATCAATAAATCTAAGCCACTTTAAACTATTTAAACATCTAGGAGTTCAGGAATCATACCCTGTTGTGACAAGAACTTGAACACTCTGGGAGCTGAATTTTCCAGGGACTCTGTCAACTTCCCAATATATATTTTCTTGATTTTTAGTGTACAAGAGTACCTTTTGAGGTATGGTTAACAGCAGTACTTCAGTATTTTATGGTACTGCAGGAAGCATTGAGCAGCCTTTTTCTTCTGTGAGGTTTATTTTGAAGTTCTGATCCTGTTGCATGGATTGCATGATGGAGCTGGAGAAGTCTGCCTCAAGTGGAGTGAATTTGTGTCTGTGAATAGCTGAAGATTCAGACCCTCATTTTTGTGTAATAATGTGACACAAATGTTAATAATTCATCCAAGTGCCTCAAAATCACAATCAGTTGCCTAAAGCTTTTGTTTCCAAACTTCTTGGTGAACTTTGAATGGGAGGTTTCATGTAGCAGTTGGAATTGTCTGAGAAGTTACCTTGCTAATTCGTGGAGTAAATGAATACATGTGTCTTGGAGAAGAGGAAAGAGGAAAAAGATCCACAGTTATTCCATCACTTCATCAGTTACGAACAGCAGCATTAGCACTTAAAATCCTGTGGAGTGATTTGGGAACTTCATTGGGATTCTTGTTGAAATGGAGCAGGGGGTTTTGTTCTGCAGTAGAACAGGACTCAGAGTGATTTAGGTTGCTTGGTTATCATTCAGGTGTAACTTCTGTGCCAGATTTTAAAGAAGAAGCTCATCAATGAAAATTGGGACTTCAGAACTGCAAGCAGATGGTTGCATTCCTGATACATTTATAGTCTTGTTTAATAGTGTATTGTAAATTTGAGTAGTGTCATTTATCAATATAGGCAAGTGTTGTGGGAGAGATTTGAAGGCATTCCAGCTTGTCTTTGTTTTTTCTTGTCAATTCATATTGACAAAAGTGTTTGTCTGAAATTTCTGGTGTGGAATTTTTCAACACTTGCATAATTTGAACAAGAAATGTGCTTTTTATTCATATGTTAGTTTAATTGTATCCAGATTTTCACAGCAGAGGAGGCTGCAGATGTCACAGTTAATTTAAAAATAGCTTTTTAATGCTGTTTTTATGAATATTTGTTAACTATTCCCATTAACTACAGGTATAAAAAACACCATCTGCCAGATGTCAGTGTCTGCTTTAACATATGAAAGGAGTAGCTTTTTCCTGGTATTTTTAGGAGATTAGTTCGGTTATTGCTGATATCACTGCACAAGACATTTTCAGATAGCAGAAAAAGAACATACATTACATGAATACAGGAACTTGCAGTGAAACTACCATCACTATAATCCCATCCTCTCTTGTACTTGGTGAGTAAAGGAAGAAGGAAGGGCAGGAGAAGCTGCCAGAATTAAGCTATGGATACTGAAAAAGTTGTCTGTTAGCAGTGCTGTTGAGTTTTTGGTTTTGTGGGATTTGGGGGAAGGTGGGAGGGGGGGTGTTGGTGATTTTTTTTTTAAATTTTAGAATTTTAAAGCAAGACTTGGAAACAGCAAATTGTGTAGAAAGTTAGGAAACATAAATGTCAAATTATGTCCAGGAAGCATTTGTTCCTTTGCCTGAGCACAGACTAGGGATGGAAATCCAAACCCTCTCTCCCAGAAGTGGTGTAAAAGAAACCTGGCAGTGCAAGCCCTGCAGTGCCCAGAGCAGGTAGACAAACCTTTTGCAGACAATCCATTAAGAGCTAACTGCCTACAGAACAATGCAAACCCCAGAAATAATTGAAATTGTGCTGAGATTAAAAAATAACAACAGACCCCAAACCAGTCTGGTGTGCTCTGTCTCATCTTTTCTTGCACTTCATCTACTTCATCAGCTGTGCTGTCTGTCCAGAAATAACACCTCTGTGGGCAGCATATTGCACATGTAGAGACATACAAGAGTAATTAGTGAAACAGAGCTGCTTTCTAGTGATAAGTTGGTAAGGCTGCTTATCTTCAAACTCTTGACTTACATTTGTTGTAGAACCAATCCTGTGTTGTTTATATCAGTCAGGCAGGGTTAGAGAGGCACTGGGTGATCTGCAGGGGGAAGAGGCCAGGGAAACATCCCCTGCCTCATTCTCAAACCAGCTTTGGCTTTTGGCTGCAGCATTCAGTAAATTGCCAGCCAAGCCATATACTGCTTTTCCTGAATTTCTGTTTGCATCTTCATTTGTTAAAGACAGCAAGGAATACTGATGGTCTTGATGGCTTTTTTGAGACCTCAGTTTGGGTCACTTTCTGAGGATAGTTTTTTTTGGATGATGTGAGATTTTAGTTTGAGCAGCAAAATGCCATTAGAAGGAACAAAGTCAAACCTGCAGAGGTTTAGAGCTTTCAAAACTGGAGTTTTGTGAGCAATCTTCTGATAATGCTCATATTAAGAAAACTATTTAATTGTCTGATTATATATTATTTTACCCCAGGGTCCCTGCATAGATCAAGTGCTGAGTTATGAGTGATATACTATTCTATGTTACTCCCTTTTTACTCAGCCTTTGGCTCCCTGCCTTAAAAATGCTCCTTACAGAAGGTGAGAAAAAAAGGCTTCTCTAAGGACTGGTTGCTGGTGCTATTACTGCAGTGTTTGCTTTCAAATTCACAAAGCTGCTGTGTGATAGCAAGACCTAATCTGTTGTGAGAAATGGAGCTGGCAAATGAAAGAATGAGGTTTAAGAGAAGTGATCCATAATTAGTGCTGCTTGTCAAGTAGTTTGAATTGAATTTTTTCCCCCATGTTCAGTATCCTATTTATCATTTGACAATAGTCAAAGCAAAATTTGCATTGCCAAAACTATAATTACGATTTGGCAGCTCATCTGCAAATCAGATCCAGAAATTTTCATTCAGACCCCCAAAACAGAAAGTACATAGTTCACAAATTGAGAAAGGATTGGATTAAATAATTGCACCATAGGTGACATTTTTTCCCTCAAAGCTGGTACAGTAGCTATTCCAGAAACTGCAGCCTGTCCTTCGTGTTCCTTATTCGGTACGTCCATTTATACCTACTGGGTTTTACAGTGAATGAGACAGAGATTATGTAGATAACCCTTGTAGCTAAATGTTCCCCAGAGTAAGTGCATTCTGCACACTGAATGAGTCAGAGATCACATGGGGGAAATGCTATGCAATCATGGAACTGAGAGTGGACCTCACAGGCAGAAAGAGCCAAGTGATAAAAGTAACAGTAATAATAGCATGGACAGTCTCTTGTAACTTGAGATTAAACATTCTTTTAAGGCCCTGTGAGTTACTTTCTAGTGTTGAAACAAACAAAAAAAACCTTCAAAAGCAGAATGCCATCATGTGATCTACGGGTATTCGCAGAACTCGTCAGCTCATTGCAGCTGAGCCACTGGCAGAGGGAGTTGGCTCTCTGTGAGCACCACAGGGCAGTGAAATGCTTTGCTGTGATGTGCTTCGGTTTCTCTCATCACAGGTGTTTGTTGCCTTTCTCCATGGACAGCCTATCTCAGCTTCTTCCCTCTGGCTGGAGCTGCCCCTCTGTATTTTCTCCCCAGTCACACTTCTCACTTTCTTAGTACCTTGTCTCATATTTTTCATCTTTTCTCCCCAGCTTTTCTGCCTCCAGTCTCTCCTTTTTTTTTTTTTTTTTTTTTTTTTTTTTTTTTTTTTTCTCCTCCTTTTTTTTCCGTTTTTCACTATTCTCCNCTTTCCAGTTTCATCCAGTTTCCCTTTCTTCTTCTCAGTACCTTCTTCAGCTGGCTTGCTCATCCAGCCTCATCTCTTGAATGCCAGTCCCAAGATTTACCTGTTTTTCCAAAGTATTCCATGCATTTTAGGCTCAAGTGGTTATTAAAAGCAGAAGGGACATGTCTTAATTGTCAGTCCTTGCCCTATTACAGACCTCAGGAGCACTTCCCAATAACTGCTGGAAAGCTCCTCAGCCTCTTTGAGCCTCTGGTATGGAACACCCTTGTAAACAGATTGTTCTTCTAGGTTAGATGCAGAACTTCAACACGTTTGATTCAAAGTGTACAAAGTACATTATCAGCATTATTTTCAAAATTCTTGTGGCTTGACAATACTTGAGTGGATTTCTATAGAAAAAGCAGAGGGTGTGTTCTTGAAAAAAAACCCTCACTTTCCTGGTTGACATAATTTCATTCATTAAAATAGAACAGGCACTTATATTTGGAAAAAAAAAAATCAGATTATTGGCAGCATGGGAAAAAAATAAAACACTTTTTCCTTTTGTTTTCCTTTGGGCTCATTCTGGGATGTAGTGCTTCAGTCAAAAAAATAAAAAGAGACTAAAACAGATAACAGGATCGGAAAGTTTTAGTCTGAGAGGTTAAAGTTGGACAAACTCATCAGTAAATGGACAGTGCTACCAGCTGCAGCTATATTAAACCATTCTAAAATAAGACAAATGTGTCTGCCAGTTGCTTTGAGGTGCCTTTTTTTCTTTTTCTTTGAAGTATATGACCTAGGAGGAAAGAATATACCACAGAAACAGTTTAAGTGTGTGTTGTATCAAAACCTCATTTTTGATGGAAACAAGAACTCTAAACTCTGAACAATGCTGCAATTCCTGTTACATTGGTTCCTGCAAACTCAAAGTTGTTTTTAAGTTGCATTTACATTGCTCCAAAAATGCTCATTTTTTGTGGAAAGCAAATTGTTCCACATTGTAGATTTTTTTTTTCTTTTTTATCAAAAATAAGCAAAATAACTTGTCCCAACAGACTTACTTCAAATTCCCCCTGGTTGTAGTAACATCTGTATATTTGCCTGTATGTTTCTATCCCATGTAACACCACATTGACTTTTTTGTTGCCTGGTTGTTACTTAGACAAGAGCTCGTTCTCTAGAAATCTTGTGATTACTGCTGCAATGTGAATTTTTAATTAAAAAGTAGATTATCGTGGTAATGCCAATCAGAAACTTCCTTAAACTTTTAGTCCTCCTGCTGAAACCATTCAGGTAGTGCCTCCTCCCACACAAGGGTCAGTCATTTGAATGGAATGCGTGCAATTGAGTTTCCATTGGAGTTGATTGGGCTTTCATAGAGAAAACTGCTGGAGGATTACTCCTGCCCACTGCAGAAGCTGGTAGAATGAGAGTCACATAAAAACAGAAAGAACAGGCAGCTCCAAGAACAATACTTTAAATAAATGTAATAAAATACTGCTGGAAACGCTAGAGTAGATGTATCACAGTGCCGTAATTTTCTACAAACTGTGAGGACTAGATACATCAACTTTGCTTAAAGTCTATAGAGTTTACTGAAGATGGATCAAGCATGAGTTTGTCTCAGGGTCTTTTGTAGCTGATATTGGTGGTGCCTTTCAGAGAGGGTTTTGGAGTGGCTGATATTTCTAGTATAAAGAAGGCTACTGCTAGTACATTAAAGCAACTATTCTTAGTACTTAAACCTCCCATTTTCTGAGAAGGACTAATAAAACATGTTCCATTTGGCTCGTGTATTTGAATAATGTAGACGGATGAGACAGTGCAAGATGATGAAGCTGAAAGCTTCCATGTTAAGGCATTCTTCAGACTTTGAACCAGATAGTGTGGAATAGTGTGGAATAGCTTTCCATTGATTTCCCATTAAATGAGGCAATAGCATGCAGTTTAGGCACCTTGAGCACTGGGTAATGTTTCTATAAACAAGTATTTGATTAGAAGGATTCTTGTATCTGTGGGATTTTGATAGCACTGCTGAGACTGGGAACTGCAGCTGTACAAAGCAGTTATGATTTCTGCTGCAAATGGCAAGCTTTTGATGCTTGCTTGGGAGCATGGAAAGAATATTCTGTGTAAACTCCAATCTCGATACTGAAGTACCTCTGTGCTCAGGGGCCTGGGTGCTAAAATAAATTCGGGACAGTAAAATAGTAACTGCATTTAAAAACCCCCAGCTTTAAAAGGACTAGTCATCTGGTCTTTTGCTGGATCAAAAAAGACTAGCAACAGTCTTCAGTTCGCAGGTGTGAATTGACATAGGCCTGACTTTCAGGACATACTTGTGTATCACTTTACACCAGATAATACTCTGTTCCAGCATGGTCTGTTTCCAGTATTTGTCTTCCATTTTCTAACTCAACTTCCATCTTATAGAAACAAATTATTGTTTCTCGGAATTTTTTGGGTGGTTGGTTTGTTGCTTGGGATTTTTTTGAATAGTATTTGTAAAATTTTAGCATTAAACAGAACTGGAGTATTTTCTTGACACATTTTCAGTATTGCTGAGGAAATGTACTGTTAATTTTCCTAATATAGCTCTTTGATTAGCCCCTCCTAAGGTAGTAGTTCCAAACGTTTCCAGTCATGCACATTAGATCATTGGAGATGCTTTGTGTGGGATGGATGAGTGACTAACACTTTATTTAAAACCAAAGCTGGACTTCAGTCTTTTACAAGTTGTTGTAAATCTGAAAAAAGTAAGTTACTTCAGTTTAATCAGATGGATCTGCCAGTGAGAATTTAAAAAGAAAAAAGCCACAAACCTGTGAAGTTAAGCAGAAATACTTCTTTTTCCATCTGTTTTGTTGAGCTTTCTTCCCCATTATTAACCAGACTGCATTTTCAGATGTAAAGTGCTACAGAATGGAAAAATGTAAAGCAATAATAAAGGCACTTGCCACATTATGCATTAATGCCTGATGTGTCTGATAGATTGCAGTTAATAAAGATCAGGTTTGGGTAACACTTCAAAGACTCCTTCAGTTAAATTCAGAGGCCCTTCTTGTTGCAAAGCTGAAATCATTAATGGAAAGAAGGGTTCTGGAGTTGCAGGCTGAGGGCAGCAGTTCCCTGGGCCATGCCAGGGGCAGCCAGCAGGCAGCTCAGGGCAGGCAGGCACCTCTGCCAGGGCCCACCTGCCTTCATCCCAACACAAGCTCATTGCTGCCTGCATGGGATTTTGGGTAGAAATACAATGATTTTGTGTTGTGCACACATCTAAGGTCTTCACCATGTGTGACAGGCAGCCCTTGAAAGGAGTGAGGGGGAAGAGAAGGGTTGGAACCCGCTCTTGCTGCCATAGGCTCTGCATGGCCTGGAGTGTGTGGTTAGGGAAGCACATTGGAGTTTACAGTGACTGTCATTACTCTGCTTGTCTCCACTGCAGCAGACACCGAGGTGTAAATTCATGGCTTGAGGCAGTGCAGAGTCTGCCAGTACAGGTGCTCCTTCCTCGTAAACTTGTGCAGATACCACTGCATTCCCAGATGGAAATTCTCATTGCATGTCAGGCCAGACATTTACAGTGCACTGTCTGTGCCTGTGCACTGTAACCAGAGCTGGCTAGCACTATTTTTACTGCAGAGCTGTTCTTCACATGCTTTTAAAGTTTCTTGCACATTTTTGGTTTTTGGACCATTGGTTCCATTTGAATTGTGTCTGGTATTTTGTGCCACAGATATCTAGACATATTTAATATGCCATATATATATATTTTTTTTTTGGCAGACAGTTGTCTTTGTGTTCTCTTACCATTTTATAAAATTAGAACTGCTGGGGAAATAAAGTCTCCAGGATTTTAAATGGGTTGTTGCTCTCTTTCAGTGTGTGTTCAGCTGGACAAAACTAGGTTGCCTTGGTTTGAGGTGGTACCTATGGGACAAGCATGGTCCTTGGCTATGCAAAGACAAACAGCTTAGCTGGAAAATTAACATTTGAAAGCTCCCACATTCCATTTCTTACATGGACTTGGAACTTCTGTAGGATTCAGGAGAAACAAGACACCAGCAGTTCAGAGCAGAAGTTCAGAGTTCACTGCAGATGTAATGCCTTGTTGTGTAAAGAACTGGAATTTATAGATTATGGATATTGAAGGACTTTATACATTTAAGAGCAAGCAAAGGAAAGAACATTTTCAGATTACTGTTTCAGAAACATGGATTTAAATTATTTTTCTTTGGAGATGTGTTTATCCTTTGGAATGCCAAGGGATTAATATGATTATATAGAACCACTTCAAAAATGAAAACAAGAGTACAACTAGATTTTTGGACTTAATTAAACATGTAGTATTGCACACAGAGAAAATATTAATTATGAATTATGTCTGAGCCCGGAGAATCAAGAAGGGGTATGGGGCCTTGGAAAAAGCATTTGCCAGTTGCTGTAGGTCATAAGAATGAAACATTGCCAAAAATCTTAGTCGATGTTTTAATTGCCTGTGGAGGTGGTTTCAGGACCAAATCAGCCCCTTTACACATTTCCAGAAGTGTTATCTCAGCGCAGCTCTGACACAGCTTTGCTAATGGCAGATGTGAGCCCACATCTGCTGGCAGACTGATAATTTTCTGGTGTTTTGCCAACACTTCTTTAATTAAACCAAGTGTCAAGGATTTGTTAAAAAATGTGCTTTTCAAATGTTAACCCAAAGCTAAAAAGCTATCAGAGTGGTTTCTTTGTTTCACAGTCTTAACAGTACTAGCAGCTGATTTTAAGAAAACCAGTGGCACCTGATGAAGAAAATACTGTGTGTTGCTGTCCCTCAGACTACTTTCAGACCCGCATATTTCAGAAGAAACTGAGGTATAAATAATGCTACAGTTTACAAAGTACAAAGTTTCTACCGACAGCAGGCCCAGTGCATTTCAATAAGTTTGACCCGATGTCCCACAAGACAAAGGGATACTTCCAAAATTCAGTCTTAAGTGCTGCCTCCCTCATCACCCAGTGCTGTGCTGCCGCTGGTCATTTACTCACCTTCTGAAAGCACAGGGAGGAAAGCTGGCTGAGGTGTCCTCCTTGAAACAACCCCGTGAAAATGCAGCAGGGGCAGCTCTGAAACGCCTTCCCCTGAGTGAAAATATCAATACCCAGCACTTTGAAGGCGTTTTGCTGAATGCAGCCCTACGTGCTAAATTTACATCATTGTGCTTTGGCCTCCCTAGATCTGGTTTAAGAAGGAGATTTTATTTCTTTTCTTACAAACATCCAAAGAGGCCATCGTGTTTTCTGTATCAAAACCCCTATGAAAAAATTCAGATTAATCCCTCAGTAAGACAAAGTTTTTGAGGAAAAAGGAAGAAATTCCAGATCTGTCATTAACAAGACCCTGAATCAAAGTCAGCATTTTGTTTACCAAAAAACTGTTTCCAAGTCTGTAGCAGGCAGCACGATTTTATTACCCTCACGTCACTGAGGGGAAACCGAGGGAGAATCACACAGTAAGTTAAATATTTTAGCAAAGTTCTTTCCAAAAGTCTCTGGGAAATTTTGGAAAGAGATCTGGGCTGTTTAAATCCTGGCAGCCTGGCTTAGGCAGAGGAACATTCTTCACCTGCAGGCATGCCAAGGTGCCTGCTTGTTCCAGCACAGTGCCCTTGGCTGGCAGGGCAGGCAGGGGATCTCTGCTGGGCTGGGGATGCTGCTCTGCCACCTCCCAGTGCTGGGGGAGCTGGGAAGTGAGGGCAGAGCTCTGTAAGGGACAGATGTTGGATATTGTACATAGGAGCTGTCTTTGGGCTTGCCATCTTCTCAGCACAGATGCTTGGTGCTGTATTTTAAGAGTTTTAGTCACGCTGTGTATGACAGAAATAGTAATTAAATTGAAGTGTAAAAATAGCTTGTCTTCTTGGGGAATAAATAAAAAATGAGGATCTACTGGAACCCCTATACTGCAGCTTCACTTTTGATTGTACAATGTCATACTTTTTAATTTTAGTGGTTTTCTGCCTACAAAAGTGCAAAAAAGCCAGAGAAGCCAGGAGAAAGTGTCTGGCACTCTTAGGTCTTCTGAGAAAGGCTCAAGGATTTCATTTTCAGGGAGGCTGAGCTGTAGGCAGCATAAAGCTGTCACTGCATTCAGCTGTGCATTAATAATTTAGGTGGGGTTAGTAAATGGTGCATAGATGTTAACTAGTATATATGTAGAATATAATACAGCTCTTAAGCCTTGGTGATTCATGGACTGTAGTAATTTTGCCTTCTTGTACTTCATAGCTAAGGAATATTTTAGAGGACATTAAAAATAGAAATGAATATAATCTGTATAAAGAACAAAGCAAAGTGTTTTTGCAGGCCAGGTTGAAAAATCTTTTCCTCAAAATTTTATATTGCAATTAAACCTTGATGAATGAAATGAAGGAAGGGCAGCTGAGTTGGGGCTTCTAAAGTAGCAGGGATGTTCTGAGTTAGCCTGGATTTTTGCTTGATCCACACAGTGTTTAGTGTGTTTGTCTGTCCTTTGCCCTGCTTTAAAGCACTGAGCTCTCTGTCTTGTGGGCAACTGCCCGTAAGTTTAAAAACAGAAATTGTAGCTATATGAAAAGGATCTTAGAAGGGGTGGGTGTCACTATTTGTTGGCAACAGCAATGAATATTTTGGTATTTTTACTCATACATTGCCTGCAGTTGGTATGAGCAGGGTGTACAGGAAATGGTTTATGAGCCAGAAATACTGGTACACGAGAGCATGAGCTCAAGGGTCAGAAAAGGAAAAACAAGGAACAACTAAACTTCACAATAGGCTGGTAGAAAAATGTGTGCCAAGAAAAGGGAAAAGCATTCCAGAAAGAAACTCCTCAGGCTGACTTCTTGGCTGGTGCACACTGATGTTTGTTCTGCTGTAATTTAGTGTAGCGACCTGAATTTATGCCAGCTCAAGTTTTGTCCCTTCACCTTTAGGATATGTGCAATAATTGGTTTCCGTGAAAAATACATTCATTTCCTTGCCTTGGGTGATGGTTGTGGTGAATAAATGTTCTGCATTGCTGTGCCACACATGAAAGCAGCTGTGCTTCACTTGTGGGAATAGAGCTTTGCTTTCTGCATTTGGCACTAGAAAGGCTTTTGGTCCCATGGTCCCACCCTGCCAATGTGGTGGTTCGTGGTCCTATTTTCAGGGAAAGCTTTTTTCTTTTGTTTTAGTTAGAGGGTTTGTTGAGGAAAGCAGTATTTGCATGTACTTGGAGATCTCAGAAGGGTGGGCGAAGAAGCACAGATGGCTGCTTGGCCAGAAACAGTGTTTATTCTAGAAGATTTGTTACCATGATTTTAATAGAAGATAAAATAGTCCATGAACCTTCCCCTGGGCACATCTTTGGTACAGTTTATAGCCCACTTGAAAACTCTTGACTTTCACATCTCTTTGATCCGCTTACAAGCATCTTCTTAGGGACATGGTTGATACAAAGCAAGAACTCCCTTGGGACCTCTGATGTGCCTGGTTTCCCCAGCAGACAACCAATTTTTCTTACTATACAGACATAAGAGAACTGACTTGCAGTTGCAACAAGAGTTGTTCTTTGTGATTCTCTTGTGTTCCTTTTGAAAACACAGTTACTTAGCCGTGCTGTTTTCATAAAATGTTATCTCTAGCATTGCCTTGAAATGTGTCGTATAGAAAAAATATTCTGCTATTCTAGTTGAGTACTTCATGTGATTTCTACTGGTTTTGCATAGTATTTTTAGTAATCATTTTTATTATCTAAAGGCTATACAAAAAAAAATGCATCTGTGCCCAAAGCTTGCCTATTTTTTCCAGGCATAGAAATTGTTCTAATTAACCCCCTGCATTTGGTAGAAGTCTTTCTCCCCTTTCTATGTGCCCAGAGAGAGAATAATCTGCTGTAACTGCAGTAATGTGAGGATTGAGGCAGAGCAAAGTCATTAACTATTTAATTTGTATTTGCTTTTGGAATCTACTTCACATGCAAACAAGGCTGGTCTGCCAAAGGTGACCTGAGGAAGAATTCCACTTTCACCTGTAAAACCTGCCCTGCCTCTCACCCATGTGTGCACACTTTTGTATAGAAGCAGCTCTTTAGTTGCAAAACTCCTGTACCAACTCTTTAGTTTCAAGAGCTCAGGGTCTGAAGGCATGAGTTAAAATGCAGAGTCATGCAGGGGCTGAAATAGCAGCATGCAGAAATACAAAAGGAAAAGTAGAAATATGGTATGGAAGCATAAGTTGAGAGTAAGAAGCTGCTGTGGTCAACTTTTAATAAGCTATGGAAGCATGTATGTTGAGTGTTTCTACTCTGTTGAATCTGAGCCCAACAAGTTAATGATGAAAAATGTGAAGCTGTTGTGAAAAGGAAGTAATTCTAATCCAATATTGAATTTATCATGAAGCGTTGTGCTGTTGCTGAGGAAAATGACAGCTCAATAAAAGCTTTACTCTCTTTTTTTAGTAGAACTGTTTCTCCATTAACTTCACAAATTAATTTTCTTCAACAGGTACTTTTGATACTGTAATTTAACAGCACAGCTTGTTACCTGTTTTAAAGAGGTCTCCTGAATTTTGTGTCATTCATCTGGATTAGAATTTTGCAATGCCTTCACTAACCTTCTAAAGTTCTTTAATAGGAAAGCAAAAATAATTTTGCTGTTGATTATAATGCAACTTTTTT
>VWYP01024131.1:573529-718934 GCA_013400435.1 Pycnonotus jocosus
CTCTTTTCTTTTTTTTTTTTTTTTTTTTTTTTTTTAATCTGAACAGATGTGTCCTGAAAGCAGCAGGAATATTAGAGAGGTACAGTGTGCTTCATACAATAACAAGCCATTTATGGGTCGATTTTATGAATGGGAACCTTTTGCAGAAGGTAAGGGAAAACAACTTGGTTTTGCATTATTATACAGATTATGTTTTGGAAAGACAGATGTGATTTTTACTTAGTGGGAGCCATCAGGCAGCTTTGATCCACAGCTGATGTTACCTATTTTTACAGCTGAACATGAGTCAGTGCAGATGGAGGTGGGTTTGTATGTGACACTCAGATCTGATAATGTTTGTTTCTAATGTAGCCATGTCTCAGTCGTCGTCTTATCTGTTGTGGGCATAGTGAAGCCTGGCAGAGCTGCACCTCTTTATCCCCAGTTCTGAACATTCAGTGTGGGCTGTGTTTCGTGTTAAAGCCGTGTTTGGCTCTGTGAAGTTGCTCAGAAGGAATTGCAGAGCTGCACAGCTCTGGCCCTTTGTACCATGCAGAGGAAGGAGCCAGCAGCCAGCCAGCACAGGGCTGAAGGCACGTTCTGCAAACCGCATCACCTCTACAAGGTGGCCCTGAAGACTTACCATGTGCTGGCTTTGATGCATCCCTTTTCAAAGCCCAGTTGAGAAGACCCAGCCAGTGCTGAGCCGGCTCAGCCCACCTCCCTCTCCTTGCTTCCTACACAGCAGCTTTGACTCACTCTATCTTTTGCCAGGAAAGATGAATCAGGGGATCTAGAACATGCCATGATCATTTCTTTTTCCCTCCCTGCACAGTACAGCTTGTCCTAATGTTTATCCTGGATCAATAAGGGCAGTTAAACTGTAATTCACAGCACTGTCTTGCTGGTGAGTTAAGTGTGATTATTGTTATTTTTAAAAAATACATGCATTTTTATTTCTCCCTCATTCAGATTGCTGCAGCTGCATTTCTAACCTGTTTTATCTGCTGCTGCTCCAACATAAACTTTTGTCTTTATTAAAAAAGTCACATTAGAGGGACTATAAACCCTATGAACTTAGAGTATTTAATGAAAAAACCTGGTTTGTGTGGGACAGCCAATAGCACATGATGACTTTAAAGGCGGGATTTGAGAAGAATGATCCAGTTGTGGCAGAGGCAAAACATCACAGTGACATAAAACCTGTCAGGAAGTTTAACTCTTTAGAAATAATAAATGTTTTAATCATACTGATAATTGAACTCTTTAATTTGAAATCTTAAGTTCACTTAACTTTCATTTTTAATCGTGATGGAAAATTCATAACCTTTTGGTGGCTGGATGAGAGAACCTCATGGTTGATTGAAGAGGGTAACTGTGGGGATCTAGCCACAGGAGCCTCTCTTAATGAAGAATGGCTGCATTTGTTGATAGGAGGGAGACAGCTGCAGCCTTTTTTGTCAGAAATTCTCTATAAGGTTAAAGATGCATTAAAGTCCCTTCCAAGAGAACCTGTGCCTGATATTTTGTCTTCAGGAGGATACCTGGATAGTTTTATGCATCCAAAATCCATCATCAAATGCAGTATTTTCAAATCAACAACTGCAAAAAAACCTGGTCAGCTGCAGACCCTCTTGCTTTGACTTCTGTTTGAAAATGTCAGCCAGGTATGTGTAATAAACAGCCTCTTAAGCAGCAGTCCCAGCCCTGGGTTTCTGTTCCAGCTGGTAGAGTTACACCTGTGCAGGCACAGGCACTGTGAGCTCTGCTCTCTGCAGGAACCTTGGGCTTTACTGGCCTGGTTGCTCTTCAGAATGGTGACCAGTCAGGACTGCCCCCTAAGTGTGTAAAACTTGATAGAGCTAAAAATTTATTCTTTGGGGACTTGGCTTTTTTTCTTCCTTCTAAGTGAATGAAATTACAAGGAGAAAAATACTGCAAAGTTTGAGCAATTTCATTTTCTTAGAGAAAAAAAGAGATTTTTGCAAATCAGAGCTTGGTCTGCTGAAAGTCAGATGTGATTTACCCCTAACAGATATTAAGACTCTTCTCTCTTCCCTCAAAGTAAAGAGAATGTTAAGTTTAAATGGAAACAGTTCTGTTGATTTTTTTGTTTGTTTGTTTTGTTATTTTACAGAGAATTTTTAATGGGAAGTTTTCTAAAGCACGTACTTGACTAAGCATTGCCTCCAAATGATGGTTTGGTTTGTTTCTGTTGTAAATAAATCAGCTCTAGTTTCAGAGCTCCCCTTTCAGGTGACTGCACTTGTTTGCAAGGCAGGACGTTTATTTCCCAGGAATCCTGGCTGTTCCCAGTGCGTGTGTGATTTTACATGTGCAGCTGTGCCTTGTGTTAGGGCTGACTGGATGTTGGCTCCAGAGGCAATAGCAGGAGCAGGGACGTGGCTCGGGGATCATCGCAGTGGTGTCTGTACACATGATTTAGTTCCACTTGGTAGAGTCAAGATGTCTTTGGCTTGAAATGCTGGCTGAAGGCAGGCGGGTTTCTAGGAACAGAGCCACGCTCAGATCTCGGAGCGGTGTCAGGAGCTCGCTGCTGGCAGCCGGGGCTGGAGCTGCAGCACATGGAGAGGCCCCGGGGCGTTCCCGCTGCCGCTCCGGGGCAGCGCCTTCACCTGCCCCGGGCAGCCTGCAGCAGGGCCTGGCAGCCTTTCTTCCATTGCTGCTCACTGCCAGGCCTGGCTGGCTCCTGACACCTCTCTGTTCTTCTGTTTGATGCTGAGAGACAGGGACTGTTACAGAGCCTGTAACACCGCATTGCTCCTGGGAGCAGAGTTGGAGTCGGGCTGAGTTTCGACTGGGATGAAAATTCCTGTAGCTGAAAGCAGGGTGTGTCAGGTGGCACTGATGTCACTGCTGCATTTTCTGTGGCGGGAAAAATGTGTCCCCCGTGTCCCCCAGTATGGTTGTTGTCAAACCTAACTACTGATGGGCACCACAAAGAATGATTCAAAATTGGCTGGGACAGAAGAGGCTGACAGGGCCAGGAATCAGCACCCAGCCTTGTGACAGGTGAGGAGGCAGTGTATGGTCAGGAAGGTGGGCCCTGCTCTGTGTCCTGAGTGCCTGGGATCCTTGGCAGTGCAGTCCTTGAGACCCAAAGGTAACAAAGTCCCAGTTTATTAATGCCTGATTTGTGACTGCCAGTTCCTTGGCGCTCAGGAGAGGCTGTGCTGAGCTGCATTCTCTCAGCTTTGTGTGCAATACTTGCAAAACCTAATGTTTTCACCCAGAGGACAACAAGTCATCTTACTGTTTTATTTGTACTTTCTCAAGTAATTTACTTCTAGTTAGTGAACATACAGATATACATATATCCTGCAACTATATATGTATATATACATATATACTGGGAATCTATACACAGTATCTCTAGAAATAATCCAGCTGTGCTGCAGTTCACCCAGCTGCAAGGTATTAATATTCAATGAGGCAGCTGCTTGAAGTCTTCATTTCTCATTGCAGCATACCATTCTTCTCTGCTCCTCTTTTGCCTCCACCTGTTAGAAATATTCTTGATTGCTTCTCTTCCATTCTGTGGTTAGTTGTTCTTTACAGTGCATGTCCTTTAATTGCACACACTTTATTTTCTACGACAACTTTCTTTTGCTTCTCCTGTTTCATGTGAAATGCTGTAGGCAGACAGATTGATGAGTGAGGCATCAGACAGTTTTGGGAGAGTTGAAATGTAAGGAGTAGATGGTGTTTAAATATTGATTAGTTACAACTCAAACAGGGCCTGCTTCCATAAGGATAGATACAAGACATCCTGAAGCATATACCTGTAATTACTGACAAGAGCTTAGGCACTAAAGGCATAAAATTCCTCATGAATTCTGATAGAATATGATCTCTGATTTCCTTCAGGCTTAGTGGAAATCCTTTGTGAGGCAGTGAAGTATCCATTTTTCACACATTTTATTTCACTTTTAACTGAAATGTTTTTTGAAATATTGCTCACGTATGAGACTGGAATTTATTCAAATGCAGAACAAGAAGTTCACTTACACTATGTCCCAGTTTCCCCCTTTATTTATTGCTGGTTTGTGAATGGATCGCAAGAGAAAGCAGATGGAAGTTTGCAGTTTTAAAAGTATGGTTGTGGTGAAGTATCTGAGGCATTTCTTTGACTTCATCTATAAATCTGCTTCCTGAACATCTGTTGTATTGAGCTTGACCTGGAAATTGTAAATATCCTGTGTATTACTGAAATATGTAACTACTTCTATAGAAAGCTATAATAAAAAAATGCTGCAATATTTATGTATATGGAAACCTAGTGCTTCCACATGGCAACTTACCTTTTATAGTTATTCTTTCTGTATACATTTATTATTATACATATTTTGATTTGCATTTGTAAGAAGCTTAGTGATATTAGAGCCTGGCTTTTACCTTTAATTCCATGGTTTGTTACAATAATAATGCATATATATTTTAAGCAGGGCCCATGATACTCTGGTGACTGAAATGAGCCGTTTCCCTCTAATAGATCACATGCACCACATGTAATGTTTCTAGTTCGTTGTGCATACTTTAATTTCCTCACTTTGCTACTTGCTGTTTGGAAGGTTAAGAGTGGTGAGAGCAAGAAGTGGGTGTTTACAGATGGACACCTGGATGAGCCTCAAGAATTGGAAATGGTTGCTGGTGCCGTTAGGAAAATGGGAAATTATATGCATCAAATGTTATCATTCACCTGTAAATTCAAGACACTCTGAAGTGCAATGGAAGATAAACCATTTAAACAGAATATATCTGTAAAATGGGAAAGTGAGAGAAAGGAGATGAGCAGACAGGCTGTATCTGTCCTACTCTTACAGGCCTTAGAGAAACGTAGCCTAGGTTTGCTGTAAGAGAGATGCTGCCCTCAGTGTCCAGCTGACCAATATTTACCAGTGTATTTTAGAGCATCTGACCTGTCCAGTTGCATTAATTGTGAGTGGGGGAAATGCCCTCATTTCAAAGCACACTTTTTAGTTCTTTTGGTTGGAGCAGAAAGTTAAGGACGGATGTTGTGGCTTTCAGGCTCAGATGTAGAAACACAATTGTATCCAGATTGTGTGGTACTGAAGATTTTTAGGCTAGAACAGAGTGTAGATGGAAGATTTGTTATTTGAAAAGCATGTGTGGTAGTGAGTGGTACAGGTACTTTGATAAAATTTGTCTGTTTTACCTATTAGTGTCCCTTGAAACAATATGCAGATATCCAATATTCAGAAATGAATTAAAAATAAAACGGAATCAAGAATGCTTTGATCCACAAAACACAAACTATTGATATTAAGTACTTAGTAACTTTATCACAACTTTCTCAATGTCTGACTTGGCTGTCAGGGAAAGTCTGTAATAAGCAGGGCTACATGAGTCAACAATATCTCAGCTCATGTAATCAATCTGTACCTTATCTGCCTGTACTTCTTACATAGCACTGTGTCCAGTGGCTGTGCAGAGCAGCCTAAAACTTGTTGCAAGTGAAGAGCTGAGGCTTTGGATCCCTTTGATTTGGAGAGCAGTCTGAGTTGTGTGAAGATGGGCAAGAGAATAGCCTGGAAACAGAGGCCTGCTAGGGATTGAGGGTGTGGTTATGGATGTGATTATTCAGGAGTGAAAATTAGCGTAGAGCAAGGTTGCATTTAAATTAACACACCCTAAGAATTTAACCTGCCCTGGCAATCCAGGGGGTTGGCCTCCATCTTTTCTGAGTCCTTCCTTTTGGGTCAAGCACAGGTTTCTCAGCAGCAAAACCTCTGCCGTATATGAATAAGAAATAAAGATAATGCTGATTCCTCTTTTCTGTCAGTTTTCCCAAAGGTTATGTGGTAACCTATAGTGCTACCCAGTGAGAGGATTAGAAAAACCTTTTGGAATCTCAATTTCATTTTGTAGCACCCAATCTTTTGTATGTTGGGTTTGCCAAGACAAGGGGGTTAAATGAAGCTCTTGGCTGTGTTATTTCTCCCTCTCTGTAGTGGGTGGTTCCTGTGTCCAGGTAACTGTTACTGTGTAGGGAGTACTGAGCTTTGGCATGCTTTAGTCTTGTTTGCTGGTATTGTTTATTGACTCCTACTGTTCATTAGGCTTCAGAGACAAAATTTCACTTCAAAGTTTTGCTTTTGCTGTTGAATCAACATTTTTACTTTCTTTGAATTCTTTATAGCAAAACACCAGTGAAAAGAGGGCATCCTGTCCTTATTCCTACACCTCTTTGGGAATGCAAAAAATGAGTATTAGTCTGAATTCTCCTAAATCTGTTCTGTTTGGTTATAGATTCCTTTTGTAGCAGAGCCATGCAGGATCAGATGCTCTGAGCAGATGTATTTTACAGCTTCACAAGGAAACTATTTTGTATGAGTTCCATGTTTGTAGTCCTAGGAGTCCTTGTCACGCAGATCTGCACAACCATTTCTTGTAGTATGATGACAAGAATATGGGGGAAACTTGAGGTTAGAGTGTTCTGCAGGTGTGCACTGCTTGCATGAACCCTAGTGATCCTGCCCTATCTCCCAAATTTATGAAATAGTCTGGAGAATAAAATGGAGCTGCAAGGTCAAGCCTGTGTAAGCATTTTAACATGTTATGCATTAACTTTGGGAATATTGAATAAGCAGCTCAGCAGTTAAGCAAAGGATTATCAAGACATGTCCATTTTTGTTGTTAAATGCATGAAGTATTTATTTAACACATTTCTTGTACAATTCAACCCATTTCTTTTACAACCTGCAGTTTTAAAAATCAAGTGAATATGCTATCTTTGCCTCAGTTAATGTGTGGAAATAGTTTTTGTTGATTCAATTATGCATTTCAAAAGGTTTTAAATAGTTTCATAGTATTTTCCATCTGTTTGATTTCAGAAAAGCTTTCACATTTATCTATTCCAGCCAAGAGCAATTGTCCTAATGTGGTGCTGTGTGTGTAGCAGGCTGCAGAGCTCCCAGTCAGGTTGCTGCTGAAGTTAAAGAAAGGCAATATAAATATAACTTTTTATAGGTCCTTATGGTATAAGAATTGTTCAGGTCAGCATGAGTTTTTCCCATTCACTTCAATGGCTCTTGGATGAGGTAATTTAGAAGAAAATTCCACATGTAACTAAAAAAGTGAACAGAACTGAAGTCTGATCCTAAAAAACTCTTTTGCAGGCTGATAATACCCAGATTTCTTTGTTTTCCGAGAACTGGTATTTACATAATTCCATGGAGGCTCAGGAGCTCACTAGAAATTTTCACAGTTTTTTTTTTTTAAATGCTCAGTTCAAAGAGTGCACCTGCAGCCTCTGCTCAGAGGTTCAGGGAGCTGATGCTGAGTCTGGGGTGGTTCTCTTGGGTGGGTGTATGAGCAGGGACCCAGAAAACAGCGACATAAACATGGGATTCAGACTGTTCTTTCAAATTGCAAGTACTCAAAGAAGGGCTTTGGGATCATATCAGAGAGCAAAATACTCTCCTTCTTTACTCCTCCCCAAAATGTCTCTGTCTTTTGTTTTACTGTATGTGTTCCTGAGTAATTAAAGTGGTGGCTAGAAGAGAAACATTATTCTACTGAACTTTTTAAGTACTGAAAGTTATCCTAAAAAGTGAAAATAGTATGTGTATTTCTAGTTCTAAAAAGCTCCAAACACTGAAGTAATGGAGAAATGGAGAAATAAACTGTAAAAACGGTCCTAGTAAATAGAGACTCGTTCCCATCTGCTTTGGAAGATTGATTTCTTCTAAGTATGTAACATTATATTGGAAGAATTACATATTAAGATACTTTACACTTACAGTTTGTTCATTTTGAGCCCGTTCCAGTCTCAGCTAATGTGAAAGAAAGCAATAACTTCAGAGAGAGTCAAATGGGAATCTAAACATTTATGTTCACAGTTTCCATTTGTGTACTCAAAAATTTGTTATGCATACTCTCAGCAGTAGAACTTGCACTTTCCAGAAAATTTAGGTGTAAAATACTATTTTCTTAATGTAATTTCTATGGTATAATATGAGGTTTAGAAATTAACACCTACATATACTAAAAGAGTAGATATACAAGTTCTGGTTCCACTAAAATTCATGGATTTTATCTGATTAATGTTCTAAACACTTCTCAGTTTTGAAACTGAGCTTTGGGTCAGTCTAAAGTGGGCCCAAAACCTTTGGTCATCGTAACCAAGAGCAGTGTGGTGCAAGGTCACAAGTCAGAAGTTGTGGCTGGTTGAAAATTGTCGGGAGCCTGCTGAAGTCTGGAAGATGTCAGGTTTCAGATCTGGCAAGGCTGCTGCTGTGTTTGCCTCCTTGGTGGCTTATTGGTATTTGACATTTAAACACAGTGTAGGGCACTTGCAGCATGAGCAATTTTTGCCCAAAGTGAGACGTCCAAGGTGCCTCAGGTGAGGTCCTGGTTGCAGGTGTGCCCATCTCCAGGGGTGCCAGGGGTGCTGCTGGAGGGGCTGTCCCAGGGAGATTCAGCTGTGCCTGGGAGTTCCTGTCTCACATCAGCTGACCCTGGAAATGTGCTAACTGCTTGTGTCCCTGCTTTGGCCTGTGACAAATACAGGTAAAAGTCATTTGCTTTAGCCTCTCTTACTGTGATAAAGTCACTGTCTGTGGGCTGTGGGGGAGAAGACTCCATGTTCTGTGCTGTAGGAAAGCCAAGGTGGCTGCAGCTCAGGGCTGAGACTCACTGAGCTCAGGCTTAGTTTGAAGTCACTGTGCAGGATTTTAAGAGTCGGGGAGAGGATGAGAGGTTGTAAAGATAAACTACTACAGAGGGTTCAAAAGGATTAAGTATGACAGTGTATTTTTTAATGTGGCATTCCTTTAAGAGCCCTCAGATTGACAATTTCCAACTTCATCTCACAGGCTTTCAAAGGAGCAGAGTTCACAGCTCTCACTGATGTTACTGTTTGCTAGAAAAATGAGGCTACTTATTAATATGAATGTGGGTGCCTGTGTTGCACGTTATTAATTAAATATTGGCATTTCTGTGTCTCTGGCATGTTCTGTTAGTGTTTTGATGGAGTTGCTTGGTAGTGCTGAGTGTTATGAAGGGAATTAAAAAGATTTTTCCAATTTAGACAGTATAAGTAGTTGGGACTGGCATTTATATATGCTCAACATTCCTTCTTGTTATGATGAATTTCTGTTTTCAAAGCAAGGAAACTCTTACCCACTGTGAAGAAAAAACTTATAATATGGATGAACATCAGAAGAAAGATTCCCAATGGTAGTATATAAAATGAAAAGCAGAACTGGCTTCTATTGTGCACTGTTTCCATTAGACATCTTGGAAGTTTTATAAGCATGGTGCATAATAAATATCTAAGCCACAGTTTGAGGTCTTTTACAAAGGACAGACAATTCTTGTTAATATTTTCTGGATCAGTCCTCACTCTTACACTGAGATTGTTACAAATCTCTGGCATTTATCCACTGAGTCAACTTGTGAATTTGTTAATTTGCTTTCCATATTGTACTGTATAACTCTGAATTGAAATCCAAACACCACAAATCTAAAATTGAATTTGAAAGAGCCAGAGAAACTGTGCATTAAATTTGCTCATGTATCTACAAAGGGAGGAGATCTGCTTCTGAATAATTTTGGTCAGAGGCCTAAAAACACTGAGGTGCGACCCGCTCTGGTTGGTTCTGCTGGAATAGCACAGTGATTCCTCTGGAGAGAGATCACAAAGAGCTAACTGTTTGGACCCATTTCACCACTGAGGTGAATATCAAGTACAAAAACAGAAACAGACCTCAAAAAGTTGAGCTTGATCTTTTTTCAGATGTAATAATATCAATCTGGTGACATCATCATATCTGAAAAGTAATGTAGACTTTTACTGTATTTTCTTTTCATTGCTCCAGTATAAATGTAACCCCATGTATGTGAAATGCATTATAGCAAATCCACAAGCAATTTCCTTCATTGTAACAAATACTGCATCTCATTAGAGCAAAGCAAGCCCCTAGTTATGGCAGAGAACATCTGCTTAATAATTTCAAGTTCCTCCAACTATGCTGCCAAAACATCCAAAAAATCAACATCTAGTGCATTACTTTGATCAACTGAAGTAGTAAAATTATAAATAATGCACAACTGCAGATCTGGTGAAAGGCAGAACAGCGCTGCTGGCCCTGAGCTGGGAGAACTGGGACTGCTGGGGGTGTGGCACGAGGCACTGGCATCCTCAGGGGAGGCAGGGTGGGATGCAGAACTGCATTTCAGGCTGGCACAGCTTTCCTATCCAGCAGTGAGAAAGCTAGTTAATCTTTCTGTGTCCAGATCCCGACTGTAAAATTCAGTTACAAATGCCCTCTGTGTCTCATGGGTTTTCTCTAATGCATATGAGGTGCTTTAACATTACTGACAAGAGCCAAAGCATCCTTAAACAAGCAACAGGTCATTGTTTATGTAAAAATTGGCATGAGTTGTAATGTAACTTCTTGTTTGTCTGCTCTGTGTGTCTTAGGGAGAGGGTCCCATTGTGTTGTTGCAGTGTTAACATTTTGACTACTTGTGTTCATTCCAACTTTGAACAAAAACTGAAAATGAGAACATTTTCCAGGAATACAAAACATTTTAAAGTATCAAATCATTTGGGATCAGTATTGTCAAAACTTAAATATATGTATAATTGTAACATTATTAGGATGTAAAATTATTATAATTTTCAGTGTAATAAAATGTTTCAGCATTGAAGTGAAATGAGAAAGTGAAAATGATTTTGACATCCCACTCTTCATTTTCAGCAAAACAAAGATATTGTGAGGAAAGATTTTGAAAAACTGGGAAAGATATCAGTTGAATGACTCCACTGTATTTGTTACTAGATTGAAAAATATGTTGAAAATACAGTATATAAAATACAATATATCAAATAGATTCTTACACATGGGCAAGTCATTTGAATAGCAGAAAATCCAGATTCTGAACAGAAACTGTCATGGGAGAGCAGAAATACCAGGCAGTTTCCTCTTCCTCTGGTTTAATACAGCATGGGTACATCTCTGCACACAGAGTGGCAGATTGAGTTATGGTGTAGATGATGGAATTTGATTCAGGAACGTGTCTGGGCCACCTACAGCCAGGGCTGGCAGTGGCAGTGAGAGCAGGGTAGAAGAGGAGAATCCTTTTCAGGCCCCGTTTCCTCCTCAGACCAAGGCCAGCCTGTTTGAGAGGATGCTCTGCTCCCTGAGCTTTTGCTGCTGTTTCTCCCCACAGGAGCAGCTGTTGCCGTGGAGTTCCAAGAGCGTGAGAGAGAACACGATTCCCACTGTTTGTCCATTCATCAAACCTGAATCTCAGCAGCCAAACACAGGATAAAAATCCATTGATTTTATCTCAGTAAACATGCAGAGCATTGGTAGGGAAAAGAGTCAAAAAAGACATGCTGATTAGCCTAATTTGTCTATCCTTAGCTTCAATATGTATTTAGAACTTAGCTTTCTGAGTTTAAATGGTCTTAATTCTCCTTGAGAGGGTTTTCAGTTATTTAACAATTTTGCTGTCAAGTGTTTGCTTTTTCTTTTAATTAGTTAGGTTCTGGGCTTGGTTTTGAGGGTTCTATTTTGATCTTAATCCAAACCCCATATCAGCTTTATTGAACATTCTTAATCCTTTATTGGATAGTTACAGTATTTTCGGATGTTTATGACTGACTGTCACTTATACCATATATGTTTAGCTTAAAAATAATTGGAAGGAAAGACTAGTTATTTCTTTCATCATTTATGAAAAGAATAACTGAGTCTGAGACTTAAAAAAAAAATCTGGCTTTCTCTAGAGACTGTTTATAAGCATTTTCTTGGTAAGTGTTGGTTTTCTAGCACCATGGTTAGATCTGACACTGCAGAGCAACAGGGATTACTTTTCGCTTGGTATATTGAATTTCTTCCCTCCTCTTTCTCTCTGATTTATCCTTCTTTTATATGGACAATCCCTTAGTCCTCCCTGTTTCAAACCCAAAGCACATCCTGGAGTTAATGTGCAAGGTGTTGCTCATTCCCACAGGTAGAGTGGGCAGGCCCAGCTTCCTGCATGTTTGTCCAGCCCAGCCCAAGTGCATCTCACCATTACCTGGTTTACAATTACAGCAAAACAGTGGATTCTATAAGGAGAACAAAGCCCGGCTGGATGAAGTATTAATGGCTGGTGTTTAGGTTGAAAATCTTGCTGCCTGCTCCAGGGCATAGGGAATTCATCAGTAAACATGCTTGGCATCAGCCCCGGGGGCTGAGACAGAGGAAATGGGATCATGGTGCTGTACCTGAAACTATGCCTGCCCTGCCTGCATAGCCCAGAGCAAGAGCTAAATCCCCAGCTCACATTTAGCATTACTCTTCAGGAAATTTTGGGGCTAGGAATGATCTTTTAATACAGGATTGCTCCTGGCCCTTTTTCTGATACACAATGTTCTGTAAAGTCAGTTCTAGTTTATCCAATAGTAGCAGTAATTCTATATTTTTGCTGCTTCTGCTACAGAAAATTACTTCAGTACTTGAGGACAACACATGTTGACTTCCAAATGAAATAATAGGAGTGGTGGGTTGATGTGTTCAAATCATAACAAAAAATATGATCAAGGTCTTAAATATTTTGGAATTCAAAATCAGGTTATCCGACTTGTCAAGTTCTATGGATGCTGCCTAAACTGTCTGCACGTATTAATTTTTACTTCTGTTTTTCATGTTGATATTAGTTCTGATGAAGTGTGCCTCTAATAAAGTTTTTATTTGAGATTAATTTTCATGACAGGAGTGTTTACAAAGAGACTAACAGTTGCCAGTAGTCAGAACTGAAATATGTTTTTTAGTTCACTGAACTGTGCACAAACAGATTTTAAAACCGTGTGTCTAAACCTAAACAGTTAGTCTTATTTATACACTGGTAAATCCTTCCCCACCATTTAATTATGTGTATGCAAGCTTGTGTAATGTTTGTATATGAAGGAGGTGCTGCATGTTTGTATAGCACATATAATATATATTCTAAATGTTGCTCAGTTTATGATTTATGAAACTGTACTGCAATACATATAAGGTGTTTATTGCAGCATTTAAATTAGGGAATTATTCACTGAATTATTGCAATTTGCAATGATTTAGCTTGACATTTCAATAAATACTTATTACATAATTGCTTATTGAAATATTTATTGCATTCACATGAAAGTGGAAATGTGTCTGATCAGCCCACCTGTTTATATTGGCTATTGGTCACAGTTAGTGCTGGATATTGAATTTGGAAGGCCAAGTGAAAGCAGCATATGTTCTATATCTAGTTAGCACGGGCATCAAATGCAGGCAAAATACGATGGCCTGAGGATTTGTGTATGTTGGCAGCTGGTATATGCACCTACACCACAGACAGCTTAAAATCTGTATACATTTGTCTTCACAGCTGCTTCTAATCATATTAGCAAGATTGATATTCTTGTACATGCCAGAGGCGATCCCTCCACTCTCTGTTAAAGCAGAGCCACGCAGGCCAGGGGCCTGAATTACAAATACAGATTGGAGAGCAGGTGTTAAGTTTTCAAAGAAGAAAAGACTCTGTTGTTAAGAACAAATCCAAGTTTCAAAAGGATTTTTCTACTGCCTAGGATATTGGATCTCTTGAGATAAGACTCAAGTAGTAGTGAAAACATGGGTGTCATAGGCATGTCCTGCTATTGTCAAAGGGATACTTTATTAATGTTCCTCTTTGGCTGGGAACTCATTCCTGTGTCTCTTTTTCTGTGAGATGCAGTCAGGCCCGTTGCTTCTGAGACCATTGCCTCTTGTCAGTTTTTGAGACAGAGCTGGCATGAGGACAAATAAGTAATATGTTGTTTCCTAAAAGACCTTTTTTCTAGGATTATTCATGGTAATCTTTTTTGTGGAAGTCTGCCTCCCAAGAGGCCTGTGCACTTATATCCCACATAATGAGAGTTCAGTAACAGCAGTAATTGCATTACTGTACCTTACTGGGCTTTGGCCACAGTTCATGTAACAGAGTCTGTGGCTTTAATCAGCCACAGGAAACTATTCCATGATGACCTTCCCAAGCCTTAGACATCCCAGCCCAGGGCTGGTGCAAATAAGCAGCCACTGAAGGGACAGGTAAGCAAGACATTTTGGGACATAGGAAGTCATTGAAAAAATAAAAATGTTAATGTTCTTTTAACTCCATAGATGGCAATTTCTGTGGCATAGAAAATATTTATCCTTATGGTGCAAAAGCTTTGGGTCTTCAACTTTTGAAGAATCACAGAATCAAGTAGGTTGGAAAATAATTTTGAGATCATCAAGTCTATCCAATCATCCAGGCGATTATGTGATTATCTGTTGCATAAAATATCTGAGCAAAAGTTTTTCAACCATTTCATTTGACTTTCCTTTTCATGAGCACAGGCCTTCATATCTAACAAGAATGTGTCATCTTATACAAATGTATATTTTTAAAATTAATGTTATTTAAATGTATGTAAAAATTTGTGTACAACAAAGATTCCAATTTGAAAAATTAAGTATTGTTTGAAGGTGGATTAGTTCTGAATTTGTAAAATTATAAACTGTGATGGGAATTTTCCGTTTTCTTATGCCTGTTTTAAAAAGTTCAAGAAATACACTAAGAAGTTCAATGTAGAGCTGTGTTCCTCATTTTAACACAGTGTAATTACTTCAAAAAGCAATACTTTAACGATGTTGGCTTTGTGTGCATATGCTGGGAACATGAATTTTTGTAGAGAAAACAGCCAGTGTTGAGGACCCATATTTACAGTGTATGCATTTTGGGATATTGTTCTCTAGGTTAGCTGTGATCTGATCCCCTGAACTAAATGGAAGTTATCTGAATGAGAGTGTCTTCCAGATGAATGTAATTTGGCAGAAATCCCATTTGCATGCTTAGGGATTGCTTGGCAGTATGAACTGATAATGGTTGGTAGGGATCTTGTAGGGAGTTTTGTATCAAAAGCAAATTCCTTGTCCAAACAAAAATTATAGCATAAATACGGGTTTTTGTCTTTATTAGCATTTGAAAATATTTATGAAATATTTGAGAAATCCTAATTTCACTAGTTCAGTCTAAAATTGTATTTCTGGGTAAGGTGGAGCTCGGTGGGTGTGTGGCTGAGCTGGCAGGCCCCAGCTCCTGCTCTGGCCAGTGTCAGTGAAGGTGCTGCTCCTCTGTGGCTGGGATGTGCTGTGGGAATGGCAATTCCCAGCAACATCTGCAAACAAGGCAGAGAAGCTGCTGGGAGCTCATCCTGAGAGATGCCTTTGGTCACTGTGGGAGGGATCAGTGCTGAAACTCAAACATCTGCATACACACAGTCATCCTTCTTGTGCTGCCTCTTCAACAGGGATAGGGAGTCAAGTGCAATTAAAAAAAAAAAATAAAATGTGCTGGGCTGGTAGAGGAAGCCCGTCTGCATGCTGGCAAGAGAAGCACAGAGTTAAGGTGGCCAGGCTTAGTCTGTAACTTCTTTGGTAAAATGGAAAAAACAGTGATGCTGATATATTTTGGTTATTTAATGAAGTGTCATCTAACTCAGAGAAAAGGAAAGCAAAAGATAAGTATTATAACAAATCTGATTCAAAACATTTGAATTGGATATTTTCTTCAATTCTATAACAATATATTTTCAAATCTATTTAATTGAAGTGTAGGGAAATGTTGTGGGTTATGTGAAAGCCTGACTCTTTGTACTGCTGGCTCCTGGTCTGTAGTCCTGGAAAGTGGAAAAAAATGAGCAGCTCTGTTGTGAAATAACACAGCTCTGTGTGGAGGAAAGGAGGACTGAGGGACATGGGAATGGAAAGTGAGTTCACCAGCAGAGTTGCTGATTTTGTTGTTAAAATATAGGTCAGTTGCAACTCCTAAATTCAGTGAATTTACCTACTGTAAAGAAAGTCCTCAGAACTGAAAAGATGCCTGATTTTATTACTGACAGATAGAAATGGTATATTTCTCCCCTTATGAAGGAAAGATACTGTCTTCTATGTGTGTTATGTGGAGCCCATTCAGATCATTGCATCCTTCTTTTGTCCTAAAGGACAAAATATGAGTTAGATGACACTTCCTAAAGGACAAAAGAGATAAATCAGGATTCTGAGACTGATTTCAGAGTTTAGTTTGGCCTAAAGTTATACAACACACATTAAATTTTTCCCTCTAGAACTGTAAGTATTTGGAAAAATGATATTGTTTATGTCCTTAGAAATGTAAATGGAAAATCAGGCTTTTTTTTAAAAGAAAAAACAGTTGAAGACAGACCATGAACTTTGTCTCTTGGTAGAAGGAAACAGGAAGAGATATCAGACCTGCTGCCTGCAAGTCCTTGTATGTTTCTAGGGGTGAACAGACACTCAGCAATTCAAAAAAGTAGCACACATAACATAATTTTTAATTGACAAGCTGAACCTATAAATGAATATAATTAGTGAGAATCCATGGAAATGATGTTAGATGAACTGCTGGGTAGAAAGTTTCAGGAACAGGCTGGAGATGTGTCTGTGTGAGCTCCTCTGGGGCACAGCCTGAGTGTGCAGATGCAGGAAGGGAAATGCAGCATCCTGAGCTGTGCTGTTGGTGCTGTGCTCCTTATCCAGAGTGCATTAGGAATCAGAACTGTGTGCTTTGCATGAGCTCATGGCTTGGAGAGCTGCCTTCCTGCTCTAAGGGTGGGGAAAGCATGCAAAGTATTCAGGATATGTGTCCATGCATGTCCTGTAGATCCTGCTTAGTGTGCCACTGCAAAAAAAAGGAGAGAAGTTCTTGTCAGAACAAAAACTATGTTTCTTTCCTTTTTCCAGGAACGATTTTTTTTCTTCAGCCTTGTTTTACACCACATTCTACCATGTAGTTAGTTGTGTTACTCATAGTCAGACTAAAGCCTTGAAAAACATGAACACTGCACAGAAATGGTGAAGCCTCAAAGATTGTATTTTGGGGAGGGATTTTTGTTCATGTACTAAATTTTGTCCTTTAATGGAGTTACTTTTTAAAAACATTGTACACATGAAAATCAAGAAATCTTTAAAAATTGACCTAGATGTTGTGCTATTTTTCTGTAGTTTAAAGAAAAATACCACATATTGTGATGTTTAAAATCAAGTCCAAACAGCTGGGAAAGCCTTGGTGGCAGATTTTGGTACAGAAAAGCATTGGTGATAAAATCCATAGGAGTTAGAACATACATGAGACCCAGCAGAGATGTTTCTGACTTACTGTCTGGAGGAACTGGCAATGCAGTTGCATCAGTCAGTCTCGTGTGGTTTCAGAAATGTTAGAATTAATTTTACTGCCAAATTTGAAGCACTTAAACTAAAAATGGAAGTTTGACTGTTTTGTTGTTTAGTATTCTGTGGTACATTGCATGGAATGATCACAAATTACTGAAATCCTGTGGTATGAAGATGTAATTAGTTGTTATGTATATTTATGCTGAAGTACAATGTACATGAGGGGTTTTGGCTAGATCTCAGAGCAAGGTGTTTGTTTTTGGATACAAAGTGTAAGCTTCTCCTGCTCATGAGGGGAAATCTGAGAGAAAACAGAAGCTGCAGTTGTAAGTCACAGAACAGCTGACATCAGAAGGGACCTCTGGAGATTGTCTGGATCAACTTTCCAGCTCATTTGGGGTCACCTTCAGCAGATCTACCTGAGACCATGTGCAATTGGGTTCCAAAATAAAAGATCCACGTAATAAAAGATATCTGGCATACTTTAAAATCAAAACCATAGCTTATTTTGAACAAGAGAGGTGGGTAACTCCTAGGGCTGATACTTTGCAAGGTAAAGCTGATGCAGCTGGGTACTTGAGAAGTGGCTCCTGTACCCTAACAATAAAATTACTTACTAAAGATGTTTTCATTAGAAGCTTTATGAGTGGTGCATGCCTGAGTAGCAAATATGTATTACCACTGTACACCTTAATAACTCCATTGGGCAAATACATATTTTAAAACTATTTAAGTGGCCCAGCCATTTAGAGGTCCAGTGGGGCTCCAAACTGCCCATTCAAAGCCTCAGTATGTTTTAAAGAGAGAACTTAGAGATGTCAGTTGATGTAATTGTGCAGTTCCCAGAGGCAGCATATGTGAAAGTTGGTGGTTCCAGTCTCAAGGACATCAGAAAAAATTTCCTTTAGATTTCCTGTAGATTTGTGTGGCTTTTTAACACTCACAGTAATTTTAGATGGAATGGGAGTGGATGTTCAAAACCAAAAGCCAGAAGGTGAGCTTGTAATACTTACTGGAATCATTCAAATGGCTCCCTGGGATTCTAACAGCACTGCTGGGTTAGGATGTCATCTGCAGGAAAAGAATACTAAAGAAAAAAAGACAACTTGAGATTGTTTTTAACATCCCCAGATTTCAGCTGTTACAACTTTTCAAAGTGAATATGGCATTTGATAGAAAATTCCTACCTTGTCACTGGAATACTTAGTATTTTCCATGTTGAGTTGATTATTTCATTATCATTTTATAGACTGGAGTTTATAATTTTCTTTTAGTATTAAGGGTGAAAATCTGCTCTTCAGGTTGTGCATTCACAATGTGTTTGATACCAACTGTTTCACAAAATCCATGTATTAAGGAAAGCAATGATGTACCACATAACTTAAGTATTTCCATATATGTGAAGGCATAGGGAGCTTATCATTAGAAGTTATAAAATTAGAATTTTTATTTAAATAAGTGGGTTAATTACAAAGAGCATTGGTAACTGTTTCAAGCATTTGGAAGAAGCTGCATTGTGTCAGCAAGTAAGACTGGAGCTTTTGTTTCAAAAGGTTTATATGTTTCGTTATTAGTGGTTTTAAATCAAAGTATTTAGCACTTCTGGTTTCTGAGACCTGTGGAGACTGTTGGCCCTTCTCCCTAACCCAGGAGGAGTTGACACCACGCCCAGAGTCTGAAGCAACCCCTGTTCTGCAGAGCTTAATTTATTACTTGGACATGAGACTTGCTCTGTGGTCTACCGAAGGAATCAAGAGGCTCCCTGGAGGTTCACTCCTCCTTAGGTAGGAATAATTTGGCTCCCTCCCAGTCATGTCTTGATAATTGATCCCTCTGCCTTTTTCCTCTGGAGGGCAGCATGTGCTGCTGCCCACAGATAGAGGCTGTAGGGCTGTGCTTTACTATGTCATACTCTGGAATTCATGGGGAAGAGGGAATTAAATGTCTTCCTGGACCTTGCAGCTGCACAGTTGGGCTGGTAGGTGACCTTCTGGTAAGAAAAAAAGAGGAGCCAAATGCGAGGGGGATAAGGGAGCAGAGGAAGCTGATCATTTTTTTCATAGACACCTAATATGCAGAACAGGGATGTATCTCAAAGATATGCTTTGCAAAAAGTTGCCTTGACTTTAGGAGGCTGCCTGGTGAAATCAGAGGGAGAGGCACATGGTCAGCTCCCCATGCCAGTGCTGCAGTACAGTTGAGGCAGACACCTGGATTGCATCCCATGCCCTGTGGAAATGAACCAGAGAGGCTCTAGGGAGAAGGAAGTGTCCTGCATCCCACTGAGAACCTGAGCCAGTCCTTGTGGGAGGACACTTGGTGTGGGTTCTGTATGAACTGCATCATGAACTATATTTCATGGTGCTTTATCCCTTATTCTGTCTTCAGGCTGGGAAGCCTTGGGAAATGGGAGTTCAGCAGTGCAGTCGACCTTGCACCTGTGATTTCTCAAAGTAGTTTTGTGAAGCACCACTAAGGATCTCCAACATACATATAAATATTTCCTTTGTCTCTGGTTCTGAAGACAAGGAAAGTCTTGTCTGCTCTTTTGAATGTAAGAGAAATATGAGCTCTCAGTATCTTGAAGGATGGAGAGAGTGGTATTTTTTGTTTCCCAAGAGTAACAAAAAGAAAAAGGTAATGCTGTATGTATATGCTGTCCTGTTGGATCTTTTTAACCCTTCACTTCATGTTGATACGGTTACAATTATCAGGAATTCTGATAATATATAGATGCTTATACAAATTTAAGTTCTTGAGCATGTGGAATATCTGCTGAACATGATCTTGTTTTAGATCCAGAATGTGGAGATTTTTATAGCTTGCCTTTAATACTTCTAATAAATCACTAGTTGAAATGACGAGTTTACCTCATAGAAAGATGTGAATTGCTCCTTGCTGCTTCTTCCAAGAGTTGCCTCACTTATTCTGAATTTGGAAACCATTCGAGTGGGCTGGAAGTGCTTTCTGAATTGCTAGATTACCCATGTATACAGGCCAGATCAGGATGAAATTATTTCTAAAATGGTTGTATATTTATGCTCAGTTGTTGTCTGCAAGATCTGGTCTCTGCTACCTTTAGTTTATTGTTGAGATCCTGCACATATCCATGTGCATCCATTTCCATGTGCACCCTTTTCCATGTGCACCCTTCTTTGAAGGAGTCAGTTCATATAGAGGAGTGGAAACTTCTGTGGAACCGGTGACCTACATACAAGTGATGATGGGCTCACAGTCTAAGAATGTGAGCTGTAACCATTTTGTGGGATGCTGATCTTGTCCCTGAGTGCATGAAGTCTTTTCATGTAGATGTCTTCCCAAGGGTCGGCTAAAATTGGTAAAATTTAAGCACAATTTAGATCCTCTGTTCTTTTTGGTGTAGAAGTTGGTTGCTAATCCCAGCCGAGTCTTCTGCAATCATAGAATCATTTAGGTTGAAAAAGATCCTTAAGATCATGAAGTCCAGATCAAACTAGTCACAAAGACAGTAACAAAATAAATTCAGTGCAGGAAGAAATAGTGTTTTTCAAAAGAAATTGACTGGCAGAGAAAAGTGTTTCATTCACAGAATTTCAAAGGCTGTTGCAAAGGGACAGCTCTTAAAGAAAAGAAACTAAACAAATACTCAAAAATGTGGTTTAATTATGCAGTAATTCTTCTTATTGAGAAATACAATAGAAGAAAGAAAGGTCACTGAGTCACATATTGTTTGCAAGCTCTAGAAGAGCAATGAAGTGATGTAAAACAGAAGAATGGGGAGAAATTGAGCAAGATTTTGAGGAAGAAAATTTAACTTTGCCATGTGATTCAGCATAAAGAACTGCAGGAACTGGAAAGAATGGAGTCAGAGCTGTCATCCTTATTGGGGCCATTTGCTTCTGGGTGACCTTGGACAATCAACTTGATCTCTGTGAGCTTCAGCAAATGGAAATAGGCGAAAAGCAAGCTCAAACACTTGTGATGTCTTCTCTGCAATTTCTACAGTAATCTACTAGAAAGAAAAGAGAAAAAAGCTGAGCCTTCCAGCATCCCAACAACAAAACCAAGTGTCACTCAAATTTTTATTATTGTCCCCCTCTGTACTTCCCTGTAGTCAGGCAAATATTCCAAATAAATGAGGGACTGTTAAAGTTCTAGTAATAAGTAATATGTGTGCATAAATACAATTCCAGAATCAAAGTCTGAAAATGTAGCAGCAAATAAATCAGTGCTACTTACTTCAGGATTTTATGCTGACTGCTCCCAGGAACTAGATGTGAGGTCTACAGGCTACCATTAAAAACCAGAACTCTCAAACAGGGACTCACCCATACTGTCAAATGTCTCAAAAATATCCACAGGCTTGCTGGCTGACTGACTGACTGGAAATATTTTTTTGATCTGCAGACTTTCTGAACTTCAGTAAATGCAATAATAGGAGTCATGGGTTGCATAAAAACAGCACAGTTGATCCTACTACTGACTTCATGGTAGTCAGTGGGAATTCCTGTCATTCTACATTTTTTCATATGATGGTGGAAGATTATTTTTTATGGTGCCCAGATTTGTTCATCTGAGAGAGAGAATTGTCTGAGGCTGTGGTGCTGTACAGAATACAGGCTGGGAGAGCTGGTGGTTCATTTGTGTGGGTGTATATGCTTAACTTTGTGCAGTGTCTGCCAGCCAGCAGCAAAATCTGGCAGATCATTAACATAAATCCCAGAAAATAGGATTATGGAAGTGTTGATGATATTACCTAAGTGGCAGTACAGTGGACTCTAGCTCTGTTTCAAAAGCACATTATTAGTGGGCATTGTCCAGTTAACTGGAAATGTGCACTCCTAGTACATACATAACCTAGGGAGCCAGTGGTATTTGACTTTTCACTTCTGTAAGAAAATATGGTTTAAAGAGGCATACTGTATGAACAGATTTCTGTGGAGTTTGATTATATGTATCTTGTTCAAATGGTAATCTAGGAAAACAGTAAATGAAAAATTACAGTAAATGCACCTAGTTTTGTGTCATCATCAGTTCATTTTATCCTCTGATACATATTTAATACATAGACTTGATTATGAAATGTAATCTAATTTACTTCTATCTCTTGCTTTGAAATTGTGGAAACTGTTTCTTTGTTCAAACACTTCAAATCTTCAGATACTTGCATAACACGGCAAAAAAAAAGGTTTTCATTGTGGTTTTCTCAATTTCCTGAAATTTCAAGTGGATTAAGATCTTAGTTATTTCCAGAAGTAGTTTGAGTGACTCAGACCAAATTTTCTGTGTTAATTTAGTTTCCAAGAATTATTGTATTGATAATTGTGAAAACATACAATTGTAATATATAATAAATTATTATGAAAAATTACTCTCCTGTATTTATCTCCACAAAAATAAGTGTGAGAAATGAGGTCAGGAGCTATACAGAAGCCAATACCCATTTCTTAATGGGAAGAACAGGCAATGTTTACACTTTTCATTTGTTCCCAGGCAGGCCTAATGCTCTGTGTCCATCCACATCTCTCATTTCCTGGTGCAAGCTCTCCTTGGAACAGCTCTGTGTGTGAGCTGGAGCTGTGCTGGGAAACTGGCCCTGTCTGTTCCTAATGACATCAAATGCTTCCTTGAAATTTTCCATTGCAACAAAAAAATACAGTCACCTGCTGAACTGGGTTAGGACAGTGACATCCCAGCACCCCAAGGCTGAGGCTTTCTTTGTTTCTTTCTAGTTTTCTTTGCCAGCTGTGGAGGTCCAGATGGGTGGCAATGACTCGGCAGCAGGACTGTGGCAATTGTGGCTGGAGTGCAGAAATCCTACTGGAGAACTCTGGCTGCCTTTGGTGTGAGGCTCCCTGAGAGTGGGCTGGTCAGAATTCCAAACAGTGGAATACCCTGCAGGTGCTGTGGGAGTGTTGCCCTGCTGCTCTGGTGGTGTGTTGGGCTGTAGCTCCTGTGCCAGCGGAGCAGCAGCCCCAGGGATGGAGGTTTAGTGTCAGCTGATGTCAGCACGTCCCTCAGCTGATGGTGCTCCTTGGGCTGCAGTGGAGGGGAGCACAGAGAGGTTCTTCAGTGCTTTCATCCTTGGGTTTGAATTTCCTGTCAGTCACATGGAAGTCTGTGAAATGGGACTTTTTCAGTTCTATCAAGGTTCTGCTTTTCCATGCATCAAAACTGCAATGGGATGTGGTCTCATGGGTGAAGCCCCAGGACCAGGCAGGGGTCCAAAGATGAGGATGGAGAGGCATTGAGAACAGTCTGGGATCTCTTGCAGATCCTGCGCCAAATCCATCAACCCTTTCCTCAAATGACTTCAATCACTTGAAGTTCAGGTTATTCCCTTTGATTTCAATAGGGGTCTCTCCCCTGAACAAGCACTATGTGATTGATTTGCTGGATTTGATTTCCTCCAATGCTAATTTCTCAATTTAATCAGCTTGATAGTCACCTACCAGTATTGGAGAGATTTGGAGGAAGGAATGCTCTCATCCTTTCGTTGTTGTTGAGTATAGTCACATGAAGAACCTAAATACAAACAGATGTCCATTTTTAAAAAGTCAGCATATTGCTGAAATTTAATATTTTTGTTAGCGTCACCGACAGAGATTTTATTGCAGAACACTCAATCTCTGGTTTGTGTTCAAACAGTATTAAGAGATTGTTGCTCCACTGAAATTTGGAGGGTTTTCAGTAAGATCCTTCTGCTGCATTTATTTATTTATTTATTTATTTAATGTCCTAACTGGCAGAAACTGGAATTACAGAGTTCCTTTGGCTACTGCTGCTCACCTCGGGGAATGGGGTGGGGTGAGTGGCCCGTGTCTGTCTCTGCCTTTCCTGTTGCACAGAGGAGAAGGCAGCTGTGCTCAAGCATGGCCTCCTTTGCATCTTGTAGAGGAAGCAAGGTTTAGATCAGGTCTCAGGAGCAGAACCAAGGTGTTTCTTGGTGGAGGGTGGTGGCTCCATGAAATGTCTTGGCAGTGCAAGGGGATATTCATAGGGATGGGGCTCCCAATCCAAAGCAGGAGCACAGGGGAAGCATGAGCAAAAGGAACCATGAAAAAATATCAGATTCTTTCAGCTGTTGTACAGGGTCATTAGCTGCCATTCAGCAGAGCAATATTTAAATACTTCAAGTGTGGATGAATCTGAGTTAGGTCCAAACCAGCACATTTGTTTTCATGTATGCATTTTAGCTTCCTGAGATGATTATCCACCACAATGACATTTGACTAGCTCCTGAAAATCAGTAAGAGTTATCTAGAAAATTGTTTTCAGTGATTTCTCAGCATGTTTGCATCATCCTCATTAAAAAAAAAAACGGAAACATTTTCAAATGATAATAGCTAAGTTGGAAAGTTTAACGTAAAAATGTCAAAGGTCTTATTGTCTGGGGACAGCAGCTTTTGCTGCATAAATCTGCATTTGTCCAGATGGAAAGGTCTTATGGTTGGCTGGGTTGACACATTTAGCCCTTTTGTGCCTCAAGTTCTGTTTTCATTTGGGGTGGGAGCTGGGAACACACAGAAGATGCAGCATATACAGGAAGAAGGTGAACTTTCTAAATTAAAAGCTTTGGCTTTCTTTACTAGATTAAAACATTATGTTGATGGAAACAATGTACATTAGTCACTGGGAAATTAAAGAAGATATTTGAAGTATGTTGGATTTGTTCTATGAAAATCAGTTTAGAAGTCATCAGTGGATCAAGTCTCCTCGGGGTTATTGCAGGAACACTGGATAAAATCCAGTTTAAAATGAAGTCAGATTATACTTGCAGTAATACCCAAACTCTGGGGTTAGCTTTTTTTTTGCCTGAAACAGCTGCAGATAGAATTGATGCTGTGTTTGCTGCATGAAGATGGAGATTTGTGTGCAGTGCTCCTCGTCAGGAATTCTTGCTTTTAAGAAGCAGGAAGACTCAGATGCCAGTTTTGTTGCGCTTTCTCAATCTGAATGCTGTTTGAGCATAAATCTGCTTTAATCACAGTGGTATCTTGTTGGATATGATGCTAATCAATGTTAGGGAGCAGGAGACTCCATCTGCCTGGGTACTCATCTGGCTCTTGTCACAGTACTTTGTGAGCATCACAGAAATTATGGGACTACTTCTGGAATAAAAGAAAGTTTTATCCTGATTCTGTGGTTTGTAATTTATAGAACACGTCTGGTTACTATTTTGTCCAATGCAATAAAGCAAGTCTTAGCTATGGCAGGATCTAATATGAAGCAATCTGCCTAAAATGCTGTTTATTCTATCCATCATCCTTAAAGCCATGAAAGGAGAAACTAAATGTCATGATTATTAAATTCTTACAACCATAAATGAGTCTTCAGTTGAAAAACTGATGAGAAAAACTTCTATCTTACCAATGCTGTAAGCATTTTGGGAATTTCTCTGAAGCCAGCTCAACAGCTTTCAGTGGAAATACAGAAGAAAAATACAATTAATTGCTCATCTTTGCTGTTAACTAGTTGGTCTAAACTAAGCCTGTTGTATCACATATAACCAGCAGACATCCTTCTTCCCATTCCTAGTCCTGCTGTGTTGTGCCAAGCCACACGTCAGTACCATCAGCACTCCATCCACAATCACCACCTCATCGAAGGGATTGGCTTGCAGTGGAAACAAATACTAGATCAAGACTTGCTTTCTGACTCAAGTTGTCTTCTGACATGCTTAGCTCAGTTGGAATCCATTTCATTCACATTTCATTCCCATAAGCCATCCTTATTGTCTTTAGCAGGACTCACAGCCAATGTTGAAGGGATTCTCAAGGAATTTTACCTGACTGTGTTTGCTGCCTGTTGCAGACTGGAATCATGGCCTTGTGCTCATAGAGGTCTTTGCAAATGGAAATGGACATCAAGCTTCAGTAATAGGTTTTGACCAAGTGCAGACTGGACACGCAAAAGAGTTGGAAAATATTTAGAAAATAAAGCAGTTTAAATAATTTTATGTATTGTAAAATGCAATTTAATGTTTACATATTTGCATTTATTTTTTTCTGAAGTTTATACGGATATGCTTATCTGTAGATCCTTCCATCTACATTTTTGTCATGTCTTTTAAAACCAATATGATTGACCTTAGTTGCTGTGAACTAGCGTATTACTATAGAGTCTGTGTTTGGAAATGGACAGACAGCCAAGGTAAGACTCTTCTGTGCTGTAGAAGTATTGAGAGAAAGAATTGGAATCTAAACTGAAACTCCCTGTTAAGAGGGCTGGTCTGGTGTAAGAAATACCAGCTAGAGCACCAGGGCTGTGTATTGCTGGTTTTCCATCCCATGTAACAAGCTGTGCTACTTTACATTATTTGCTTAGTGGCATAACTTAAAGCTTGGAAGGTGCTCCAGTCAGGAAAAATGGAACAGAAACTGTTTTCTTGATGTGTCTGTGCACCCCAAGGCAGTGCAAATTTCTGGATCAGGAGATCCTCTTGTGCACTGGAGATGTTCTAATGTTAAACATCATGTGCTGTGCTATGTCTGTGGCTGATATCTGTCTACAGTAATTCCCAGTTGTAACTAATTCATCTTCCTATTTAATATAGTTCATAGGAAAATACCTCCATATGTTTTGAGTTCTCTTGCATCTTTGCTGGAGTTCTCAAGAGTGTGCTGTTAATTTAGTGTATGATTTTGTTCATATTTGTGACTTGTGTAAGCTGGTCAGCGTGCAGGCAAGAAACTTGGAATAGCTGAAGGGTTAGCGTAGGTAAAGTTTATTTAGTAAAATGCTTGATAGGGTCAGTGTCCTTGGCTGTATTGTAACAAAAGCTCAGTGGGCTATTAGAGAGCCACAAAATTCAAAATATTTATTTCATCAGTAATCTCCTTCTCAGAATCTATCTGAATAGGTCATTTGCTTGGCAACATCTCTTGTTCCATAATTATTAATTCCAGAAGAATAGCAGTTAATGCAACTTGAGATCTCCTGTGTTTTCCTCTGACTCTCTTCTGTTTTCTTTTAAAGGCACAGGGGTTGCACTAGGTACAATGAGGCTGTTCCTCTGCAGGGACAGGGCAGTACCAGTTCATGTCTGTGCTCCTCTTTCCCTGCCAAGCATCTTGGAGTTTAGGAAAATGCCAAATAAAAGAGGGTATTGAGTGAGGATGGATATTTAATTGCTTTTACAAGTCTGGGGATTGAATCACAGTGCAAAACCTTCTTGTGTTTCTTGTTAAAAGAAGTGGATTTCCCCCCCCAAATCCATGATTATGCACGATGGATAGGGCATCATATTGAGCAGGCTGCTTACAGGACTTAACCAGCTTATTTTCACCAGAGGAGCAGGCAGTATTTCAGAAAGGGGGAGGGTGAGCTGCTGAAAGCTTGTGTGTGCATATATAGTTTTATAGTGTTTGAGCCAGCACAGAATGGTTTCAATGGAAAATGGATAATCGTTAACATCAGCTTTTGTACAGCTGCTTTTTGGCTAAAAGAGAGGTAATTTATATTTAAAGTCTGTGAGTGTGATCCATTATTTTTCACAACAGTGTTTTGCTGAAGTTTCCCCTCTTTGCCCCTCAGATTCCTTAGTTAATAAGGCTACCTCTGCTGTTCCAGCACAGTTTCTTCCTCCGAAAGGTCTGTACCAGGTGAACCCTAAATCACAAACTGTGCTTGCCCTCTGCTTTTGGATAATATTTGTGAATAGCTTACATATTTGGCTGCAGTCTTACTGCCAGACTTGAAAGGATTTCTGCATTACTGTGTTAACACTGAGTCCAACTTGAGATGGGGCAGGGAGAAGAGCTTTAGCAAATTTTAAGGGAGCTGTAGTGATGTGTGTCCCTCTTTCTGTGCTACGTTAACAAGCATGAATTGATACAGACATTTAAAAATCACTCGCACAATTAAACATTCATTCCCTCTCCCCCCTAATTGCTTTGGGAAGAATGAATGTAACTAGGCTGGACATGGTTTATTAATTTAGCTTTCTTGAGGGTTTGGAAACTTTTTTGCTATGTCCCAGTCTCCACTAAAATTCTGTATTGTTTTGTGTGGAGTAGCCTGGCTGCACAGACACAAAGCTATAGGCTAATCTGCCTCATACCATCATTGTAAGGTGATAATAAATTTAACACCTTAAAGTTAATTTTCAGAAAAGTGAGAAACTTTATTGTTTCAGGTCCACAGAGGTAACTGTTGATTACTGTGGTATGGAAAGGAAAAAGTGAAGCATTAGAGGCATGTGCTCTGCATTGCTCCCTTTTGATGGTAACAAGTATGTTACCACGCAAGAACGCAAGGAGTTTCTAGTTTTTAAGGCTCTATTTAACTACCATGTGATCATCCTGATGTTTTCATTATTAGAGATTCATGGTTTGACCTCCAGCATCCTATTAAGACATTTATAGTGACATGGTTCAAGGGGCAGATCTTAGGTTGGTTGAAACTAAGGTGTTTCAGTGTATGTGAGATAATTTGAAGCAGTTGCAGCATATGCCATTCCAGAAGCCTTTAAACCAACAGCCTGAATCCCAGATGTATGGGTTTGATGTTATCTAGGCATTTGAGGTAGCAGTTGTTCTGGGTTGCTGTTGGTGTTATATTTAAGATAACAGGTGATAACATTTTTAGAAAGGTTTTGACATGTTATGTTACTTTTACTGTGTTGGACTCACAACTGTACATTGATCAGGCTGTAGATACTTTCCATGTATAACTTTGGGGACAGAAAATTATGTACTTTTGTTATGCTTTCTGCAGTCCAGAATGAGAGGTAGAATTTGCGAGACTGTGAATTTTCACAATTTACTGCTTTCCAGAGACAAAAACTAACCTATTGGAAATATTTTTACAATTAAGGCTTTATGTTCCTTGGTGCAGTTCTCTGGGACAGAGTCCAGACAGGTGCAAAAAAATCTTCCTTATTTCTCATTTTGAACTCTGAACATCTGTGTATCTAGGACTGCACTTGAGCATTGACATTTCTTTGGGGAAAAGCTGCAGAGAGAGGTTTATTCATGAAGAAACTGTTTGTATGAATGGTAACAGTTTCCTTGATGGGGAACAACAGTATCTGAGTGGTTACTACATGACAGCAAATGTATTTTGAGCGAAAGGGACTGCTGTGTCTATTATAACTAGGCACTGTGGAAGGAGGAATAAGTCAATAAATACACATAGGAAGTCTTTGTGTGCTCTGCAAGATCTGAGGTTAGGAAATGGAACCCTCTAGAAGAGCACAGTCTGTGCTTGTTCGGTTTGTCCTGTGCCGGTCTCCAGTGGTGGAGGTTCTGCAGTCTCTGTAAGCAAATGGTGCTTAGCTATTCCTTCCAGTGGAAGTCTTTTGTGAAGTGTAATACAGATTTCCATCCACAGTTCTGACCCATTACCTCCTGTCTGGTTCATAGCACACACAGGAAGACTTCTGTTCCCTTTTGTGTTTTATCTCTACCTGGAGACTGCTTTTTCAAAACACCGCTGTCTTTAGCTGTGTTTACTAAAGTGCTGGTTGCTGACATTCTCCTCTGCATTGTGTTCACATGGCCCATCAGAAGTGGATAGTGCTGCACTGAATGTTGGTCTCTGCTGTGATTTGCACAGTCTTCTGCTTTATACCGTGCAGTGTTTGCTTTGCTTTTCTTATGTTCACACCTTCAGTGCCTCGTTAAATGACACCCACTGTCAGTGCTCCAGATTCTTTGTATAATTACTGCTTTTCCATTAGTTTTTCAGGCTTTGTTTGTGCAGGTGGTTGTTCTGTCACAAATGTAGAATATCATACCAATCCCTATTATATTTCATCCTGCCTTTTCAGACCCTTCCCCACGCTGTCAGCATATTTTTTGAGCTCTAATCCTTCCCTCCAGTATTGTTGCCTTTCCCAGCTTGGTGTTACCTGTGAACCTCTTGCTATCACATCATCTACCTCATGCATGAATATATAAGCTGGAGCTGTATTTGGGAAAGATCTTGCAGATTCTTACTCAGTAGGTACCAAAGCTCAGCCAGTGAATTACTGAGTAGTAATTAGTAAGTAGTTTTCAAAACAATTTTACACATCCCTTATCATAACTTCCAGATGTCATTTTCACCAAAGCAGTGTCAAACACCTTCGAAAAGCCAAGCTAAATCACAGCCACTGCTTCTCCTGCATGCAGAGCCTGTTTGTAGAAGGAAATTAAAGAGGTTTGACAAGATTTTTATCTCAACACATCCATACTGGTTTGTGTATGTGCTGGGAGAAGTGAGATGTAGGGTGATGCCACAGGTGAGTACAGGAGAGACAGATCCAGTTTCACAGGGCAGAACTCTCATTGTGAAGATAATCTTTTACCAGACACCCATTTACTCCTTGGCTGAGAGGGATATGGGAGGTGAGACAACCTAAGCTTTGTTGTTCTGCAATCCAGTTGTTAAGGGCATGGAGGCTCAAAGTGGAGCCCAGCTGCCAGCATCAGGGAGCAATAGCTGCCCCCCAGTGCCTTCCAGTTAGATTTTCCATGAGAAAAGATCACTGAGTTGGCACCTTTCAGTTTTCTGCAGGAATCTTAACATCTAACAATCAAGGCATGCAAAGTTTGAAAAACCAGAAGGAAAATTAGAAGCAAAGTTGCTACGAAATCTGGAGTCTCGTCAATGATCATTATAGCTTTTTATATAAGAATAGTCTTAAAAATGAAATGTGATGTGAAACACTGAATCTGATTTTATCTGATACCAGAAGGGAAGCAGCTTTCAAGTTAACTGACTGAGCTCTAGGTCACTGGCATCCTACTGAAAATATTGTTCTAATGAACATTCATGTTTTAAATAGATGTTTATAAAAGTGAAGGAAATAAATATTTTCGTGTATGTAAATAAAAGCACAGAATGTTTTAAGTAACCCTTAAGAATTTATTTGCCTATTAAAGGACTGTGGCAAGAGGCCATGGAAATATAGTTAGGACATTTTAGACCAAATAAGAGCTATATTAATATTTAAATGAGTACAAGTCCTTTTTATTATTTCAGAAACACTCCTCACCCCACAATAGTATTCTTTTTAAATCTTAAGGCAATCTGTAAGTGTGTAAGGCTCAGTCAGAACATACTGATAAGTATTTCCTAGGGGACAGTGACAGTGAGTCTGGGGCTGACTTTTAGCTGCTGCTTGTTTCTTATGTCATTCTTTCTGCTGTGACTCCTCAGTGCAGGTTGTAATTTCTTGGTGTTCTTCCAGAGCAAAGAATCTTCAATTACAAACCTTTCAGAAAAGGAGTTCCATCTCTTTTCTTGCTTTTCACATTGATCCATGTGTATCCTGTGTATAGCAAGTATAAAACTTAGTTTAGTTTATACAAGCACAAGTTTATACAAGGTAGTAGATTTTAAGTCTGTGTTCATCCAAGTGGCCATGTTCATGTCAGCATAGAACAGTAAATGATGAGGGTATCAATCAGAGGGATATGAAATGAGTCCAGGAGCTGGATTTTGGGAGATGGGGAAGTGTTTCTAAGTGACTGTTTCCTCTGGAGACAGCAAGGAAAAAAAGGCAGGGATTTTTGTGAGTTGTGACAAGGAATTTTGTGAGTTGATCCAAAATTATTTCTCTGGGAAATTTTGGCAAATTGAGTCTGTTTAAAGAAACTTAAAAACATCCAGACTGAGATAACTGAAAACATTACTATTATTATCTCTATAATTAAAGTAAAAGGAAAGTTGATTTCTATATGCGATGATTTTAAAAACATTGTGTCATCATTTCTTGTAAATAATGATGTAACAATTTTCATTTTTAAAGATAAAATGGTAGGTTTCTTCCCTCAAAGTAAATAACTCAGAGTAGTGTAACTTCAGAAAGCATTTAGACTTTAATGCAAACTGTACAGCTCAGAGCAAGTTTTGTTTAGGAGAGAAAATAAAGATTTTTTGCCAATCATGTAACAAAGTGAGAGCTGGCTCATTTTGTCTGGGAGCTGATACCAAGAAACAGCAGCACTGTGTTCCTCTTTCCCTGCTGTCACTTTTGGCTGCTTGGTCCTTCTTTATCTTCATATTAAAGAAAGCTTAGGGTACACTTCAGTGAGCAGTGCATAGTGAAGAGTGTGCCATCGGTTTACAGGAGGAAAGGTTTGCTGTGGAGCCTTCTTTGGAGTTTTATTAAATACTAGAGATTTGGGTATTATGGTCTTTTTATGATAGGCATTACTCTGGGAGTTTTAGTGTTCACATGCAAAATTCATGTTTTAATAGAAGAGAGATGTCTAAGACATTTAACTTTAAATATGCTTCCTTAAGAGGTGACTGAAAGCTTTTGTCTGGAATGCTGCTGGGGGAATCACAAGCCTAAACTTGAATCTCCTTTCTTCCCATCTACCTTTGGCATTTATTATTCTGAAGCGTGACAGGAAGTCCTCCAGCAGTAGAACCGATTTCAATAAAACTGACCAAGCTTGCTGTGGAAAGTCTGAAGGCAGGATTTGAAGGTGTGTTTACTAAAGTTGCCAAAATACTGATTTATATAATTTAACATTTATTTGACATTCCAGGTTTTTGGGGCTGCTAAGTGTGCTGAGGGAGATAGAATCACATTTTAAATTACAGATCTGGATGCAAGCTGAGATTCCAGATTCTAATGCAGACAAACAGAAATATTCAGTTCTTTCCAAATATAAAAAGAGACAGAAAGCAGTATCAAACTCCTTCCAGAACATCCCAAGCTAAGAGCAATTGGGAATGATAGCTCTCAGTGTCCCTCAGGAAGTGGTCAGCCCTTCAGGGGATGGAGCACATTTTGGTGTTTTTCCAGATGAGAAATTGCACTGCATGTAGCAGGTTTACTTCTCTGATTAGTGCCAATATAAATCTATATATATGTCTGGCCAGAAAATGAGATTGTTTAGACTAATTGTATTATTTTTCCTCTGTAGTTTTGTCTATAATAATATGTTTCCTAAGTATGTCAATTTTATTTTTAATAAATTCTGTATATCACTGCAGGAAAAATAATCTTTCATGAAATTCTAATAGTTTATCTTATGATATCATCTTATGAGGGTTTTATTGATACAGTTTTAACTATCACTGGATATAAACATAAACAAAAAGTTTTGAGCTCAGGCAATTGCTGTTTGGTTTTCTTCTCCTTACCTAACCACATCTTCATAATTCTGATATAAACACTGGGGGCTGCTCTGAGAAACCTCATCAGAAGTGCAGGCCAGTGAAGCTGCCATCCCCTGCCTGTGCTGAGGGCTGGACAGGGCAACTCTGTGGGGCTGCTGTGCACTCTGGAAAGTGTCGGTGATGGCTTGTAAAACAGGTAAACGCCTTCGAAAAGAGCTTTCCACTGATGGAGATCTTTGATCTGTTTGCACAGGCCAGTGGAGACATCCAGTGGCCACTGGCTGACAGATGGTCGTCTCTGGATTGTGACTGCAAACACATGAAAGGCTCATGTGAGAGAAGGCATTTTAGGAGTCGGGGTTTATTTTCCCTTTAAATTCAGAAAGGAGTTTCAGATGTAACACAGTACAACCTGAGCTCTGTGGAAGAAGCTACATTACCTGGTTATGTCATTGAAAGGGGTGCTGGCCTGGAGCCTTGGTTAAACACAGAGCTTGTGGCAGCTGTACTGGAGCCAGCAGTACTTACTGCTCAGGTGCCCGTGTGAGCCGCTCAACTGAGTGCTTTCCTGCACTGAAATTTCGTGGGACCACATCAAACTTAAGTCTCTTGCTGCTTTTCAGATGTCCAGTTGATCAAGAGAGACATGTGGTTCAATAACTTACTCGTTTCTAGTTGGTTTCTTTTAATTTCGGTGAATAATAATCAACTTTCCAGTTATTTTTAATGCATGACAGTAAATCTGCAAGATATTAATAGTTTTTTAATGACAAAGGGATTTGGGAGGAATAGAGATACCAGGGAAATTGAAGTGAATTATGAGGACAAGTTTATGGAACATTGTGGCCTTTCAGAAATATTCTGTCCACTGAGGAGTAGAAAAAACTTATATTCAGGCAAAGGTGAAGAATTTGTTGGATTGATATCTTCCTTTTGGGCTTCATCCTTGTTAATATGTATAAGCGGGTTCATTATAAAAGTCTGATTTCAAATATAGATTTAATTGTTGAGACAAGGTGAACTAATAAACATCTTTATTATATGAGGAAATGAAAAGTGGAAGTAGGAAAAAAAAAGAGGGCAATGTTCCTCCATCACTAGAATGAAGAATGGAAAATGTTTTTTAGAAAAAAAATCTGAACCAGAGTAATAAAAGTTTATAAGAAGTTAACAAAACTGAAAGGGACAAAGAAAAAAAATAAACACGACCCTTTCTGGTTATTGTCAAGAGATGTTCCCAAGCCTAATAAGGACAAAGTATCAAAAGAGACTCAAATAAAACAGACCACATCACATTACTATTTCTTTTGGAGAGCCCGAATGTAGTTACATGGTAATTATTTCCTGGAAAATGTTTGCATATTGTTATTTAGAAATCTGGCATATGATAACTGCAGTAAAAAGCATTATTCCTCTGGCCACCTCAAAAACTTGTAATTGTCCATCAGTGGAAAACCAAGCTAATCTGAGATCCGTTTTCTCTCATGGACTTTACGGTCTCCTAAAGTGCAAAGCCTGAGCTCATGCTCCAGTTCTGATAACTAAGCCCACATAGTTTATTAGCCTGAACAGGGAAACCTTAAATGAAGGAACTCTGCTTTCTGGAAGGCTTTTGTAGAGGATGTGGTGTGTTGATGTTTCATATGTATTTTCCTTCTTTGTATAGGAAACTGTGTAAACTGAGTTGTCTGTGTTTAGTAGTACACCAACACTTGCCATCCACCCCAAGCTTTAGGGGCACCTTAAAGATCACATAGTTCACACCCCCCTGCTGTGTTGCACTAGACCAGGTTGCTCAGAGCCCCATCCAGTCTGACCTTTAACACTTCCAGGGATGGAGCATCCACAGCTTCTCTGGGCAACCTGTGCCAGGGCCTCAGCACCCTCACAGGGAATGATGTCGGTCACCTGCAAGTCTATTGCTGAAATCCCACCCAATCTCAGCATTGATAAGCTTTAACTAAAGGATTTGCTACATGGATTGACATAAGCACATCCCTTAAAAGTTTTTCCAGTGTCTGCCGTGCTTCATTACACTTCCTGTAAAGCAGATTCATTGCTTTTTATCATGAATAAATACTGAATTACAGCCCATGACAAGCTGGGCCCTGAAAATAACTGAGCTATGCAGAGACAACTTGTTCCTGGAACAATTGCTTCTGACACATCATGGATAAGTGTATCTTGGCTTGTTATGGAGAAGCACTGAAGTTGACTTTACAAGGCAGTTTGCACACAGAATGAAGCCTAATTTAAATTTGCTTAATCCCATAATGTAGTATTAACATGATTGTGATATTTGCCTGCCAAGAGTGTGCATGCCACTTCTGTGTGGGCACCCTCAAGGCACGTTTCTCAAATTGCACAGCTTGTTATTAACTATTTTTAGATGTTTAGGCAAACTTACAAAAACTGACAAATGGTAAAAGCATTCTGTAATGTTCTGTGGCAAACTAGAACTGCTATGTAGATAACAACAGGGAGTCTGGATCTCACATTAAATTAAGATTTGGACTAAGGAACCATCAAGGAGGTTTTGTACATTCCAGTCCCTACCAGATGGCATAAGGAACGTGAAATTCCTTTGTTGTATCATTTATTCTGATTGCACCTACAGCCAGCCTTATCTGTGGCAGGAGATTTAATGTGCATGCTGTGAGAGGCAGTACGTGCTCCAAGCAGCTTGAAGTCTCCAGAGCTGAGACAGAAAGGAAGAACTTGGTACATTCTTTAAGGACAGTCAGTGTACGGTGTCATTTAGTTTACTGATAGTTCCATTCTTATTTGATTTGGGTATTATTTCCTGGGTTTTTTTTTGATCTCTGTCTATTTTTAATTTCCCTTTGAGCAACTGAATACATTATTTATCAAAGGTATTGTGGTTGGAATGCTCTTTCTTCTGACATTTTTTCCTAAGAATATCATTAGATTGCAATTCCGTGCACTGGCAAGCTGCCTGCCGAGCTCTCTCTGTATCTCTTCAACCTCGCTGCAGAGCAGCTCAATCCCAGCCTGGCCTCCTTATCCACATGGCTGTGTGCCTCCCCACAGCCTTGCCTTGGGCAGGGCTTGGTGAGGATGGCAGAAAGTGTTGGAAGAGGAGGCTAAAGGAGGGGAAGAGCTGACGTGAAATCCAAATGCCCTCTCCACACACCCTGTGGTGTGCAGGTGGAGGGTCGGGAGGCAGACGGCCAGGGTGGAGAGTGGGACACGGGGGCTGTGCAATGCTGAGGGGTTCTGGTCATGTGGAAGGTGGAACGCATGTGGCCACACAGGGTGACCTGCCCTGGTGACCGGCCCTGGTGACGTGCCCTGGTGACCTGCCCTGGTGACCTGCCCTGGTGTCCGGCCCTCATGTCCGGCCCTGGTGACCGGCCATGGTGACTGACCGTGGTGACCAGCCCTGGTGTCCGGCCCTGGTGATGGGCCATGGTGACTGACTGTGGTGACCAGCCCTGGTGTCCAGCCCTGGTGACCAGCCCTGGTGTACAGCCATGGTGACCGGCCCTGGTGTCTGGCCCTGATGACCGGCCCTGGTGTACAGCCCTGGTGTCCAGCCCTGATGACCGGCCCTGGTGACCGGCCCTGGTGTACAGCCATGGTGACTGGCTGTGGGCTGTGCCAGCCCTGTCCAGCCCAGGGAAGGTGGCTGGAACTGGCGGGACTGTGTGTCCCACCGTACTGCTCCAGGGCCCCTCAGCATGGCACTAGGACAGTACAGCACTGACATTTGAAAATGCTTTTTCTCGATGAAATGTAAACAGGTCTAGTCACAAACTCCTGCAAGTAGGAATGTTTCTGAAGGGGTGACTTTCTGCCTTGTTCCGCCCTGCACGGTTTCTAGATTTGGGCATGGTGTTCTGTGAGGACATTAATTTCTTACACTTTCATGTAAGGAAAGGGTGTGGGATGAGGGTGAAATTTGGCAGAGGGGTGGTGCACCAGGCAGCGGCTGAGGGAGGGCATGACCACCATCGCAGCCGGCACTGCCCGGCCCTCGCTGGGTCCATCACGGCCATCGGCTCCATCAAGCCTGAGCCTGCTGGGAGCCAGCTTAGGTAGAGCTGAGCTCCTGGGCAGCGGCTGGACCCAGAGCGAGAACAAGAGAAGAAGGAGTGTGTTCAGTTGCGGGGAGTTTTCCCTTGTTTCACTCTCTCCCGAGAGTTTTCTCCCTCGGGCAGTGTCTGGGCTGTTCCTGGTGCTGCTCTTGCCCTGAGGTGCCCGGGTCAGGCCGGCCTCACCTCATTGTGGTGACATCGTCTGGGGCCAGGAGCATGCCCTGGGCTCGGATATGCCAGTGCTTTCCCTGTGGTGGGATTAAAAGATCAGGATTGTTCTTTGACTGTTCAGCTGTGAATCCCAGTGGAGGACATCTCGCTCTCTCAGGCTTCCCAGTGGACACATGGCTGCCGTCCGCTCTGCGGGGCCCGAGGAGAGGCCTCAGCTGGAAATGCTGCTGGACACAGCTTGAACTCCAGCCACTGGTGGCACAAAACTTCTACTGGGATCTAGAAGGCCAGCTGATAATTTAAAGAATAAATATTGTAAAATATCAAAGCTATGGGGGAGAATCAGTAGAGGAAGAATATGGGAATGTGAGGCTGCAGGATACTGAACTTAAGGGAACCAACACATAAGATAAAGACATTTCAGAAACCCTAAATGGCTTGTTTGACTTGATTTTAGAGAATGGAAAGATAAGAAAATGTACTCTCTAGAGGTGCTGCTTGATTGCTAGCTTTGCATGTTGTAAAAATAGGACACTTTCAGACACAGAAAAGGACAAGTTGACTTAAATTGTAATGTATCACTGAAACTGGGTTATATTTATTTGAGAATTCTGAATATAGTTATGTGTGAAGTGATGAAGCTGCTAAGAATAAAGCTCAGTTTATCATTAGACCTGACTGTTATAACACACTTGGAGATTGAACTGCAGGAAATACCTCAGTTTGGGTTTTTGGTTGGTTTTGGGGGTTTTTTTAAATAACTAAATGAAGTCATTGGAATGATAAGCTAGTGAATCTAAAAAAAAAAAAAGTAGCCAATAGGAGAATGACCTAGTTGAACATGGCATTCATGGCTTCTGCAAAAAACCCAAACTAGGTAAACAAATCTTTGACCCCTCTTAAAATTAGTAAATGTTTTTGTGGATTTTATCAGAAGATTGCCAGACACAATACATGATGTATATGAGTGGCAGTTAAATGAGTTCAGCTGTCTAAGGCAAAATCTGAGATACAGAATTGGTCTGCATTAATCCGGTGTCTGCACAGGGGGTAACTGAAGTTGAGCTGAAGATTTGGTACTTCTACAGAAAACAATAGTTTAATATATATTTGAAGTGATTGCTTTTATTTATTTTGGCTTTTTGTTGTGTCTTAGCTGAAGATTGCAAAGTACACTGAAGTAAAGTAGAAAATCTTGCGAATGCAATATTTTAGCATTAAACGAGGGCACATTGCATCTCCTTTGACATCTCCTAGATTAAATAGTAGGTTTCAGTTTCTGTATAGGGGCTGAGCTGAAGCTTAATGAAGTGAGAGGAATTTTAGTTCATTATTGTGGCAGCAGTGAAAGTATTGTTATAATAAAAAGGATTTCTGTTTGGACCTCACCACTGTGTATCAGTGCTACTCTGGGTTGGAAAGAAACTGAAGATACTGTTATGTCAGTTAGCAAAAGGGGTAATAAGCTGAGAGCAACTCTGACATGACAGATGATTTGCAACAGAAAGGCTACACAAATGTGCTAACAAACCTGTTAGCATAAGCTGCAGAGAGTGGTAGACTGTATCTGCTCAAGGAACAGATTTTCACAGGAGAAGATAACACGACTTGCTTCTTGTCTTGTGTTCCTCTCACCCAGAGTTCAGTGGATTGATTTCCTATTGGTTCTTCCCTGTCAGCAGAAATCAAGGGGTTTTGAATAATAATCCATTTTATACATTCTTGAAAATGAAGTTTAGTGAAATAAAATGGAAGAGTTGAGGTTTTTTTAGTGGAATAGCCACTAAAGTGTAACTTGTAAAAATGAAGAGAAAAAACAATAGAATTTTTTAAAATGTTCATCTATCTTGTTTAAGATGTTTCTCAGTGCTGAATGTTTGAATGCCTAACAGACCTGAACAGACTGGAGACTATAAGTGAGCCTATTTTGATGCACATCCTTCTGATTATGGTGCAATTTTTCTGACACTCAGGAGTTAGGAAATGCCAGAACATGTTACTATGCTTAAGAAGACTAACTGGGCAATGTTTTTATGAGACTAAAAGTACTCTTGGTCCTTCAGGGAAGTGTCAGTCGTTAACAACTGAGGTACTGTTTACATTGTCACAGAGTGTGTTGGAATGTTTACCTTGGAGTTGGTTTCTTCATCAGCATCCCTTTGATGTGGTCACTTACATTGCATCGTTTGCGTACCTGTTTCTTCCCCTCAGATCTTACTGCTCATTTAAGGAGCTTTTCCTTTTCCAAGCTCCTGCCGTGCTCTTTGTAACGGGCCCTTGTGTTGTGTCCGCAGTGAAGGGGAGCCAGAAGTGTGAGCTGAACTGCCGGGCCATCGGCTACCGCTTCTACGTGCGCCAGGCCGAGACGGTGATCGACGGCACCCCCTGCGAGCCCAACGGCACGGCCATCTGTGTGGCAGGGCAGTGCAAGGTAAGGAGGGCTGCCCAGCCTGCTCCAGCTGCACTACCTGGCCAGTGCTGCCTTAAAACCGCTGCTTTTTTATTTTCATTAATGTAGATGTGAAAAACGTTAACTTTTATTATTATGAGTTGAATGATTTCTTAACTAGTGTTTGTGTTTACTGAGAACAAACTAAGGAGTGTTGAAGGGATGGATTCAGGAGGTGTTTTAACCACAATTAAGGTGCCTGCCAATGAGCTTTTTCCACATGTTTTACTTTCTACAGAAGAGGTTCTTTGAAGGAATCAGCACAGAAAGATTGAAATCTTAAATAAGAAAGAAATACAATATCTTTCTTTGATTCAGTTTTAGAGTGGAGATATTTTTCAGAGTCTGCAGCAGAAAGGTTTCTTTTGATTGCTTTATCACTGCTTGTAGTCTGACTTTTCTAATTGGGCCATGTTTGCCTCAGCTCTTACTGGCTCTCCTTTTACTCAGCCATGATGTTCTCTTAGAAAACATTTGAGTGGTTACTTTTCATGGGTTCAGAAGGAGCTGCTGTGTCGGCTTTTTGCAGTCTGCTGTGCAGATTCCATTGCAATGAATAAACAGACTTTTTGCAAGATGGTAGCAATTTTAAACAAAATGTTACAGTTTTAGAAAAAAAAATTGTAATCTTTCGAGTAAGGTTAGTGAAAGAAATAAATGCCCCCTCCTAGTGAGGGGCATTTGACGCTTGGCTGATTCCTATATGTGTTGGCAAAAGATGCAGAAGTGGCTCAGATGTGACTCATGAACTCAAATAGTGAAAGGTCAAGTTCAGTTTAAATAGTTGGTTTGCCAGGGGAAATCACTGATGAATACAGCCTTGTCCTCTGCATGTCCCTCTTCCTTGTGCACATCTGGACAATGCCATGTTTGTTTCTGTTCCATGTTTTTGAGTGCAAGCAAAGCTACAGCTTTGAATTTCCTTTCTTCAGGATAGATCTGGGTGAAGCTGATTGTGCTTTAAAGCTTTCCTTGATCTCAAACTAATTCAGAAAGACCCAGAAACTTGTTTTAATTGCAGTTCTGATCTGACTCAGAAAAATGATAATTGAGTTATGTCTAATGAATGTATGGTCTCTATCGCCCTCTGTTGGACATTTTTTTACATTACTGGAACAATAATACCCTCGTGCTACAAGCCATTATCTATTTTGTTCCCAGGACCATTGGTTTTGGTTAATATTTTCAGCTTACCTTATCCTTAAGAGAAAAAAAAAGATGGAAAATGCTGCTATAATAAAAAAGATTCAGAAAATGGTAAAGAATATGATATATGAGATGAAATAGTCCTTTAAAAAACTTGAAGTGAAAAAGCCCAACAAATTAGGGTGTTTCATCATAAGAATGTATTGTCTGTCTGTGACACTGTCATAACTGGCGCATACAATAATGCAGGTAACTACTAAAAAAGCTCACTTGTCATTGAAATGAATGTGTGTTTCCTGGTCTAGACTAGACCCTGAATCCTAATGAAATGAAAACTTCTTAAATTAATTAAATACTTTAAAACTAGGCAAAGTAGGAAGAATGGGGTAATATTCTACTTACACAGAAGAAAGTACAACAGTGGTCTTGAAAATCAGTTGCATTATTTCTGTGTGAGTTTGGTTTTCTGCACACTTGAACAATATTACTTCTGAGGGATTTTTTTAAGCAAACAAATGTTTTCATTGACAGTCCTATTGTGTTCCTCTTTACTTTTTTAATAGTTTTTATTTGGTGCCACAGCTGGTTATTCCAAATACATATGATTGGAATACGTTTCGGTATTATTGAGTAGATGTTGTGTTTTTAAATATGTTTGCTGTTCCTCTTCTAACCCTACATTTTGACAGTGCTGTTAAAATAAAGAGTGACTGCCAATGGACTTCCTTCAACTTGCTATTTAGTCAGAAGTGTCGGTTTTCTTCCTTCAAGACTTTTTTTTCCTTCTTTTGTGTGAAATGAGTGTACCCTTATATTTCTTCTGGAGACAGTGGGTTAGTCCTACTCAGTAACTTTTAAGCTTAGAGGAAGAATGTAGAGAGAATACTGAGGAGACTTTAATAAACAAGCTATGAGAAAAGAATGTTCTTAATAGTGTTGACCTTGCCCATAGATTGTAAAATGTGCCTCTAGGGCAGAATGTTGCATGTGTTTTTGCATGTGTCTGGGACACTCCTACTAGGAGAACTCGTCCCAGTACTTGGGCAGGTGTGAGCACGGACTCAAGGTAGTTTTGGAGACAGAAAAGTTATTTGAGAGCTGTGAAGAAAATTGGTTTTGCAGAGATGTTGGTTACCACGCGGGGGCGCGCTTTACAAAAGGATTATTTAGCATTTCGCCCAAAATTCTGTTTGGGTGGGAACTGTAGATACCTCTTAAAGGTGTCTGAAACAACTGTCTTCTGTCTCCTGATTTTTATATTACATTTTCTCTTGGAATGTAGTTTGTTTTCATCCTACAGCTAACTTCTGAAGTTAATAGAAAAATATCTAAGCAGTTTTAAAATGCACACTGTAACTTCAGTAGCAAAATCATCGGTAATAGAGATTATACTTGCCTAAAAAAAAAACAACAAAAAAAGAGTGCATCAGATATTGAAAACCTTGCAAACTTTCTGGGGAGGTAATTTGTGTCAGTTATAGGAAGCATAGCCAACCATGCTAAATCTCCATCAGAAAAGCAGGATGAGGCAAGGAGCTCCTGTTTGGAACTGTGCTGGTGTGTGCTAGTGTCCAGGTAAGAGAACTATAGATGACATTATTGTTTTAAGTTAGAGAACTTTTAATGGCTGTAGGTTCAGAGTGACAAATCAGGACAATGAGAAGTGTGTACTTTCAGTAAGTTAGGGTTACTCTCTTAACTGATACATGTTGGAATATAGAGTAGCCCTATGGCTGTTCTTGTAAGGTTAAAGAAGCTGTTTTCTCTAGGAATCTCAGCTTTCCTGTGCAATATTGATTGCTTACATTGAAAAAAGGTCTGGGATGAATTTGGAGTTTTTCTGTGTGTGCTTTCTTAAAGTTGGAGCTGGTTTTCCCTTCCCTCTCTGTCTTCTTATGTTTACTTTGCAGGTTCTTCTGAGTGAGTGCTCTGTACCGTGCTAGCTCCTGTGGAGCTTTTCTCCTTTTTCCTTTGGCATTACTGTGTCCTTTTTTAACACTACTATTATAAGAAAGAACCTGATCTCTAGATTAACAAAGCAGAAGCAATGCCTATATCTGTCCTTCACCTGATTTACAGAAAAGGTTTGTAGTTGCTTGTTCATCTTGCTTGGTTGTATTGGAGGGGGGTGTATTCTTCACTGAACAGGAACTTTGTAAATTTTTCACATAAATGTGAAAAACCGATAGTTACAATAGAACATTCTCTCCTTCCTTCTTCTTTTTCATAATACCATTGTAATTTCTTGGCTGTTGGAAATAGGACTCTTCATTGTTTCTCTTCATGACTTGTTAATGCCAAGCTCTGCATTGGGAAACACCTGCCAGGGATTAATAAGGTGTTAATGGAAGAAACAGGTTCCTGGGAGCTAAGAAATAACTCTTGTTGTCACTTCTTCCCTCTGTCTGAATAGTTTTTGTTAAATGTTTTACAGAGTGAACCTCTGTGAGATTTCTTGACCTCACTCTTTATAAAATCTTTTCTCCTTCTTCCATGTATAAAGCAACACTAAAATTTGTTTGTGTATGATCCACGACTTAACTCGTTTCTGATACCTGATACACAGGAGGGGCGATCACTGCGTGTAGCAACAGTGAAAGGATAACTTTGCTGCCTTTGAACTGATGTGAAATCTGGTGGTAGCTGATTGTGAGTAGCGAATATTGAAGTTCACTGCTGTAAAAGGAGGCTGGGAGTGTTTGTGAAGAAACATTCAATGACACACCAGTCCCTTCATGTGGTTGTTCATAAAGAAACCTGAACTCATGATCACTGCTTTTTGCCTTTCCCCCCCCCCTTTTTTTTTTTTTTTTTTTTTTTTTTTTTTTTTTTTTTTTTTTTTCCTTTTTTTTTTTTTTTCCTGAAATACTGTCTTTCTGTGATGAGGAAATTTAGTGTACACAAGAGAAAAAGAGTTTGGATAAAAATAGAAAATAAATGTGGTCTCAGCTATTCCTTTTCCTCCAGTCCCTTGCTGAAGTGTTCATGGATGCACTCTAACAAAACAAGCTATGGTAGCCCATAGGAAGATTGCAGCACTGTCCTGCATTCACAAAAGAGAAAACCAATGAAGAGCTGTGTACTCTGTGTCATGATGGAGGTGAAGGGTTTGATGGCATGCCTCTTATGCAGAAATTACTCAGATTTTGTTAATGCCTTTTAAATAACCAGTAGAACCAAACCTGTTCTGTGTTACATTACAGCAGTTCAAAGAAAAGAAAAAAAAACCACCAAGAAATTTCAACCAGTTGAAATGCATTTGATTTCAATGGATGTATGGGAAAGCAGTTGTAAAAGAGAGCCGTGTAGCTAATGCAAGACCACTCTTCTGAGGTTAAATAGCAAAACGAAACAAAGTAATTTAGATTTTATTGTAAAGAAACAAAGAGGGGTGCAGCAGAACTAATGTTCTGAAACTCACATTTAAGGGATCTGTTAAACACCTGGACAAGCAAGCAGTGGGGAGAAAGCTGTTATGAAGGGGTCTGGCTGCATAAATATTCATTCTTGTTCTCCTGTTTAGAAGAGGGCTGAAAGCTTCACAATTATTCCTGAAGTACTAATGATTAATTGGCTGAGTTCTACTTCTCACCCTAGAAATGTTCAAGCCAGTTGACTTGCAGCATCTCATTGTGGTGCTTACCTTTGGACTCCCAGGAAGGGCTTATAGATTCCTCTCTGCTGAATGCTTAAAAAGATCCTGGCACCTTGCTCAGCTGCCTGAAAGTGGAGATTGCCAGCAGACCCCCTCAGACAGGTGTTAACATGGGAGCATCTGAGTTTGGTTTATTGTCCTTGTGTTCTGTGGCAGTAGAGGCTCTGAATGGGCAGCATCAGTTTGGTATCACTGTCCCAGGAAAATTCTGAAAGGGGAACTCACTTACTCCAGGGAGGTGTTATGTCATGCACAAAAATAAAAGTGAAGAAACTGCTCTTGAATTTATTGTTGTCAGCTAATGCTTATACTAGAAGACTGTCACTGTAAGCAGTAACAAATTATTTTGTCATGATAAGCATAGGAACAGCAAGGGAAATAAAAAAGATTTGTACAGTACTACAGCAAGCTTGTATATCACATATTTCATGGGTCTTCTCCTTTGGTTAAGTACTTTCTCTGCTTGCTTGCATGATGTCTGTTACTATAATTTAACTTGCAGTAGAATTGGAATGTGCAGTAAAGCTTAAAGCTATACATAAAAAAAAAAGACATATGTATGCTAGAGACAGCTTATTAGCAGATTGATGTGTTCTCATGGCAGGTAGGGTCATGAAATAGAAGGGGGGCTATTTGTGAACATTTGTGAGCAAAAATAAAGGCTTTCATGTGTGAGGATTTATGAGGTGAGTGCTAAAACAATAATTGAAACAATAAATGGAATTAGTATTTCATTTTAATTTGATTTGTTTTGTTACTTTCTCTGTCACTTTTAATCCATGCTGCCTCCTGTGATGTCCGTGGTCTGCAGGTCAGGTTTTCTTCTTTGTTCGCAGTTGTGCTCCCTTGTGCTAGCAATGTTAGCAATTATGCTGTGTTGACTAGTGATATTTCAGGCCTCATCTAAAAGTCAGAGTTCTTAGAAATACAGTATGGAAGTGTATTTATTGCTAAAGGTTTGTTAATCTCTCTTCTTTTTTTTTTTTTTTGGCAATACTCTTATACCTGGTGACAGGTGAGTATTGGTAGTATTTTACTTATTGTTACTATTGATAAATCACTGATTAAATGAAAATTTTATCACAATTCAGTCATTTCAGGAACTTCAGAATTTAGGCACTAGGATTTTTTCCTTGCTAATTCTAATAAACTATTAGAAGCCAGTAACCCAGAGGTCTTAGTGAAAATAGAGGAATTTTTAGAAAGTGATGACAGTGCAGCGAAATACTGTCTGACCTAAGCTGATTTTTACTAAGAAGCCAAACAGTAAGTTAATGCTTAATTTTGTTTTGATGACTTTTAGGAGCCAATTGAAAATGCTAATAACTGTAACAGAATATTCCAAAATACATATTATTTAGTCAGGAAACTGAAACAGCAGTCTTGGAAATCTACAGGAAATTAAGTATCTGGGCTTTGTTTTCATTTAACTACATTATAATATTACTTTAGAGCCTGGAAAGGGTCCAGTATGTTTTTAGGCACTTCTATTAAAACAAAGATTACAATTTTGATAGACTGGGATAGGCAAATTTGTCACATGAATAAAGAAATCCTTGGGAAGAAGGTCCATAGAGGTTCTAGTTGTGTGTATGTATCTGTTTTTCTTTTTATGCAGCACTTGCACACACAGATATAGATGCACCCAGAGCAAATAGTTGAGGAGCTGTTCTGTTTTAAAATGCACTCGGAGTATTGACTTACTGTGTTAGACCAGAACTGTGAAAAAAATTTAACTCTTGAGTTAGGCAGGTGCCACTGTGACAGTCCTAGAGAGTGGAGTCACATGAATGTACGATAATTTAGTTTTTCATTTAAAGTAATGTAAATTTCCAGCTTCTGTGTTTGCTGAGAGAAATAACAAACTGACAAAATCACACTTAATGGCTCATACTTCACAAAAGAAGTGAGGTGAGCTCAAAACCTTCTCAAAAAGTCTACTGGTTTGCAAGCCTGTGCCCTATTTTGGCATCTCAGACATTTTATTACTGCAGCAACAGATTTTTCCTATTTGCAGAAATAACAATCAAATTTGAATGAAACAGAAATGTGATGATATTACATAAGACAGACATATTTAATCCTTTTTATGGCTACAGGCTGCTCTGTAGTCACAGAACTATACCACATTCTTGCTGATGAGGAAGCATTCCAATTTTCTGTGGTTCTGACAATATGGTGTCTTGGAACTAAAGCGCTTATACCTTGCTCATTGGAATCATCAAGATGCTTGTGAATAAATTCCTGTTCCCTCTTTGTAACACAGACACCTGGTCTGTTCAAAGCCTCTGTAAAAACCTGCTAGAGCACATGCATTAAACTTGATAAATTTTAAAGTATGGTGCATTTAAATGTATCAATAATGTCTGCCACGTGACATTGTTGGCTTCTAGTTTGAAGCAGGTTAATGTGGCATCTAAGAGCATTTCATGAATTGAAAACGTGGCCAAGGTTAAAGTTGTTGTGTCCACAGTCAAGTGATCCTAATAATTCACTGGGAGTGTTTTAGAGTAGTTTACCTTATGTGTAGTTTTTACACATCCTGTGAAGTGAAAATCAGCAACATAACATGGAAAGATGAATTTGAAACAAAAATGTGTTTTCTTCTAAAAAATGCAAAACATTTTTATAGACACTGCCTTTTCCTTTCCATCCTAGAGCTATGCCTATAATTGTAGTAACTGTTGTGTGCCAGGCTGTTGACCTTGCAGAAATCAGAAATGTCAGACTAGTTAGTTACTGATATTGGACTGTTGATGATGCTATTTATATGTAGTCTAGCTTATTCTTATCAAGGTCATGAACACACAGTGAACTGTGGTGACAGAGGTGAGAACATGCAGATCAGTTTGGTTCCTTGTTAAATATGAAAAATATCTGCAGAATTCTAATGAGCAGTTTAAGAAACTAATTGTGACTAAAAGCAGTCCTCTAGTCCCAAATGTTTCTGTGACAGAGGCACTGCCTTTCCCTTCCTGTCCATGTGTATTCCCTGTATCCCAAGCTGTTTTCTGTACAGGGATGTGAGCCTTTATACATGAGTATAATGGATTTCTGTAGATGTTTCAAGTGTGCCTTGATGGCATCTTACAAAATGCAAAGTGGAGTAATTGCTTAGCAGAACATTTCTGAAGGGGAATGGTCACTTTTGAAGGAATAGGCATTCACTAAAGCTTATTTAAATGAAATGTGAACACAGACCCTAAATTTGGGGTCTTAATATTAAAATATTCATCTCAATGTGTGCTGAGAGGAGGGGAAACAACTGTTAAAATAGATTGAGGTGGCCTTGCACAACCATTGAGTATTATAAGGAAGAGTCATCTCGTCGTTGTGCTGAATGGATGAAGTACAAATGCACTGAAACTGTATTGGTGTCTGAATAGCCTGCATTTCAACCCTTAAGTTGGTATGGTGGCCTGCATGGAAGCATCCTAAAACATCTATATTCTGTAAGGCTAGAAGTAGTCATAATTGTATATATCTCCTACCATGGTAAGGCTTCATTTTAAAGGGAATGTTGCAGTTTATGCTCACATTTTAAGAAATGGAGCATGACTGAAAAGTCTTTGACCCGTGGAAATCCTACCTGCACGAGGATATTGTTTTACAGCCTATAGAATTTTATTAAAACAAATAAATTTTATTACTGCAAGATTTGTTTGTTTAGAGTTGGCCGTATGTGGCAGATGCAGTTTATCTTACGTGCCTGAAGTTTGTTTAGTCTTTTTGCCAACACAAAGTCCCAGTGTGATGGACATGACTTCTGAACTCTGGAATGCTTGCAGTGGACTCCTAGACTGCTCCAAGGTCATTCACCTCTGTTATGGACACTAATGAATTTGTACAGCTACTGAGGCTACACTGGAGCTTGGAATTGCTTGTGTAGGTTTGTTCCCCCCACCTCTGGTATATTTATAAAGCTTAAATTTCTATCTTCTAGGAGAGCAAGACATTTCTTTTAAAGTTCCTGTTTTGCAAGTAGTACTTGTACATTGTGATATACATCATGGATGCTTTATTGCTACTGTTAGTGCTGATGGAGAGCAGATACTGGATAGAACCAATTAAATCAGTCTAAAAGGAGACCATAAGCAGCACTGTTAACTAACTGCATCTTGCTGGACTATAAAACGCTTCACTTCTTGTGCAGGGCTTTTTAAAATGTGTGCTTCCAGTTGTTGTTCCTTAGCTTTTAAATTGTACCAGATACTTAAAGCAGTGTATATTTCTTGACTTTTCAGGAGCCATTACAGCAAACTGTGATGTATTTTCTGTGAATCTAACGTATTAGGAGTTTAAAGTCTTGTGTTTTTGTAGTTATATTAGTGAAAACAGTACTTAAGAAAAGCTTCAGGCTTATTTTGCACTATGAGTCATTGTTAAAAAATGGGTTCATCTTATTTGTTTTCTCCTGCAAGGCAGCTTTGCTGAGCAAAATAAGTGTAACTGAAATTTGATCCCTCAGAAAATGTGTTCTGTTTAGTTGTTCTTCTAATGTTAAACTTTCTGGTAACCATTTTATAAAACCACATAAAAATCTTATCTGTCTGGTATTTGGTCATTTGAACTTTCATGTCTCAGTGCCATTCTGAGAGAGAAATAATTATTGTAGTTTTAGGAAATAGAAAGCCTTTGGGTTTGTTTTTGTCAGAACCTTATTGTCTTTATCTACCCTGATTGTTAGGAAGCATGAGGACTCATCAATCTTGAAAAAATCTCACTCCTCATGTATTTTTAAATCATCTTATTAATATGCAAGAAACCATTGCCACTTCATATACTAGAGACTTACAGCTGTCTTTGCCACTGCTGTCTTTTGAACATCCGTAATGCAAAGGGGAAGAAGTCAAAAGTCCTTGGTTTCAACATTTGCATTGTGTTCCAGCCCTCAACTTTTTCTGAGTCTAACTTGCTGTACAAGTTTAAGCTGCGGGACTGAATTCTCCGTTACAGCAGTGCACCTTGTTGAAAATAAATTCCAAATTTAGACTTTACATGCATTATTTTAGAACTATTTAATATAAAGTTTAACCCAATAACAAGTGAGGGAGGTGTCAGTGCTTAACAGCATTGGAGAATTGTCTGGATAAATTATGAGAAGCAGCATAAACACACCTGGACAAAATGCTTGCATGCTTTTCTTTTGCTTATGATTTTTAACAACTTTATTGAATAAATATTCCTAAAAGTGCTCAGTTTAGGTTTCAAAATACCTTGGTAGAATTCAATAACAGAATTGCCAGCTAACTCTGATGGTTGGGACTTTCTGTAAATTGTTAAATTATTTGTTATGTTGTGCATATTTCCTAGAAAGCTGCTGTGCCTTCTTACTGCTTTGCTGAACATTTGTTCTCCATTCTGCTTTTTTCCCTTTTTTAAGGGCTTGGTACCAGGCCAAAGAGTACAATAATGCTTACATGGAGCTTGATTTTTAAATGCATGCCTAACTAAGCAAGTAAGCAGTCCCATTAAAGTCAATGGGATTAGGTGCATACTTGGAGTTAGGTGCAGGCTTAAGTGCTTTGATGAATTGAAGCTTTACTGACTGACTGTGCCTTGTAACACAGGAAAGCATTTCTAAGCACAGATATACTAATGAAAATGCTAAACTAATGTATCTCACATGGATACAATCAGAAATGCATATTTAATAGGGGAAAAAGTTACAGTAGATGAAAAAATAATCATGACACAAAGTCCTTGAGGAATGGTGCCCAATGCTGTTGTACTGAAGCAGGAAGTCCATCACGGGCTGCATTTTTTTGTTTGTTTTGGTGGGAAATAAATGCAGCCAACCTAACAAAGAGAGTTGTGGTGGCAGTAGTTTATCAAGTCTTGAACAGCATCATTCCAAAATCTGGCAATTACTCACATGGTTCTTTTGGCTCTGTATTTTTACTGGATTACTGCAAACTAGCAATTTCCTTGAGTGATCATACTTCCAAATGTAAAAGTTTCTCTGGCTTTTCAGGGGTTCCCCAGCAGAAATCTGTATTCAGGTAAATAAAGCAATGCTGTGACTGTTTTCCAATGGAAAGAGAATTCAAACAAACTATAAAGCAAATCAATCTGTTTCTGAACTGGAGCCTTTGAGAGAGATCCCAGAGCAGTGTAGTGATCAGCACATCCTGTGGCATCATCATCAAGGCTGTGTTCATTTGCTGTCAGACCCATGCTTGTATCTATTTTGGACCAAGGCATTGTGTGCCAGTCTGCCCTCAGCCTTCCCAGCTGTAGGAGCTCACCTTAGGCTGTTGACTTTGAAACAGTGTCACAATTGCTCTGTGCATGTGGCAGGGCAGCACCTGGCTCTGCGTGGGAGGGGAAGGCCAAAAGCCATGACAGGACAAGGAAAGCTCCCTGCAGCTCCTTGCTGTCAGCTGCTCTCCAGGAATAAACAGGAGCACTGAGCAGCGCCACAAGGAGGCTGTGGGCAGGTGGGAAGGAACCCATCCTATCCAGGTTGCTCAAATAATGCCCCAAACAAGGATGTAAGAGGTGTTTCCATACCCAAATTTTCTGTTGCCATGGCATGATCAAAATAAATACTGTTCAGATCTTAACTCGTATGAGCATTTTAAATCTTTAGTTTGTTCTTGTGCACATACTGTGAAATCAGATGATCTTTTCCTAATCTTTGAAAACTTGATTTTTCTGAGGACCCTTTCCTGCCTCTAACAAGCCCATTTAAGTAACTGCCCAAGTTTACAAGCGAAATCAAGGAACTTTGCAAAGCCCTGGAAGGTCTTTACTGCTCTCATGGGGGCAGTGGGCTCTAGTCTGAGAACATCTGCTGTACACAGTATCAGGTATTATGTAATTGAATGCTTTTCAGATGCCAAACTGTCGAGTTTTTTATTCTTGCTATAACATAAAGTTGTAACCAACAAATAACAAGCCAAAATGGACTGAATGTTTTGATACTGTTTAATTGCTCTTTGCTGCTGTTCCTGACTGAATTTTTCCTTTAGGAAATCAATATTCCTTTAGGGAATAAATAGGTTTGTGCTAAGGCTTATGAGAACAAAGATGTGTGTTGAAACCACAAGGTTTCTCTTTTTCATGTGTGTTTTCTTGTTTTGGGGACTTGAGAAGTTTAGGCAAATGCATAGGTTTTGGGATTTAATAGTGAAACACATGAATTCTGCATAGAGCAAAGAGTAAATCACATTTTGCAAATTATTGGGTTGTGCTTTTATTGTATTTTGTAGAGTGTTAGAGGTAAAAGAACATAGGCAGATTTTTAATCCCTTCCCATACTCCCAATGGGATACTGCCAAAGATTAATCTAAAACAGTGAGTTTTGCAAATGTACCTGCAAAAGTAGCATCAGGTTTCAGTGTTCTGATAGACCCAGTTGATTTTTTCTAGGTAGTTTGTGTCATGGACTTGTGCTGCAAAACAAGTAGAGCAGATAAAATTACGTCTGTAGGGTTTTTTTACTTGTCTGAGACTAGAATATGTAAAGTACCCTTTTCATTTTAAGCTGTTTTCATTTTACTCTGTTTCCTTGGAACTTTAAAAAAATTGCTATTTTGGGTTGTATTTATGATATTTTTAATACAATATAATTTATCTTGATAGTTTTGGCCATGCAGCTGAGTAATTTGATGTCAGTGTAGCTGTTTGGTCTTTATAAATGTCTCCTGTCTTAATATTCTGACTTCTGAGCTTTTCAGTAAATCAGTTTTTATAACTGCAGCCTTTTCTCTTGGACTGGCATATTTAGGATTCCTGCTGCATTATTCCTAATGATTTTGATGAAAAATCAGGATGCCTATGATCAGTCTGTTTGTTGAAATGAACTTGGGTTCAGAAACACTGTTGGATGACTCTGTTGCCTGTTGGTCGTAGCTGGTGTGGTAGAATCCTCAGGATGATGTACTTAGCTGCAATGACATTTTGTAAAAACATTTTGAGGTGCAAGAAGAGGGAGAACTGACAGTACTATAAGAGTGATAAACTTCATAATAACCTTCTGCTTTAAAAACCTCCAGAACTTAATGGAGGTCAGAATTAGTGATGCATGCACATTCATTGAATTATTTTTCTTACACTAAGCAAAGTCTTATGCTGTGATTTTGATGCAGTGAGTATTGAGTTTTTTTCCATGTGCTGATCCAGAAGGTGATGTGGTGTCTCTGCAGTGAGATTTATTTCAGAAGCTTTCTTTCTTGTGTTTTTACTTTCTTTTTCCCTTTTTTTTTTTTTTTTTTGTTTTTTTTTGTTTTTGTTTTTGTTTTTGTTTTTTTTGGTTTTTTTTTAATAGTTAAAGTTGCACCCCTGAGACTGAGGTATGCATATGACATCAAGTCAAAAAATCTTCAGCCAAAAGCCTCAGGTGCCCAAATAATCTGCTTCTAGCTTGCTTTGAAGTAATCTTTTGCCATGCTTTTTGGCAGGCAGATACAAGGTTTTTGGCTCATGCTCCTTGCCATGCAGAAGCTTTGTAGCCACGTGATGCTGATCCTGAGTGTGCCTGGTACTTTGCCTCAGAAAGGCATGTGGTCCCACTGGTAAAATTTACACCTTTCACCCTTGCTCTGTACAGGGAAATTTGGCATCTGGTCAGTTTGAAGGACGACAGAGTGAGTTGCATCTGCTGCAAAGTATCATGTAGGCATTCCTTTAGAAGTAACTGTATGTGAAAAATTGCAAAATGTACCATCTTTGGCTGTAAGGCAGCAGCACTCAGTGGAAAACTGTAAGCTGGAATCTTCAGATGTTGCTCCATGGTGTTTGTGTTGAGTGGGTGCACTGATTTATGCAAATCTTTTGTGGAAGTTTTTACCAGTAAACCTCAGTTTTCACATGGCGGACGATTATTTCAGCAGCTGTGCCTGGGGCTGTGATCTAGAGAATATTATGGTTCTGGAAACATTTTAGCATGCCAGCCTTCTACTCAGGAGTAATTAATTTCTATAATAAGGTTTTAGAAGGCTTAGTTAGTAGTTTACAGTTTACTGTGTTCAGATTGGCTTTTTTGGAATCATATGAACCCCCCAGTGACTTGAGTCTCTGGTTAATTCCTTGGCAGCGTTGCCAGTGAACCCTGTGTGGAGAAACCTGACTCCTGGCACAGGAGGATTGTGTGTCCCAGGGCTGGTACAGCTGCACAGAGCTCAGGTCGAGCAGTTCAGCAGGAGTGACCTCCATGGCTCTTTCCAGGGCTGCCTCAAACCCGCCGGGGGCTGACATTACCCGAGAGCAGGGGGAGGAAATTGGCTCCTGTGTTCTCCTCAGTTCTAAGAATGCTGTTAAGGAAAGCTGTGCAACCTACTTGTAGGGTGGCTATGTTGGAAAATAAAAACCCAGATATTTTTCAAACTTTTGACCCTATAGCATTTAGTGCATGATTTTTTTATGTCGAGGATTCTTGACAGCTTGGGTTGGTTTTTTTTGGTTTTTTTTTTTTCCTTTGAAGATCTTTTTGAGGGACCAAAAAAGAATAAGAATTTGATTGCATACAAAATGTAAAATGTCATGAAGAGTTCATTTTGAAAACAGTTGCAGACTTCCTGCAGAAACTCTTTTCTCTTTATCCTATTGAGCATTTGTTTTTCAGTGCTATGCCAGCTGTAATAGGTCTGGGCATAACATGGGTAAAAAAATCTGAGATTTTTAGAGATGTTGCTTTTGGAACAATAGTGGAAACCATTTGCCAACACAGACCTGACTCAGTAGTTGCTGGTTTAGCTTGTCACAGCTAAATTATATTCTGTACTCGGAGCAGATCCCTTGAACACCCCTTTGGGGGTCTGTGCCGTGCACAGCAATGCATGTGCTGGTGAAGACCTTCAGCAACCTGGGAGTTTGGGGTCCTGAAGTCACTGGTGCCTTGCTTAAAAACGTGTTCCAAATATTCACTCATGAATGCTTTGTTGGGATTTTGAAATACTGAGCTGAATTGCTTGCTTGAAAAGTAGTTTACATTTGTAATTTAATTTTTTAAAATTTATTCTCAAAATAAAGAAGTGCCTACTCTCCAAAGAGTAGCACTATCAGAAGCACATCAGGAGTCTAATGCTGAATACAGGGAGCAGTCATTTTTGAGGAAAGAATGCTTCAGAGATGTTTTTATACTTTTGTTGCTTTATGGGGGAGATTTTCTCAAAGCACTGGGAAGGATGAACACAACAGATGTGCTGACTTGCACTGGGATCTCTGGTTCTTTTGGACTTTGGGTGCTTTTGAAAATTTCCCCAAGGGCAAGGAGGGTTCTTGACTAAATGGACTTCATCAACTTTTCTTTGGATTTGCTAAGCATTGAATATTAATTATTAAAAGTTGAATGTGAAATTCAAGATGAAGTTTTGCTTTTGGAAATCTTTTGTAGCAGTGCCTTGTTTCATGAGCAGATCCTTTAGTGGCTTGAAGAAACTCAAATCTCACAGGGTGAGCTCCAGTTTTCTATTTGTCCTTATCTTTGATGTCAGTGGCAATCCCTTGAGGGTTGTGAAGGAAGCATTCTCAGGAGCTCTGTGGGTCAGAAGTGCATGTCCTGATTCTGATCACTGTCAGACACACCTCTGATTTATATGAAAGTTGATGTATGTTTAGGAGTGTCTTTTTCTGTAGCCTTTGGATCTGCATTCTGTGTCTTACTGCACAGGGAAAATGTTACTGCCACCCCAGATTCTGTCAGGAAAGTATAAAAAGTTCAGGAAAACAATGGAAAACCGTATAATTTTTAATTACTTGATACATTACAGATCAAAGCCATTCGTGATTATAATGTTAACGGAATGTCATGGTTACAGTAATCGTGTCATTTAGAGAGAGAGAAAACCACTTTTAAAATTGTCAGTAGAGAGAACCTGGCTTTCTTTGTTTCTGGTTGGCCAAGGTGTTACAGCCTGGTGCACAGTTTTTGTATTTGACTTTCTTACTTGTTTAATAACTAATTTAAGGTGTTCAGTTGAGTTTTGCAAGTATGTACTTTTATTGTTTTATGAAGGGTGGTCCTTAAATACATTCTTTAATTTTCTATTTTAATTTTTTTGTTTGGCAAGCATTTTAAATCATGACCTGAATAATTTTACATAATTTCTCTCAGTATCTCCTGAGATAATCACTTCAAAAGTATTACTCCTAATGTCTTTGATTTGATACAAAGTGCTCATAGTATGCAACTAAGTGGATGTTAGGTTCCAGTTCCTCAGGATGCTGAGCAGAGGCACTTACCTGGGAGTTCACACTAGAGCAGTGAGAGTCTGTCTCTAACCTATTTAGTTCCTGCACCTTTTTTCATCACCACACTTGGCTTCCAGTATCCCACCTCAGTTAATCATGACAATTAGTCAGAATCCTTCTCCTCCCACTTGACTCCCATCTGTTTATGAGCAGCAGCTTCTGTTCCATTATGGAGTCTGAGCTTGAGTAACAAGTGTCACCCTGCTGCAGCAGGTGTTCTCTGGCCTCTTCTTTCTCCTTACTCCTCATCACTGCAATGCCAAAAGTCCTCCAGAAATGTTTTTCATTTTAGCTAAGGGACCACACAGCTAGAAAAAAATCTGCACAGGGAATAAGAACATAGTGCAAAAAGAATATAATCCTTTGTTTTGCCATTTTTAATGGCCCTTTTCTGTGCACATTTAGGTTCAGCTGGAATGCTCATGTTTGCAAACTCACAATGCAACTGTGCTGCCTTCTTGTCTTTCTGCAATTCTAAGAAACCCTTTATTCACTGTTTCCTCTTTAAGGTCTTTTGTGTCAGGGGATAGGTAGTGGATACCTCCATGATCATATCTTTATGTAGTAATACTGGTTAAATAGTTACTACTCTGTAGACAGTTACATATCATATAAAAAAACAACATTGAGAATAATCTGTAAAATATCTTAAGGTAGCCTGCTTTTGGGAATTCTAACGTATTTGTTTGTTAGATTGAGCAGTGAGAGGTGATTAGATCACACCTAATTAAAATGCAAAATTTTTAGTAGCTCATGACCAGCTCAGAAAAACAATAACTTTCCCGATGTTTAAGAGTTCAATTAAAAATATTTTAAAATACCTAGTATTTGTTGCATTGTTACTGTACTTAAATAAGCAGTAATGACATCAGATGTCAGCCTGAATTTATGACATTAATTGCTATTGTAAGTTGCTCTCCTGCCCTGTATATTTTCCATACTAATCCTGACTTGTGCTGGAAACTGGAAGAAACTATAGTTAGGAGTTAAGACTGTATAGCCAAAAGCAGAAATCTGATTGGAATAAGACTATATATTATAATATTAGCCCACAGGTTAGAAACAATGTGGTGAAAAGTCCAACTTTTGTAAACATGGTGAGGAAAATGCTAATAAAAATGTTTGTATGTGGTAGACCAATCAGTGTGGGTTAGAACAAACAAAAGTCATGTGCCTGAGGTAGCCAACTGCTCTGTCAGCCTGCCAGCAGGAATGTCATCAGTGTGTATTTCTTAAACACTAAATTGTCTACAGTGTTCTAAGTCTCTTCATGGCTGAGCTCTTTGCTGCTTGATAAGTCAACTGAATTTAATCTTGCATGAAGTGAAGTATCTTAAATGTGCTCCTTCCACTAAATCAACAACTGCCCCAGTGTTGTGTGATATTGTGTAATCCTGTGGATTGCAGTTGAAAGGTTGCCTAGTTTTGCCTCTTTAGCTGTTTAGAGTTTGATGTTTGTGCCAGATTTTGTTTTGTTTGTTGAATAAAAGAATGTAGAACAGAAGACAGGAAATTAACACAAATATCAGACTACCAAGGAAAACAAAAAGATATTAATGAATTCACATCAACTTAATTAGCCATTAAAGTCATTGGCATAATTTTTCATCCTATATTAGTAGAAGCATATTCCATAGACATTCAGTGACATCTGTCTGAAATGTGCCCTGCCTTTTTTCCAGCTATTACAAAGAACATTCTGTTTAACTTTCATTTTGGTTTGTTTGTGTAGTGACAGCAGTCTAAAATAATTTCCAGCTTACTTGCATATGTATACTAAATTTCCCTAGTGTCACCATCTATTTGATCACAGAATCGTGGTAGCTGTCCTTGACGAATAGTTCATGCAGAAGCTTATCTCAGGCTGTGTAATGTGAATTTCAAATCAATCTCTTCAGTTTTCTTGGTACATGTTCTCAACAATTTACATTATTCTGCACATATAAATTGTCAGCTTCAAATGTTTGGAATCTGTATTAACTTCTGTGTAGGAATCAAAACGTGCCTGCATAAGAAGAGAACTGGGGATCACCAAAACTGTTTTAGTAAAGAAGTTGCTAATAATTTTCTAGAGGAGTGGTATATCATTTTTTTCTGTTGTTCTGAAACTCTTTGCAAAATTGTCATTATTGCAATCACCTGAAAATAATTGTTGGGCTAGAAGAGACTTGCAGAAATAAGCAGCCTCTATGAGCTGAAAGAATATTTGTACAAAAGGCACAAGGACATTTACACGGCTCTCTAATAAGAAAACAGACCCACGAGCAGAAAAGACCTGCGCAGGCTTTTCTGTTACTTCCTTGGCAACAACTGCACTAAGACTGTGAAAGAGGGAAGCTGTCATTGTGTGTGTGGGATCTGGGTGCTTTTAAAACTTCTGCTTCTCATTTCTCTCTTCATTTAGGGATCAACCAGAAGGAATGCTGAATGTAAACCCATGGTAAATTTGGAAGTGATGATTGGAACTGCATCTTCCAATCAAACTATCACAGCCTAGTAGTTTTCTATCTATGTTAGATTTCTCTAAATTTCTCTAATTCTCTAAATTCACTAATATCTCCAAAACTGTGAAATTTGGTCTTTGTTTAATGCTGGTGTTAAAATCCAAAGTTGATTTTGTATTATATTTGTATATGTCTGTCCATCTAGGAACAGAGACAGCTCATTTCACTTCTGCTTAGGTGTGAGAACCTAACTTTTCAGAGTCCCTGACCATTGCCATAAACACAAGATCTCCATTAGCCCTTCTCACATGGCACAATGAAGAGAGGACAGAGGGAGCTTTACATGCTGTACAGCAACAGAACATGAAACTTAACAGAATTGCTTCTCTGTACAACTGCAGTTCTTTCTTATTGTAAAGCTAAATTAAGGCAAGCCTCATTTAGGGAAACCAATCCCAAATCCTCAAGTCAGAGGTTGAGGAGGCACATTTGTAAAGAGTTGTGTGCCTCTGGCTGAAAAAATACTAAAGGTAGCTGCAAAGAAAGATTGAACTTGTATAATACAGCAGTTTATAACAAGTATTAAAGCCCCTATGAGGAATAGTTTCATACTGTCTGATTGTCATGTCCGACATTTTTATTGCACAAGTGCTTATGGTGCTGTACTTCTGCCAACACACAAATGAATTCTTTCTAACATGTTTGCTAGAGGAGATATGGTCAATGTCCTGGTAGTTCATATGCTTTTACTTTGGAGTTTTGATCTTGATTTATGCAGTTCTATGGCTTAATTTGTAAAATATCAGAATTGTCCACTAAATTTGCCATAAGATATTTTGGTTCTAATGGTGAAGCTGTGCATTTTATTCCAGTATGTTTTTTCAGGAATGAGTATTTTGTCTTAGTTTGAACTCTTTAAATCACTGCAGGCACACAAGCACACAGAATATCCAGTGTTTGCTAACTTCTCTTATATGAAATACTGATTAGAAAAAAAATGTGTTACATAAAGATCCTCACTTTCATGTCACATGGTGGCCAGACACAGCAGCTGAAACCCACATTTAGAAATGAAAACATTTTAATATAGTGAGAGCCGATAGACATGCATCAAAGTGAAATGTTATTTTTGTAGTGATCAGCAGGCTTCAGACCTCCCAAGCTAATCATAAACTTTCCAGGCCAATACAGCTAATTTGTTCTCTTATTGCCACTGGCCTCCAGCTCCCTTTCCAAAGGGAGACGTCACTCTTGCTGCTGGCTAGAAAATTAGCAAAAGGCCTTCTGTTTCTGCTTTTTTCTTTAAGCCTGTTATGTGTGTGATACTTTGGTTTGTATATACAGTGTTTCTGGGTGTGTCTTAGATGTATTCCTGAATAGAACTTGGATGAGCTACCCTCTCCTTCTCTCAGCTTATATTGCACTGGTTACAGCAACCATATGTTCAGGCCTCAGCTCTTCCTCTAAATCATGCCCTCCTTTCTTCCTGGAAATGTTAACCTGGGAGAATAAGAGGGGGTTTTGTGTATTTGTCCAGGCTATCCAGATGTAGAACATTATGCCCAGTGTTACAAACCAATGGCTTTCTACAAAGTTACACCAACCATTTTAACTTGTGTGCAAAAGGCACTTTGAGATGCAGAACAGGTATTCCAGAGGACAGCTTAAGATGATTAAAGTTGCCAGATTGCATCAAGTCATTCTGGTCAGAGCTTCTTTGAATTGGCAGATGCTGTTCGTCAGTGTGTCAGCAGGCTGGAGTTGAACAAGATGCAGACCCTAGAGGTGCTGGACATTTGCAGTTCTCTAACAAAAAAAAAAAGGCAGAATTGGAAATAGCACCAAAGAAATGAAAGCCAGTCTGAATCTCTGTACAGGTGATGGTCACAGTTTAGCCCCTCTGCTGACAGAATATCAATTCCTGTGAAGCTTTGGTAGCTGTATCTGTTACTGCTTACATGTTAAATGGAGCATCCCTGAGTATACTTTCTTTTTGAAGCTTAAGAAAGCTTTTTATCGTCATGATTTAATTTTTTTTTTCTTCAGCATTCCCATGGCTAATGGGTGAAATGAGCACATTTCAATCAGTTAAAGAAGAGAGCTCTGTGTGTAGTGTGTGCCTATAAAACACTGTAGGTTCAAAGAGCAGATGAGTGTGTAAATTGGACAGAGGACTTTGACATCAATTATTAAAAGAAAGCAGAATCCATCACAGATAGAAGTGTGGAATTTTTATTTTCTCAAAAATACTTCTGAGCATCTGTTTAAACTCAAACGTGAATGGAATTTTAATTGTAAAAGAAAAAATTATCTACAAAGACGTGGTGTACTATGATTTTTAAGAGTTTGATTTTGCTGTGAATTCTCTTCTGAATGGAGAGACCAGGTACAGTTTTAAGACTTCATAACCTGTTATATGAAATGATAGGGAACTAATCTAAGAATCTTAAGATTGTGTCTTAAGTGTGTTACAGAAGATTGGAAAAAGTAAAATCAGTCCATTTCAGAAGTAGTATGTTTATACTGCTGCTGTTGTATTGGATTTAATTGTGTGGAATAGGTGGGCTCACATGCTCAATATATTCCTGGGAATTTCTGTATTCCAGTGTCCCCACAGATGTGTTCAGAGTGAACATTGTGTGATTGATGTGAGTAGTAATAGTGGTGGTAAACTGGGTGTGCTAAAGCCTGATTGAATTTATGGCAGAATGCAGAATTAGATGCAGAATTGTCATACATTGCATAAAAAGTCTCCTCTAGAGCAAATTCATTAGAACTTAATTTCATATAAAATTAAAAGTTTATATTTCTTATGCGTAATTCCAGTCCACTTTTCTGAACTTGAATGTAATTCAAAGAGAACTTCCAGCTCAGAAACTTGTTGCAAATCTGTCAGTTATACACATAATGTACAAATTATGACTGAGGTGGGTGCAGCCTGCAATACATTCAAAGGTTTGACTCTTACAACAATGATCTCCATAGTCTCTTACTGTAACCCAAGTGAAAACAGAGCTAATAATAATTAAAATAATTTCTCAAAACTTCTCTGTGGTCAGCTGATCACATCTGATAAACCAGTAACAGTCCTTATTGCAGAGCAACTATTAGCTGTCTTTTCTCCTTGTGCTTTAGGAATTGTATTGATGAGTTTGACTTCAAATTCTTAGTTGCTTAAATGAGAGAAGAGATTCTGCTTTCAGCACTCTTTTCAGAATCACACTTCTGACAATTTTCTTTGTCCCTTCAAGTGTAAAATGCACCATCCTGTAACTGATCAGACTGTCCTGTTGGTTTTCAGTTTGGAAGAGGAATGTTAAATTGAGCACAATGGGGATGTCTTTTGGATTAAAACCCTATATATTCTTCCAATTAAAACAATGTGTTAGACTGCTCATAACATGAAGTTGCTTAGAGAAGACATTTGTTAAGGTTGGAGTGTCTGTGTGTTGGTTTTTCTTAGCCATATAATGGACAGTTCTCACTTCCCACTATTGTGTCCAATTAAAAATATAGTTTTTTTAGTCTAGAGTTACCCCTCACACTGCTGCTGTGGAATATTGGATTGTATATTTCTGTAGGGTTTTTTTTTCTTTTTTCTTTTAATTTTTATGCAAAATGACGAGGTGACAGCAGCAGACTTTCTCAATTCTCAGATTTGCTGGGAAAGCTATATTTGATTTCAAATCTAAAGCTATCCATCACTTAGTGTTCCCACGTAAGTACAAGTTGTTTTTGTAATATGGCTATTGTGTGAAGGTGAAAACTAAGTCCTGCTCTTGGATTCTCCACGCGGGTCTCTGTTTTGAAAGCCCTGCTTGCCAAAGATGTTCTTGTATTTAAATAAGCCTTATGGGCGGGATAATATTGCAGGAGGAATGTGAAGGAGCATTAATATGGCTGAGTGAGGCCCTATATGTTTTCCTTTGAAATATCTTCCCTGCTTGCCAAACCACCTTGGCAGGGAATAGCCTGAAGCCTAGATGGGGAATTATGGATGTGTCCTGTATTTTTCTCCACAATGAAAGGAACAGTCTGTGGCTCCTACACAGATTGAAGGGCAGGAATTGGAAGTGTTGGGGTGGTAGGACAGACGTAGTGCAGAGCCTAATTGGTAATCTCCTAAAATTCCCTCAGAAGCTGATCCTACTCTGCCTAATAACACATAGAATAGGTGGTCTTGCATAGGGATTTCTAGAAAACTTTTCTCTTCTTAAATATATTGTTCTTCTATATATGGATATGAGAATAATTATTAAAACTAACTATATTATCAGACTTTGAATCCTTCACAGTTAAAGTTTTTTAGGAGAAAAGGAAAAAGTCAAGTTTTTTTCTAGAAAGAAAGGTTACCAACTTGAAATCCAGTATTTACTAAACACTTTCTTTAGTGGCTCTAGGTTGCAAAAAAATCTTGATAAGTTATATTACATGTCCTAAGAATGAGATTTTAAAAGCTTTTTTAAGATAAATGCCTAGTATTCTGTGGTAATACTTCATAATAAATATTTTCATTCAAAGAGTAGTGCTTGATTCAATTCTTTGTCTGTTTTGGCTTTGGATGAGTAATCATTAGGGTTCCATGGCAGATTGAATTTGTCTAATGCCACTTACCACCATATTATGAAAGTATTGTTTTGATCCAATTGTATATAATGCGTTTAGGAATTTGTAACATTACATATTTTGTATGAATTAGACTTCTGGTCTAGCATATTGTGCAGAATTTTGCAGTGCAAAATTTTTATCTCTGAAATCTTTCATAAGAGAGAAGAAGACCAATTCTTTTCAGTAAAAATAAAAAAGAAAAATCTGTGTCATATTAGAAAAATGAAAGAATTGTTTATTGAGATTGAAAGAGAAGCAGTTTCCAATCAACCCCACCTTTTCTGATTAAATATAAATTAGCTAAGGTACTATAAAACAGCTACTTACTTTGCAAGCTTGAGAGACAAAAAAAAATATCATAGACCCAGCAGTTCAAAATGTTATTCGGAAATCTGTGGTTAAGAACAGATGTTGAAAACCTTATCATCACATTTTATTTGCTGTTTTCTTGGAAAGGGATAAAATGACCATACTTAATTGTAAACTTGCTTTTAAAACAAGTAATGACAAATATGCAAACGTAAATAGACAAAACTGCCAGTGTGGTAATGGTGGCTAGATTTGTTTGCTTATGTGGGGCAATGTGTGTGCCTTGAGTCTCCATGCAGCTGTCCAACATCATGGCAAAACCCAAAAAACTACAAATAGACAAAAAAGTAAAGATGAGATAAATATATTCTAAATTTTATTTTAAATTCTTAATTTTGTCATTGTTTTGGATGCTTGCACAAATTCCTTGACAGTGTATCTAAACCAGCAGTGGCAAGTGGTTTGCAAAATACATGTGAAAAAGGCAAATATAAACCATTATGCCACCAGTGGGCTGGCAGGGTTCTAACACTGGTACCACAGGCTAATAAGTACCTGGTGAGTACTATGGCATTGCACATGAGCTGGCACATGGGACTGTACCTAAAAAATAAGTGATGTATTCATTGAATAGCTCATTGTGAGGAAGTCTTCTCTGAAACATTGATGGAAAATTATTTGAGACATGCTCCACATTTCACATATGAAATTATTGTATTGAAGAGATTTGGAACTGTGCAGGAAATCTTCCAAAGGAAATCTTCCCTCCACAATGAAGGAATTTGCTGTGGGTTTTATTCACTTGATTCTTGTTGGAATTCTGATTGTTTTCCAGCCATGTGATGGTGTTGGCTGCCCAGATGTGCTTTTACAACCAGATTTCTCAAACAGTCTGGTTTTATGTCTCTCCACGGGCCTTTAAGATTAGAACTGGTATTATTGCTAGCTTTAACCCACGTAGACAGTCTGAGTATGGGGATAAAGTAATCAGCACCATTTGTGTCTTTCAGAATACACAGAGAATGTTTCCTCAATTCCTTTGTTCGAGGTGACCTTTAAGAAGTAATTTTTTTTTTAGTGTTCCTACTAGATTTATTTCTAGATTTATGTAACAGTATTTCCAGATTTTGTGCCATCATGTAGAGATTTTACACTGTAAAATTAAAACTGAAGGCTTTAATATATACATACTGGTTTTAATATATCAAGGGTTAAGAATTATATATAACTGCCTACAAATAGAATGGCATGCTAACTGACTTCTTAAGGAAAGTTTTCAGAGTACCAAATAATTTCATGCATTTTGGGTTTGACTCTCCTCCTTATATAGTAGAGAAGTGTGCCTGAATTTAGACAAATTGTTTGTCCCATGAGAAAATTTGACAGTACTGAACTTGTTTCAGTTGTAGGATTCAGGAAGCGAAATTTCAAGTTAAATTACACTGCATGCATTCTGGGTACTGAGAGACTCTTCAGTTTTTGTGAGTTGCTAATCCAGTAGTAAATGAAATATTTGAGACACAAGAACAGATAATTATTTTAAGATACTCCTTATCTAGTTGGAGCTGCATGTGAATTTTCAGAATTCATACACATGCCATGTAGCTCAACATTTAACATAGTCTGTAGCTGTATGGTTCCAATTTCCTGTGTAGCAGAAATCAGCCATGCAGAATTGGTCATTTTCTCTTCAGAAATGGTATTTGTACTTGTAGGACACCTAGAAAAATGGAATGAAGTCCTCTCTACCTGTGTGTTTCCCAAGCTTTTAAGTGTGTGGGACCACTGTCCAGACAGCTGGAAGACTCCACATACACTGAAGGTTCACTTGGTTCTAATGGGCAGCATGTGTTTAATGGGATTACTCTGAAAGCAAGCACATTTGTAAGATAAACTATCCAAAAAATCTACTGTATAAGCAATCAGATTTCCCAGAATTTTGTTTTTATCAAGGCAATAAAGATGCACAGTTTTTATTTATTTAGGAAGACTTTGTTCATTTTTATACATTATACATCTGCAGGGAAAGAGAAGCCTTCTTCTAGCACTGCAGCTGTGCTTCTAATTTGTACCTAATTTGCACCAGCACTGTAACTGATCTGCTGGTGCTGTGTGTTTTTGACCTGGCATGGACCCCTAGTGATGAAAAATGAGCCTTTGCTCTACTAATGGGGTAGATTTTGACCCAGGCTGGTGTTAATTCTTTTAATTTGCAAATGCATTAGAGGCAGGCAGTATGCTGGGATCAGACAGTCCTGTTGGTAGAGATGGTGAGTTGGGAAGATGGAATCACAGAATATGGAGAGGTTTTTGGGAAGGAATAACTGAATCTTGGACTCAGGAGTTTTGTAACTAGATGGGAAAAGTTGAGATGTGCTTGGTGCCCAAAGTGTAGGATACAGTACCATGAGATGAGTTCTCTCTGCTCCCTTCAGGTAACTTGGGATGTGTAATGAAGTTACTTTGTAAACCTTCCTCCTCTTTTTTCCTGTATTTGGATTCTGGATGAATTTTTAATCCAGTGCATTTTGACCAGCATTGCAATTAAATCCCAAGTTCTCATTCAAGCATATACATTTCCTTTGGCAACAAAACACCTATTTTCCATTTTTTTTCCCTGTCAGAAGAGGGTGGAAGCTTGGTATTCCTATAAACTATAGAAAATCCAACTGGATCATGATTGTATTGGACATAATCTTGGACAAGTCTTCCAAGATATTTTTCTACTCATTGTATGGATCTTAATCAGTGATTCAATACCTCTGTGACATCAGAAAACAGAGGTGCCTGTGCTATGGGATTGTCCTTGGCTCTGGATCTCCAGCTCCTGCTGGGATGTTGACTTTCTTTTGTTCCATGGAATGCTGTTCTAGTCCTGTCCCCTAATTAGTTTGTGTGATATGTGCAGTACATGAGTTTTTCATGGAATTTTTTTTTAATGGACCAACAGGGTTAGTCTCATTTCTTACTTTAGGTAAAGTATTCTCATCTAGCACTGGCACCAAGTATAGGTTTATTCCAGTTTCATGGCAGTTGTAAAGGAACGAGTTCAAATATTTAAAAGGGTAAAATCTGCTTTTCCTTTGGGTCCTATTTTTGGTGGCTGCTCATTTGCCACACTTCAACAGGAAACACAAATCCAAATGCCTTATGTGAAACTTGGGTGATGAGAGGTAGTTTTCTAGAAATATGTGTCTCTTTTTCATGCATACAGAAAAGGAGATTAAATAGGATCCATCAAAGAACACTTTTCCTTTTGGTTTCACCACTCTTTTGTGTATAGGAAGAAGGAGACAGCATGAATGATGTTGAATAATACGTTATGAAAATACTTAAGAAAATAATAGCAAAATTTAAGTTTGAGGAGAACCAGAATATGGTGCTAAAAATCTTAATGCCTTATTAGGAGAATAAAGACAGTGATTAACAACTGCAGAAATAAATAGTTTTGTCACAAGATGAATGGTAGCCAGAAATTAGAAGTTCAAAGAATGGTGTCCACTTGCTCTGTAGTCAAAATGTAGTGTTGGTCAGAGGAAAGAATGCCTCATAAATGTCATCTTATTCTCCTTGCACTATGCAACTACTGTCTGGGGAGGCAAAGAGGTCTCTGAAAACTTGGGATATAAACCAGAATTCTATCATCAAAATACAAGAGATTGGAATATGGCCATGAAAAATACACATTCTAGGCCAGCCCTGGGCAGGTGATAACCAAAGGTCCTTTCCTCCCTCCAGCACACTGTAATGCCAGAAGGGGGAGAGGAATAATAGATTTAGTAGCAAAGAAAAGATTGAAGATGATAAATCAATTTGAGGTTAATATTTAGCTCTTTGAAGTTGGACCTTCTTAGTAAAGTCTGGCTTTGTAATCAAAAGTTTTAGCTTTAAGAAGTCATGAGTAGGGGGAAGAGGAAGGAAACGTTCAGATTTCCTTTTCAGGGTTTGAGTGTAGTTTAAAAGCACTGTGCACTGCCAGTACCATGATAGTAACAGGAGAAAACAGGATGGTCATAAAGGTAACTTGTTGTTATGGAAGGAACTGACAACTTCCACTGCTGTAACCTGTGCTGGGCTGGCCTAAGTATAGACCAATGTTTGAAACTTGCTTTGTAATGCTGTTTTCACAGGATGTCATAATACCTTTTTAATGGTGTATACTTTCTAAACTGATCTCTGTGAACTCCTAAAAGAGAAGGAAAAAGATGAGAAACAGAGAAGTCAAACTTGGAGTGGCTTTAGATGACAAACAAGTGGAAAAATGAGGATTTTGCAGTTTGGGAAGGGAAATAAGCAGAAACAGAAATTGAAATTTGGAAAGTAGTTAACTAATAAAAGTATTAGTCAGGAACCAAAGTGATTGTATGGAATAATTGATTACAAACTCTTTAAAGAGCATTTTTGCACAGTAACCCTTTGTCTTTTCCATAACTGCACAGTGGGATCAAAAAATTATTAGACATACAGATCAAGAAATCTCTAGCTTCATTATGTATGGAGTATTCTGGTAGCCAAACAATATTTCAGTTTTAGGGATATCCCCTTAAATGCTGCTTTGTACAAGAAATTGTGTGAAGTCAGCTGCTTTCCTAACAAAAAAATTGAGCAAAAGGGTACAAATGAGAGCTGTGTGTTACTTGGGGAAGTGTTAGTATTTAATATACTAACACTCCATATTATATTTTTAATATAAATGGAGTTAAAGCTTCAACCAAGGAAGAATGCTGAGGTGCAGTGAAATATGTGTGAGGCTCTGGGACTTGTTTTCTCCAAGGTCCTCAACGTCTGGGCTTCTCTTCCCAGGGCTCCATGAACTTCAACCCTCAGGCTGCAATCTTTCTTCAATGGCATCTATAAATCAAAGAACTTCTTGGTCCTTCTTGTACTGTTGTGATTTCATCTGCTGAAATCCAGGTTCAGTGTGATCATGGCCCTTCCAAAAGGACTGCAATAGCAAGAACTGCTTTAGCTGTAGGAGGCAGAGGATGGGAGAGGATCTCTTGCCCTCTTTCATCACCGTGTCTGCCAATGAAATGCAGAAACCAGGAGAGTGGCTGGAGAGGCCTTCATGGGGGGAAAGAAACCCCTCAGTGGTTCAGCTGCAGTATTTCCTGAATCCAAGAAGGTAGGGTAGGGAAAGGCATTTTTCTGCATCTATCCTTCTCAAGGACACTGTTTTTTTTCCAAGGAAAATGCATTCTTTCTGCAGGCTAAATTACCTGTCTGCTCAGGCACACATAATGTGGCAAGAGACTGCTTTATTTCAAGTGTTTAATTCAACACAAACATTATTTTAAAAATAAAATTAAAAGAAAATAACCTCATAGAGGAAATTTTGAGTAAAATGTTATGGCCAGTGTCTTTCAGTAGTTCAGGCTAAAGGACATGGTAATTTATTGTATCCTTAATACATCTGAATAATTAATTCAGAAAGGAATGCTGGAAAAAATGAAATGAGGTAATGATTGGAAGTGCCTATCTGACAGCTATAAATATGGCAGCCATCTTTACACATGACTTCATCAACATAAAAATTTTCTCCCTTCCTTCTTTTTCTTTAAGTAACCTGTAGATCACCAATTGGAAAAAATGACCAATTGAAATAAAATCAAAGCATTCTAAATTTTCCACTTGATCTTGTAATTTGTACTGAATTTCATGTACATTCAGCCTTTTTCCTCCTCAATTAAATTTTTACATGGAACACTGAAATAAAAACATAACACCTCTTCTTAAATAGTAGTAGAATATGCAGTGTCTACTGCTTTTTCTGTTAGTGATTCCTGGAAGATAGTGTCTGTCCAAAGCAAATGAGTGCTATTTTAAATACTCGTTTTAAGAAACAGTTCAAAGACTTGTTGGTTATGCTGTAGCAGCAAATTTGGTTTGGCCTTCATCTTATTTTTAAATAGTTCTTTGCTTTAGGTGTTTCAGCTAAGCAGATTCAGTGGCATTGATGTTGCACCTGTAGTGATAAAACATGAATTAGAGTAATTATTTTCACTTGTATGCAAAAGGCACAGAAATTGTCATTGTTTTGTTCTAAAGTAACTCAGCCTGAAATACACAGTCATCCTGCATGTTACCTTGCTTTAAGAGTTGGAGAGTTAAGCTCTACAAACATTGAGGCTGTAGGAAGTAGAAAGGAAGTTTTTAAAAGCTTGTTTTGACTCGTGTTTTGTCTTTTATTACTTTTATATTAGAAATTTGGTCAACTTTCTAAGCTAATATACCTTTAGCAGAAAGCAGTAGCTGTGATACTTTTGGTAAGTTTAAGGAACTTGTCCTGCTTTGGAATTCAGGTGTGCAGTTGCCTCAGGAGGAAGGTAGTAAGCAGATTTCATAAACTAATTGATGTTTACAAACCCTTTGAGACTGACAGCTGATTTTTTCACAGAAGAATGTCAGTGCTTTCTTGGTAAAAACTAAGATCCAAAGGTCCTTTTTTTTTGTTTTGTGTATTTTTTATTTCTGAGAATAAGAGATAGGATTTTTTTCCCAAGACATTCAAATGACTTTTTCTGGTTTTGATTTTTGTTTTCTTTTTTTAAACTATAATTCTGGATTTTCTCTCTCAATTATATACCTAGAATAGTATAGCTATGCTATTATTTTTGCTAGGTTTCTAAGTAAAAGCAAAGGTGTTTTTATGTTCAAATTGCAGACATCTTATTTCTTCCATTTTGCTGTTGCAAGGTATTTTGGTTTCTCTATCTACTACTGCACAACTTCATATCTGAAATAGCTGAGCAGTCATAAAGAGATTTTTTTCTATTGCCCCAGTACTTTTGTAATCTCCAGTGTAGGGATTGTGGAGGTTTGCAGAGTTGTTCTCAGCTTGGTTGCAGCAGTGCCAGTTGGGCATAATGTTAAGTTTGAAGTTGCTGTGTGCTGCAAAGAAAAGCTGTTCTTGTGCATGTGAACCAGTTCCATCCATCCAGTTCGGTGGGATAAGGCTGGAAGGAGCAGGTATGAACACATCTCTTAACATGGAGGACACAGCACCAGCCTCTGAAATTCAGGCAGTTCTGCTGGTATTTTTCATAGAGGAAAAATGAAATGCATATGGAAATAATTAGTTATATGACTTACTAAATGGGAGTGTAGTACAGTTTTCTGTGCTCAGAAACTCATCCTAATAATATTCAGTTAGACTTCAGTAAGGTTGTTCTTTATGTGCAGAAAATAAACTGCTCTGTGGAATGATCAGCAGAGAGGAGACTGAAATCACAGGTGCTCTTAATTTTCTTAAATTTGCTTTTCTGCCTGCTGTTAAAAAAGATTGGCAATATTGTGCCTGTGCTATATATTTATTCAGAAAACCTAGTTCACTTTGTGAAGAACAGCAGAACAAGACAGAGTTTAATTTTATGGAAGCAGTAGTCAATCTGCATGAAAGAGCTTTCATCATTGGAGCTTTTGTTACACACTGCAATCTGAAATGGTGTATTCTTTTAAAACTTTTTCAAGCACTGAATCTATTTTCAAAGTATCACAGTTGCAGCTCTTCTGTTGGAAGTGTTTTGAACTCTGGTTTAGTTGGCAGTTTGCTCACTATCATTTTTCCTTTTGTGGTACATCTAAATATTTCAAAAAAATATAGAAGGACAGATTGGCTTCCTGACAGGGTTTTGATGGAAAATTTCCTTAAGTTTATTTGGCTTTACTTTTTTAGTTTGAAGACTTTGCCATAGGCAACCAGTGTACAGAGTACCTGTAATGGCAGCTCTGCATTTAGCTGTCAGCACCGCAGTATAATCTGCAAACCTTCAGCTTGCCTTAAAAGGGGAGAAAATACTTCTCTACTGTAGGTCTTGAAGGGAGGTGTTGTATTTGTGAGAACAACATGGTAATGGAGAGTTCTGGATGATTTTTGTCAGAAAGCACCATGAAGGTTACAGGCTGCAGATCTGGCTCTCAGTCCCCATTCTTAAAGAGTCCCCAGGCTGTGATGATTCAGATCATTTGGAAGAACCTCTCTTGAGGTCCATATGAAATTTCCATTCTGGCTTCTTAAATGTTCTTAAGCTTGTACTGCTCCCTCAAGGGGGGTCATCTGAAGAGGATTCTTGTGCCAGTGAGACCCCCAGTCCTGCCTGGCCTGCACTGCAGGGTCTCCTCATGGTGCTCACAGGTGCTGCAGGACTGCAGCACTGCAAGGCTGTGCATCAAAAGGGGAACAAAAGGTTGGCCTGTGAAAGGTGGTGTGCTGGTTTGAGAGGTGAAAATGGGCAGGCTTTTCTGTAGGTGCTGAACAAACAGCTTTGTGAGACAGGTTACGCAGGAGAAGGTGGAATCTTTATGTGCAATAATGAGAGTCTGTAAAAGAAAAGAACTGAGAGGGAAGATGTACAGTGACAATGATGTCTAATTAATAGAGGTCAGATTTTGCCTTGCTGGAGAACCAGATATCCAAATACAAATAGGGCAGAAACTGGACTTTTAGCAGCAGTGTGAATGCTAATTTTCTATACTGCTTTAGGATTTTTACTTTATTTAATTGCATTTCTGAGGAGGACTATTTTATCTTTCACCTTTCATAGGAGAGGAAAAGAATGGTTGGTAAAGCTAGTTTAAAAATAGCCTGAGGAATCTGACATACTCAGCTGTGCATACAAAGTTCACCAAATTACAAAAAGAAATATAATACTTAGTAATGGTAATGGAGTTCTTCTCAATTTCACCAACATTTTTACTTCCTGCCTCCTAAAATGTTGAGATATTTTCAAGTATACCTGTATTGTGAGTTCATGTGGTTTACTGTCTGACATACGAGACCAGGTTATTCTTGGGTCATATTTTTGAGATTTCCCCTGGAACCATATGGATAAGAACTATGTATTTACATGAAAGATGAGAATATAGTGTGGGTTTTTTGACTTCAGGAGCTGGAACTTTAAGAAAGGCTTGCTTAGTCAAAGCAGGTTATTTGATGGGTTGGATTATTAAAAGTCAGAATTTCTTTTCTTCAGCTATAATATGCAAATGAAAGAGAGACTACACCATATCCTACTCCAGGATTATCCTAAAGGAAGGAGATCCATTTCAGGAGGCAGTTGTGACATTCTAGAGAGCGAAAGGGCACCTGGGTTCCCCTGGGCTGTTGCCCTGGGGATGAGAGGCTGCAGGTTCTGACCCATCAGGCAGGATCAGGCCGATCGGCTTGCACCGCTGTGCTGGTGTAGGGCTGACTCTAAAACCACAGGCTGCTTCCTGGTTAGATTTTAATCTATGATTTGCGTATGATAAACTTGTTAATAAAGGAGGTGCTGTACCTTTAAGTAGCACATGCCGTCTAACCATCAACAGGCATCTCCTGCAGCAGCTTTAGCCTGTTTCTCCAATCATGCCTGCCTAAGTCAATAACGCTTTGCCAAAGCTCCTCGTGCATTAAAGGTTACCGTTTAGCTTGTTCCATGAATCACAGCAGATGCATAACTTGGCAGTGACCATTTCTGTCCCTCCCCTCCTTCGCTCCACACTGACTGCAGCCCCCCAGCTCAGTGCTGGCCGAGCCCCCTCCCCCAGCAGGGAGAAGTCATTACATGAAGAGATCAACTTACCAGTTGTCTTCAGAGCAGTGGCTGAGAGCAAAGCTCCTGGTCGGACCGTGAGTGCGAGAGGAAGGGGGAGAGGGAGACAGAGCCGTACCTACGAGAGCTCAGGGCTGTGATCCTGAGACACAAGTGCATCTGCTAGCTGTTAGCGCTTGGCACAGGGTTTGCTCCTCCAGGGCAGCTCTAACTTTGGGTAATAATGTTTGTCAGCTACCTGATACTAACGTTGCTCTGCTTTCAGACAGCAGTGTTAGCAAGACCTGGGGCTGAGGTAAGCAAAACACAATGTCTTGTCAAAAATCGTCTTGTCACAGTTGCATTTGCTTCTTGTCTGTTAAGATGGAGTGTGAATGATTTTTATGCTATTAGACATTTTAGAATTGTGTGGTTTGTGTTGTGTAAAAAGCTTTTGGTTTGGTTTAGTTTTGGGGGGTTGTTTTGTTCGAGGGATTTTTGTTTGCTTTTTTACTTTGGGTCTGTTTGGCTTGGGGTTTTTTTTGGTCTTTGCAAAAGCCAAAAGGTACTAAAGCAGAATAGTTTGAAACTTAACTTTCTGGATTTGATATAAAATATACTTTCTGTGAGAAATGGCTAATTTGTGAATTTTTCTTTACTAACATAAAGAGAAATATGATACTCTGCAGCAGTAGATGGTAGTGTTTTGTTCATATTTTCTGCAAAAAATGTGCGCTAGTGAAAGAGCTTTTGCACAGGATACGTTCGGGGGGTGTGAGCATGTAAAAACTCCAGGCTTTATTACTTTAATAACATTCTTTTTGTGCAAATACATGTAATGTTTAGTTTGGGACAGGGCAGAAAGAACTTGATTTTTTAAAAACTGTGTATCATATAATTAAAAAGGGACTTCATGCATTCCTAATATTCCTAATTCCTAAATCTTGAACAGTGGAATAGAACAGCTCTTTATATGCTTTAAAAAGTTGCTGCTTGATTTATGAAGAGCCATTTTCCAGATTTTTATCCTCATCAGAGCAGTTTGTCATCAAGTACTTACTTCATACCAAAGCAGAAATTTTCTGCTACTCTTTTGCCATTTAGGAAATAATTCAGCAGGCATGGTGCTATTAGATATAAAATATTCCATGTAATGAAATTACTTGCAGAAAACACATTTGATACTCATTCTGACTTGCTCTACTTGAAATGGGATGTGTAGCTGTGCATTTTAAACAAATAATTGAGTAATTTTTTTCCATAAATATGCCTTCCTTAAGTAAATCTTCTGAAAACAGTGATTCTGCTTTAAAGCTTTGGCTTTTATTAGTGCTGTCATAACTTAATAGCAGCCTAATGAAGTCCAGATCAATTACTTTCCCTGGTAAAGGTGGAAATGAACTGGAAAGAGCACCTTGTCCAACAGTGTGTAGTTGACACTCTCTGTAGCTCACATGTCTAGAAATAAACTTTATTTTGCTTTCAGGGTGTTTGAATAGGAGAATCTGTAACAGCTTTGATTCCTGAATACGTCTCTTAATGAAATCTTGTGCTGCCTTTGATCTAGTTAAAGCAGGGAAACTTTTCAGCAGAGTCTTAACAAATTTAAATGGTTTGATGATCAGAGCAACTGGAAGCTGATCATTGCCCTCTAGTTGTCACAGAAGTTTTTAACTTCCTGGTTGATTGTTACAGAGCACAGAAAATGATAGATGGACTCACCTTGTTCAGACTGAGGGACCTTAAAATCTGTGGTGGCTCATATGGAAAATATTTCTGTCACCACTGCATGCACATGTGGTCTTCAGAGATCCATATAAAGAACAAATCTAGAGCAGCAGCAGTGTTGCCTGCCAATTATCCTCGTTAGCAAGTAAAATAAAAGCAATGCTGTGTTCTTACCTGGAAATTAATTTCTGCTGTAAAAGTGCAATGTGGAATGTTTTAGCACTGGGATCCATATGCCAAGTACTTTAAACTGGACTGTTTTTCTTAGTTTTTCAGCTAATACAGCAGACAGAATATAAAAAATTGGCCTGTTGCTTTATCAATGAATTTTAGGTTGGAGATCTTAGCATAGGTAGTGAGAAATTTTCTCCTTTATTATGTTCATATGCCTAATTTTGGAAATTTCACAATAAGAAATATACTGTGTCTACTGTTATTAATATAATATTTCTTTGTCTCATATTGTAAGAGACCACCCCATAATCTTGTGCATTTCCCTGCTCCAGCTGCAGAACCTTGGCTACATAAATATTATTTGTCTAGGAAATTACTCAGTAAAGATTTTTCCTGTGGTTGACAGTGAATTGAAGATAGAGAAAATAAGCGAGAAGCCATTTTTTAAAGGAACCTGAACTGTCGTTTTGTGCTCCTTTGAACTGCTTTGTATACTTCTTTGACTATTTTAATTGATTTATAGGTATGTATTTTTAAAAGTTCTGCTCATAAAAGTGTCACTTTTTGATAGATTATGAAGTCAATGAGAAGTTGCTTTTCTTGCCAGCTTGTTTTGTCTGTATTTTAATACTGCAGAACTTTACATGTTCAAGAAACAGCAAATAACAAAAATTCAAGCATTTGGTTTTTTCCCTGTATAATTCTTAAGGAACCCCTAACACTTGTTCTAATGTGTGTATGATTATGTTCTGCTTTTCATTTGTTGGTGATTTAAGGCATGACTTGGCATGAAGTCAGTGAAACTGCATTGCATCACTTTTCCATCTAGGAAGGAAATAAGGTTGCATAGATTTGCAACTTGCACCACATTTGTATGGCCAAGCCCAAAGCCTTGTGTGTGTGTGCTTCTCAGAAGATGAACACACTGAACTGCTAGCAAAACATGCTTAATCAAGGTTTCCTCCTTCTCACTTCTTTAATCTGGTGGTTTGGGATCAGCTCTCGCATGAAAATCATTGGTTTGAACAGATACATTGGCCCTGAGAAATCTTTGAGCAGTGGGGAGCTTTCCTGAGGAGAAGCCAGCCCATCCCTGCATCTTCAGGTGTTCCTCTCAAGCTGGTAGCCTTCTAAACTCTGTTTTCTCAGTGTACTTGTCAGATGTTTGCATTTGAGAATTTCACGTGCCTTGGGATTTTAGTTGATTCAACTGAATTTTCTCATTTTAGTAGCTTCTTTAATCCCATACAAATTGACCATAAATAAGTACTGCCAGCCCTGTCTCCCTCAGTACAGGTGTCAGTGAAACTGTGCAAATGTTCCAAGTTACCAGCCTGGCCTTCTCAGCAGTAAAGCAAAACCAAATTGCACAATTCTGGGTTTGGTTTGTTTTCTACTAGAGTTTAAGAAATTCAGTCTACCTGAAAAAATGTGTGGACAGTGGGAAGGAAACCTCACATATAACTTCTGTGTTGATTTGATTTGTATATTAATTTGGTAAGCAATCATAATCTGACTAATCATCAAAATACATGATATATGACTTAACACAGAACTTTCAGCATGTTTAAGTGAACAGGAACAGGTTTTAAGATACCTAATTCTTTTCAGTTCTTCAGTAGTTGTTCAGATAACAGCATTTTTTGCCACATGTATCAAGCTGTTTATAGAAGCAAAAGTTTTGTTTAAATATGTAGATACTGTTTAGCTTAAGAGTACTGAATTCTAGATGCTGTTCAGCTTTCTTCATAAAGTAGTTCAACATGAAGTGTAGAAGATACTTAACAGTGTCCTTGAGAGTTGTTTTAATATATTTTTATTATAAATAAATTTCACAGATGTGAAACACTTCCCTTTGGAATTCAGGCATAAAGGGGGTGAAAAAGTCACACTCCACTCGCTAAAATGAGTAAAGGGAGCCTGAGCAGCTCTGAGTAAGATTCTTGGTGTGCTGCAGACACTGCTGGTTCTCATCTGTGCCTTATGGGCCAACAAGTGGAGCAGTTGTTGTACACAATGTCCCAAGGTGCAAGACCAGGAATAAACAGGAGTGCAGAGGGACCTTATTGCCATGAGATCCTGTCCATTTCCACCTCCACACTGCTTGGCCTCTCTGCAGTGTGTAGCTTGTCCACAGGAAGCAGAGAGGCAAAGTGAACTGGTCAGCATTTGCAAAGATCATTCGCTGAACAGGGTCGGGTGTCACAATTCCCACTGCACAAATGCAACCCATTGCAAGGAACAACTCAGTGTTCATCCCAGTGTTGTCACCTGTTCCCGTGTGGTACAATATGAGTGGAGCTCTCCCTTGTTGATCTTGCTTGAGCAAGAAGGAAGAATACAAAGACAGCCCCACAAAAGAAGCCCAAACACCTTGAGGTCAAGGCCCTTTTGACACTGTCTCTTGTCAAGGAGGAGCTCTCCTTCCTGAGACTTCTTACTGGAGTAAAATTCCTGACCTTACTCAGTGGAATCTTCAATGTTCTGTGGTCAGACCTGCTGCACGTGTGGACATTGCTGTGTGCACTTGTGAGGAGGCCAGGAGACAGCTCCCCAGCAGGTCACATCTGCAGCAGCTGATGGCATTTTGGCCATTTCTGTGAAAGGGCAGCATGGAGAATGAACATGGCAATGCTTATGCTGCATGTCTGTTGGTGGTCTTCATTTATTGCATTCAGCTGTACCTTACCAGCCATACTGGACTGGCCATAAGTAATGTTCTATCTGTGGATTTTGTCATCTTCAATTTTTTTAACCTTATGCTAGTCCTGTGAAGGTGTGCTGTTAAACAGCTGTTACATATGAATTCCTGGGCCACAAAGGTAAAATACAATCTGGGGGCTCAGAACATTACCAGTAAGCATGTGCTTGAAAAGTCAGCCTTTCTAGCACATGAGTGGTTTTCTGTCTGAGCACTGTCTCAAAGAAGCTCTGTATGGCCAGGAGATGATGGCTTTAGAAGGACAGGAGATGAACTAGCTAAGCTGTGTCTGCTCAGTCACCAGGATTGATTTTAGCTGATGCTGCACCTTCAGTCATGGGCAGGGAGCTCATGATGCTGCTCAATAAAACAAGCATTTCCGTCTCTGACTTCCACATGGCCAACATATAAGAAAACATAATTTCTCCTACTGACATAGTGACAAAAATAATTCCTCATCTCTGTACCTGAGTGTTTCCATCTGCAAGCAAAGGTTAATAGGGTTTCCATTGATTCTCCTGAGAAACTGATATGTCACCTTGACCATTACTTTCCCATAAAACATCACCCTTAACCCTTCTGTTTATGAAGCATGAGAATGTTTGAGAATATTTGTGGACTGGTAACTAAGGAGGGATTGAACCATTTATTTATTTAGCACACATAAAAGGAAGTTACTTGGATTTACTTTAAAATTACCTGATTAGAAAAAAGAGATGGTAATTTACATTTGGCAGTTACTGCTGACATCACCAGTAAAACATCTGAAAGTGAGACATACAAGAGTTGAAAAATAATCCTGTCAAGTAAATATCCACAGCCTTGACCAAATTATAATAATATGCTCTATGTATTGGTGTAAGTACCACAGTACACATTTATTTCACCTCTGACATTCTTGCGTCACTCTCCCAAGCTTTATTGTCTGTCTCAGCTGTGGTTTTAGTAGTACAACCCTGGTTTGCTTTGAAAATTCTGGTGTAAACTTGGTGTAGTAGAACGCTGGGCTTAGAGTTAGTTACATTCTAGCAAAATGACTCAAACTATGTTCTTTTACCCCATTGGATTAGGGGAAGTAAATGTTCTTCCAGTTTTATTCTCAGGATTTCTGTATGACATTAGCTTGGAAAGACAGGACTGCAGTCCCAGCAGAGTGGTGTGCACTGACCAAAGTCTGTAAGGATACTTCCTAGTAGTTCTCTAGATCCAAAGTCTTTTGGCTTTAGGCTCTGGTTCAGGCTGTGCTGAGCTTCTTGTTCCCTGCCATAAACATCTAAAAGATGGATTGAGGGCTACAGTTATTCCCACAGTAGTTACAGTATCATGCTCAGTCCTAGTCTAGTTAAGCTAAATTCATTAAGTCATTACCAAATAAATGGTTATGTGTGATGGATGAGCTAATTTGTTTCTGAGACATGGTTCATAGACCACTTACTTGAAAGCTGTTCCAGAAACTTGTTGGATTACTTATTACATAGACATGTGTTTAAATGAATTTACCATGAATTTTACACCTGGAAATACTATTTTCCCTAGAAACGAATAGTTTACAAAATACTTTCCTAATTGTATTTCATTATCAGTATCCATTCTTTTGATTTGCTTAATATTTTTTTCACCTTTGCTTTTTGAAGTAATAATTCTCTTAAAATTGAATTCTAATGAATGTATTTTTATCACTGTAATGTAAATGCCTTTTCTTCTGGCACAATGAGTTTAGCTCCTTTTCTGAGGGTTTTAATATTTGTTCCAAAGATGCTGAGCATATAAATGGAGCAATGAATTTAGAAGGCAGGTAGTTTATATTAGGATGTATTGAAAGGTAGTCACAAACAACAGAAAAGGAGGAAATAAAGATATAGTAGGTAAAATAAGTCACTCTAATTGTTTTATAAATCATAACAGTCATTGCATAAATAGGTTTTTCTTCTAAAGACTCCTTTGGTTTTCCTATCTCTTTATGGCAATTTTATAAGCACTGAATTTTTAAGTGCTCTGATGTATAATAGGGCACAGGAATGTGTTCCAGGGCTCATAAAATCTTTAATTAAAAGAATGGAAATTCTTGTAAACTCCTGGTGGTTGCCTTTAAGTGATATCACTTCTTAAAACACTTCCCACTCCCCCCAGCCTGTGAGATTATCTTGCATTTTGTTACAGCACTGTTAGGTTCTGCCCGTGGATGATGTGCCCGTCTTAGGGAAACAAGCTGATTGTTAGAATTCCCTGGCCTTTCTGGAAGGGACACCTGGCACACAAAAGAGACTCTGCTGAGTAACTAAACAAATGCTTTGCTGTTAGAAGGTAAAATGGAATTTCACTACCAGCTTTCCTGGAGGCACACTGCTGTAGCTGGGTTACTGGTGGTTCTGACTGAGCTGTTGCTCTGAGCGTCCAGAGTTGGGGGCAATTATGCAGCCATCAGGAACATAAAGCAAATTTTCAATGCATGGTGGAAAGACAATGGGCAGAAGTGTGACACAGATCCCTGTCCTTACTTGATCTGTAGCTTTCTCCATTTTTCCTTCAGTATCACTTGCTGTTCGTGGCAGCCAAAAGGACAGCAGCAGGGATCAGTCATCATTCACTGGTGTGTGAGGACCCAAGGGCACCAACACAGCACTTCTATCACTGACAGCAGCTACAGTGCTTCTCTTTAAAGAGCCCTGCTAAATGAGACACATGAAAGTGAAGCATGAGAGAGTATTAAATTAAAGGTTTGCCTGTGTATGTCATTGCCTGAAGCTGTCGATCTGTTTCTTCATGGGTTACAGGTACTATTTTCCCAGCATGTGGGTTGTGAGGAAGGTTTTATCGAGAGACAGAAGTTTTTGACAAATTTCCACTCCTACCTATTTGGCAGTCACAGGAGAAGGAGGTGAATCAGGAGTCAATAAATTAATCCTCCAACCATCGTTACTTTTTGACTGAAGCATAATGTTTACTTCCGTATTTCATGAGATTTCTTCCTGAAATGTCATGATGACGGGAATAAATCCTGAAGTGTTTTTGACTTCAAAACAAATCCTTTTGTTATTCAAATTTTTATTCAAAATCTAAAAGTTTTTTAAAAGCTGGTTTTTGAAAAGGTGGTGACTAATATCACAGATAGATGATAACATAATAGGAAGCTTGGTGTTTAATATAAAACTGTATCCTTGCACCTTGGAAATTGAAATTACAGAAGCAATGGTAAAAGCATGTGGAAATGCTGCATTTTGATCCCAAACAGTTAATAGATTTACCAGAAGAAATCACCCCCTCTGAGGAAAAATCTCTTCTTTCTATTAATGTAGTTATTTCACTATACATTTCAAATGAGCTTTAAGTAACTGCTGCAGAGACAACAAAGCCACATTTGATAACATTTGGTGTGTGGAGGATGTATTAACATCTGTACATGAACAGAATGTCTGAAACACGTGCTGGACTCTTACTTGTAAGCACTTGAAAACTGAGATTTATTTAGTGCTTGAACAGGCAGGTGATAGTGAAGTATTCTAGCCAGGGGCACGAACTGTTTTGATGTTAACTATGAGCCAATATCCTCTAGAAAAGCACAAGGACACAGAGTAACTATATAAATAACTTCACTTGTTTCCTCATTAAATGGAAAATTCTTGCTGAAATGGCAGAATTATCTTGTTGGAGCCAATGTGTTAAAATGAAGACAATTGCGTTAAACATGTCCTCATATATTTTGATAGTGAGAACCTCAGGCAGTGAGAACCTCTTGGTGCTGTAGAGGAACAGAACAGAGGAGGTGGTGGGTGCACAGTGCCCAGGTGACACAGAGGTGGTGGGTGCATGGTGGTGCCCAGGGGACACAGAGGTGGTGGGTGCACAGTGGTGCCCAGGGGACACAGAGGTGATGGGAGCATGGTGGTGCCCAGGTGACACAGAGGTGATGGGTGCATGGTGGTGCCCAGGTGACACAGAGGTGGTGGGTGCACATTTCCCAGGTGACACAGAGGTGATGGGTGCACATTTCCCAGGTGACACAAAGGTGATGGGTGCATGGTGGTGCCCGGGTGACACCCAGGTGGTGGGTGCACAGTGCCCAGGTGACACAGAGGTGGTGGGTGCACAGTGCCTGTGCCATTGAGGATCACTCACAGGTACTCTGCTCATGACATGAGGTGGTTACAGTGTCATTTGCTCTGTGACTGCATCTCATCCTTTTAAAAATTTTAGGTATTCAGGTGATTCTTCAATACCTCAGAGTTTACTTTTCATTGTTATCCTGAGGATCCCTGGTGGAGCATTTACCAATGCTTGTAAAAGATTACGTTTGTTGAGGTGTTTGGCTATTGGTGATGAACAGTGAGTTACCAAAGAAACCATTAATTAGGAATAATCAACACAAGAAACAGAAATATTGCTTCAACTTCTCTATTATGGTTCAGGAAATGACCAAAGCTAAAGCAAAGCAAAATGGTAACTCCAGCACCAGGTCATTGGTAGTGAAAGTAAGAAAACTCCTGATGCATCCAGCTGTCCCCGTGTGGCTGTTGGGGATTATCTCTGCTTAGACCATGTCAGCAGAGGCTGGCTTGTGTCCTGCCTCTTCTCTCTGAATGACCACCACTTCTGATTTTCAGATAATAGAAATACTGAGAGTGACAATTAATGCCGTGATGCTTTATTTGTAATCATAGAAATGGGTTTCTAACCATGTAAAAATGGTTAATAATTAAGTAAAACCATGTTTAGGATTCAATTTAAGGTAAACAGTCATAATAACTTGTTTAGAAGAAACTAGAAAGTTTTAGAGGTGCTAACTTCCTTTTACATAGCTATGTCAATACTGAGAGGCTTTAAAGGAATATCTCAGTACAGTTCTAGTTCCTTCTTTGTTCTCACGCCAAACAAATAACCTGTCACACTGTTTTAAAGGTGTTAATAAATGCTACTTCTTGAGTGTGGCTTTTCCTGTCCATCATTTTTGTTTTAGTAGTAGATACATTGAGTCTTTTGGCATCTTTCAATTTTGTCATTCTCACTGCAGTATATTCTGCTTGTGACAAATGAGCCACCTAGTTCTTTTATGGATTTCCCAAAGGCAATTTTTGGAAAGAAGAATCCGTAAATATCTGTTGATAAGACATTCAGAGCATTGAAAAAGGGGGAGTTACTTGAAAAAATCTAATACCTTTTTCCATGTTGTCAGAAGTCAGTATTGATGCACAGAAGTCCATTAGTCCTTGGAAGGAATGGCAGTTGTTGTAACTCCAGCTGTATATGCAGCCGTTCATTTTAAGAATTGATTGAGAGCAGATGAGATCAAAAGTTAACATCTGCAGCTGTTTCTAGCTGCTAAATAAGCATTAAGGACCTGGTGAAGCTGTATTTTAGTGAAGAATAAACACTACAGAATTTGCAAGCACAAATCTCAATGTTAATAGTACTATAGCACTGTTCTCACTCAAGTTTCAAGTTTTAGGTTCTTCCCTCTGTTGAAGAGTATGCTGGGAATACCTAGAGAGCAAGTTCAAATTCACACAACTTCACTTCTTCCTGTAAGGACAAGTTGGTTCTTGGATAACAAACTAATGCTGCTAGAAAATGCTCATACATCTGCTTCAAGTCAGAAGGAAATTTCTACTTCATCATAAACAGTTTGGCAAAATTTTAGAAAGTAAGAAGTGAATGCTGTTAAAACATTGTTTGCTTTGAGAGGGTTTGGCCAAGGAAAGTAAGGAAATGACCTGAAAAACAATCAGCCTTGTGGAAACTACTGGAGACTTCATTAGGGAGACATTGCAGGGAAGCAAGTGGAGAATCAGCGCTGGGAATGTCAAGGTGAAGTCTTGGCTCAGATGAAGATTCTGAAAGCCAAATTGTCACTGATTTAAAACTGTATTAGGGTTTTGATCTCAATGATTGAGGATTTAGGAAAGATGTCATTAGCCAAATCCTGCTGCCTTGATTAGATGCAAATTTCCTATGTGCATTGTACAAATATCTGTACAATGGCTGAGTTGTAAATGCATTGGTTGGGAGGATCTGGAAATAAATGTGGTATCCTGCAACACAAGGAATGAAAAAACCATCTGGTGTGGGACATTTCTAAAAATAGTAAGAGCTTACTAAACTCCATGCAAGCCCTTTTAAATTTTAGAATAGAGCTAAAATTCAGCAGACATGCTGTCCCTCTTTCATTTGTAAAAGTCCTGTGGCTTAATAAGTTTCTGATTTTTTTGCATTAGTTTATTAAATTACATTTTAATTATAAAAATTTTAATAACATTTGCCATTATTTGCTTTGAATCTATGAGAATATTAAGCCTTTGTCTCAGAGATCACTTACCACTTTTAATACATTATTCACTCACTGAATTGTCAAACTTAAAGACCTTAAGAGGGAGTTAATTTTTTATCCAATCTGAAATAATTATATGATAATTACCTGATAATTACAGGTAATTATTGTACAATTACATCTGAGACACCATTGCTTGGCTGCTTCAGAGTATCACAGCGATGCTTACCAATGTATTCACATGTGCATATAAATGCAATCATTGTGCTCTTTGTGGTCTCTTCTTTCATCAGAACATACCATTTTAAAAACACCTCCTGAATCAGACAAAGAACAGAGTTTTCCACTCATTTTTCTATGACTTGTTATTGACAAACTGTCCTTGATGTGCTCTTAGTATTCATTAGGTCTGTGAGACAAGTGAACATGAACTGCAACTTGAACTGTGTTTTATGGCCCATTCTGGATAGAAAATGTAATGTAGTGTTGCTCCTCAGTTAAGCAGACACCATTTATAGTGGATTGCAGCCTTGGTGTGTGTCCTTGGAGGCTGCATAAAGCCCAAACGACATCCCGCAGTTTGTGAGGTCACATCAGCATTTGTACAACATGATCAGAGGCGTGTCTGGATTGCTTTAACACTTAGGTGTTCTAGCAGAGGTAAGATGGGCTTGTGCTGTCAGGCGTTTCCTGATGGAGTTCTAATAGGATCCCTTTCTCCTACATAATCTCCTGTTCTCACAACCTGTGGTGCCTGTCTCAAATGCTTAGGGAAGCCAGTGATGTTTGCAGGCTGTTCAAAACTGATCAGGTCTTAAAACTTCCCATTGACTGTTTCCTGTTCTGCCAATATGTTTCTTGTCTTTTCTTTGCTTAACTTAAGAAGCAGGAAACTTGTGGTCAGGGTTTAGCTATGGTAGGATCACTGCTTAGCTATAGATACTCTTTCTTGTACACTCTACCTCATGAGAACAGACCTTTTCTCATCTCTTAAACAGGAATACACAAAACTGTTAGATGGCAGAATGCCTACAAGGAAACTGTGTATCATGATGCTCCAAAAGTTGTTCTCATTTTCAAGTCCTCCATGCCATTCACTTCTGTGATGTTCTATTCACCTTGTCAAACTTAGGTTCATCTGGGAATCCTGAGGTAAAATGAGGGAGTCCCAAGCCACAGGGCAGCATCAAAGTGTCCACAAATGGTCTTAAAAATTGCTGGTGTCACTAATCCCTTATTAGATATAATGAGGCCCTAAAATTTCTTTTTGAATTGCCTTCATTAACCTGAATCCTGTGTAACTTGGAGAGGCAGATTTTAAATGTCTTTGTTAACATAGCAGGAGAGGTTATTAGAGGTTAATCCCTGAAGCATGACAGTTTTTATGCAGCCATAAATTTATTTGTGTACGTTAAAAATACAAATGGTTTAAAGTTCAGCCCTTACAGTCTGTCTGGAGCTTAACTCAATGCACAATCATGGCACATTTCCAGATAGTGGTTGTGCCAGGCTACAAGAGTTGGTTTCCCTGTAGTGGTGAAGCTGAAACCATCTGACTCCACATACTTGAAGTCAGTTTACTGTTGAATTGGCAGCAGTTGTGGTCAGGCTTCAGTTGTAAGAAAATGCTTTATTGCTTCCAAGTTTCCCTTTCAGCAAAGAACACTTATAAGACCATAAAACTGTCTGTGTCTTTCTAAGATCTACCATGGTAGCCTGGTAGAACAGCATGTATTTTTTATTTGAAGAGTTAGTGTTTTCCAGTTATGTAGAGGGCTTAAGTAGCAATATTTATTTGTCCTCTGACTTGTTTCCTGTTGTTATCCCCTGTCCCTTCTGAAATGCACTGATCTGCATCAACAACAGGGAGAGTTTAGTTCCTCTACTGGTTTTAAAACAGCGGGAGATGCAATTGATGGGAATATCTGCTGCAGAATAGTTCAGCACTCTTGCCAAACAGAAAAGGAGAAAAGTGCCCCAGAGGTTTAAACCAACACTGTGTGAAGTGGCACAAGGTGATACCTCAGTGTTAATCTCCAAGATAAATTCCATCCTCACTGCTTTTGTGTATAGTAACTGTGCCTGCTAATCCATTTGCAGGATCATTGACTTTACAAATTCCATTTTTGCTTGTCTTTGCCCCCATTTTTAGGTAAGTGCAAGAGTGGCATAACAAATTATCACACATGGCTTTTGTCTCAGGTATGTTTGTTAGCTTCTTTCAGATAAACCTTATGTGAATCTTCTGGAAAATAAAGTATGTCACTGATACACTGCTGAGAATGGGGGGTTTTGGTTTCTTATAGGTGCAGAACAGATAAAACTGATGAAAGAACTTAAGGTGTTCGATTATTATAAAAGTGGTATGTCATGCAGTCTTACCAAGGTCTTAAGCTCAAGCTGAGTAAAGTATTCAGTTAATATATCAAAAGTTGAGTTTATATAGGTTGGAAACCTACTAAAAATTTGAATCTAAACTTGAAAGAAGCTAAAAAGGAGAGGGAAGGAAAACATGCAGAAAAATTGAAAATTAAGCACAATATTTAAAATGCAGTTCTGTGCAATGTCAAAGAGTGGCTTACATGGGTTTAATCAAATAATGCTTCATTGTAAAGCTTTTAATTGTTTCCCTTCTGTATGGACTAGTTCTCAGTCTTTACTCCCACATCTGTTTTCTCACAACACTGACAATGTTTAGGCTGTCCAAATCTGAGAACACAGACCAGATTCACACAGAGTGCATGTACCTATGTGTGAGAGAAAATACACTTATGCAGGCAAGTGCAAGCATGCTGAGATGCCTTGAAGATCCAGAATGGACAGGTCACAGTAGTGATACTCTGTCTATAAAATAGCAAAGAGTTTTGTTTTCCATGAAGCATTTCTCTGAACCTAAATTTTCTAGAGGGGCTATGGGACATGCTGAAGAATAGATTCTCATGAGTTACAATAGGACAGCTATGGATGAGGCTTTAAGCAGAGCTTCCCACTCATGAGATACAGAGCTCTAAGCAGAGATGCATGTTCAAGTAATCATTGCCTACCTTTTTGTAGAGAAGTTTTATTTGAGGTCCCAGATTGCTTCTCATGATTGCTGTGGTAGAAGTTGTACTAAAAAGCAGTAACTGCACACAGAGTTAGTGTCATCCTGGTCACTTAACTCTGTCAATGGTCATACAAGCTCTGCTCTCTTCCTTTTGTCATAATATAAGTAATATTAAATTACTGGGATGCTCACTGGTATACTAAAGGTAAGTTTAGATTAAGATAAGTTTAGATATAAGAGACAAATTCTTCCCAGTGAGGGTGGTTGAACACTCTCACAGGTTGCCCAGAGAAGCTGTGGATGTCCTGTTCCTGCAAGTGTTCAAGGCCAGGTTGGATGGGGCTTGAGATAGTGAAAGGTGTCCCTGCTCATGGCAGAGAAGTTGGAACTGGATCATCTTCAAGCTCCATTCCAACCCAAACCATTCTAGGTTTTTGTATTGTAAAGTAATTTATGATCTTCATGGCTGGAAACATGAGCTACTTACATGCAGCCATGACTTTCACTGACATTCTCATCAGCTTACAGAGCTGAGCCAAACCCAGTGGTTCTTACCCAGGCAAAACTCCCACTGCCTTCACTGACTTCAGTGGGAGTTTTGCCTAAGTAAAGACTGAAGGGTTTAGATCACCAAACTTAGAACATAAAGTTTTCTATAATCTTGGGCTGAATTGCGCAGAAGGCTGTGGGTGTTTGAAGGAAAAAGGAAATACACTTTTTTCTACAATAATTCCAGCCCTGTTAGTGCTGAAGTTAAAAGCACTCCTTTTGAGAAAGCCTGACTTCTAAACTCTGCCAGTGTCTTGGACTGGGGATGTTAAGAATTACATTTGGAATTCTTTGTACTGCATTGCTGAGTTTAAGGAGATACTCTTCAATGAATTAGAGTAATTATTAGTATGGTGTTTTTGTCATGTGGTAACAGAATAGATGTTCTGTGAAATACAGCAGTGTACTTGCTTTTTGTTGCTTTAAATTTAAAGCAAATACCACAAATACAAAAAACCTTGAACCAAGTCCAGGAAAATTCTGTTTATTTATACAATACAGTAAATATACAAAATTATTGTTGTATATAGTCCATCTTAAAATTATTAACTGCTTACAACATATTTTAAATTCTCCAGTAAAATGCAGTTAGAAGAGTTTTCTTCATCACAGTGTTTGCTGCCCAGGTAGCATATGCCCAGATGAGTGTCTAGTTTGTACACAACAGTGCAGAATAAGTACTAAATACGAACAAATAAGAATATTAGTGTGTTACACCCACCCTTCCCTTGTGCTTATGTCCAATCAAAATGAAAGACACTGGAGAAGCAAGCCTGGACTACTTACATAGCAAAAATGTAGCAGTAGCACCTCCCTAGTTATTGTACAATGGACCTGAGGAATTCCACACTGAACAGGATGTGAGGAATTTTTCCTGTGAATCTTGGTTTTGTGCTTTCCTGCTCATAGAGGCTGAGCATGTCATAAACGTGGTCTGCTGAAATGTTTCTGTGGGCCAAGGTGGTGGTTGATGGGAATTCCTCAGGAGTGTTTGCTTTTCTAGGCTCACTGGTTCTGCTCCCTTTGTTGGTGGTTAGATTAGGTACCACAGCAGCTCTAATCTATGGTGTTCTGCACAGCACTGGAGAAAGGAAAGGAATGTGCAAACGGAACAGGGAAACCTTGATGAAACCTCATGTTGTGAACCCTGGCATCCTGAAACCCTGGATAGAAATCCTGTGGTGGAGCTGTGGCCCAGGCTGGGAGGAAGGGAAGTCTGCCAGGGAGGTCTGGAGCCGTACAGGACTGGAGAGAGGTGATGGAAGGGCTGGATCCTAAACCATTGATAGTTTATTCAGCCCTACAAATATCATTGTTCCTTTTATACAGTGAACATCACCCAGACTCTTTGTTAAAGTTAGGCAGCCTTTGAAAATTTTGTGTTAGAACTTCAAAGCATTGCAAATTTTTAGAGCAAAATTTTACTCTAGGGTAGAAAGTAGAACATTTAGGCTCTTTTTTAGTTCTAGCATCAGGTTTCTAAAGCTCTCTGTGATACAGCTTTCCTTTATACTGAGATAGTATGCATTGTATCCAGAATAATGGAAATAATTTTTTTTAAATTAACCATCACAAAGGCACAGACTGACTTAAATCATGATTTCTTTGAGTTCTAATCTACACCTAGAATTTTTTTACAAATATATAGTAAGAAACATCATGTAGTGACTTTTTTGCAGCTTCATATGAAATGGTAGTTGTAATCTGGGCTAAATTCTTCACAAAGAAAATATTTTAAATGTAATATGATGAGTACATAATAGGCTTCATTCTGTGGTCTCCATAGTTTCTTCTGCCTACATTTTGCAAGTCTGTGCTCCTTGCATAAGCTCTTTGAATTTCCTGATCATTGATCCTGCTCAGTGTACTGAAGGAGCAGAGAATTACTTTTCCTCCTGTCCTGTTAGCTGTGGGCTTGAATATCTCTTTGGTCTTATACTGCAGAGCACACAGTGGTGGAAACTCTTGGCTCTGCTTCGTGTACAGAGCACCAAGGAGTGGAAACTTCTGGCTCTGCTTCATGTTAGTTTGCACTTCAGGCAATTTATTCAGCACCAGTGTTGGATCACAGAATCTTTTTTCTTAGCTTGCCACCTTTGTAGTCTGACAGGTACAATTGTCCCCACTGTCACACAGCTCACCCACCTTCACTTCTTGAGCAGGAGAGACACTCACTGGCAGAAACTCATCTGGACCAGTTCTGTAGAGGTCTGGGAATTTTAAAGCTGTCAGGCAGAACTTGCCAATGAAGAAGTGCCTCACATTGTAAGTGTCATTACTAGAAGCACTGCTGTGCTTCATCAGTGTGAAATGACAAAACAATGTAAAGACGTTTTAACTGAAAGTTTCTTGTAATTATCTCCACCAGTACTGATTGTGTTATCTTTGAGTTGTCACTTTTACACAACACACCCACTGTTTATAACCTGTGTTATAAAGAGAAGCAGAAGAGTGAAATCCACGTTAAAAGCTAAATTAGATTTCCATAAAGAATGAGGATGTCAGGCCAACCACATCTCTCAGTCAATGGGCCTTACTGTTCAGGAAGCAAAGATTAATACTCAGCAGTGCTTGCCAGGCAAAACAAATAAGACATGCAGTCAGTTCTGCAAATTGAGAGGACAGGTCTTGAAAAATTATCTGTTAATCCACAGCCTTAAAATGAGGACTCTTCCATAGTCCTGACAAAGCTCAGAAATGTGAGATAACGCATTTTAAAATGAACAGCAAGTACAATGAGAGTTGGATGAGACACTGTATTGTCATACTTTGGCAAGACTGAAGTACTGATTGATTTCATGTCAGAACACTTTACTTAAGGATGTAAATGCATTTTAATTCTTAATTTAATTCTTCTAAACTGCAATTAGTTTAATTCCTGACGTAAATGGTTCAATTATTTGTGTTTGCTTACACTTACAGATTGTTTTCACACACAACCCCTTTTCTTAATCTGGCATTAAGAAATAGCCTGTACTTCAAGTTGCCACATCTTCCATATATTTAGTGATTTTTTCTAAAAATCACACATTACGCTTCCAGTAATAATAACAATAATATTCTTATAATTATGTTATAATAATATGGTCTCTTTCCAATTGACAGTTTTAAGCCATTAACAGCTTTTAGCAGTGACAGGAAAACAGTTTTCTATTGATGGTTTGGTTTAGAACCGATGGCTAACTTGTGAATAATAATGGATTTTCAGCTTCATTAAAGATAAGGAAAAGTTTCAGAATTCTAGAAAGAAACTTTCCAAATTTATCCAGCAAATCAGAGGTTTTGTGAGGGTAAAATTAACAAGAAAATATGGCTTACTATGGACCTTCTCCTGCTTATCTCTGGACACTAAGGTGATAAAAGTATACAGTGGCTTTTGTAAGTGGTTTTGGTGGTTAAATCTCAAGTCACATTGATTTTACCATGGCGCTGACATATCCATGTCTGCTCTGAAGCAGTCAAAGTGCTTTGGCTGGGATCACTTCTGTGCAATGTGGAGGGCAAGGAGAGCCCTCTCCAGTCCTTGTGCTGTCTCCTGGGTTGGCTCTTGCTTTGTGAGAGGGCCTTGGGGTTTCTGGCAGATCTCAGCTAACCTTATAGATAGGAGTGGTTTTTCGAGTCAGAAACTTGCTCCATAAATCCAAAGAGTTGCTGGGCATTGTCCCCTTTCCTTGTTCAGAGTAAGTTCATGGCAATGGTTGTTGTGCCAGTTGCAGCAGCAGATGCAGGAGGGGTGGACGTGACCTGCTGTAACACCCAGCCCGCTGTTCTTGCCAGAGTGCAGAGCCTTCCCTGCCGGGCTGTGATGCACTGGGCTTTCTGACCTGGACATGAACATCATGCTTCTCAATTGCATTGGGATGAACAGTGTCCTTTGTTAGCAGCACAGGCCTTTTTTTTTTCACACCGTTGCTTGACTGTTTCTTCTGGAGCTCATACATATTTTCATATTTCATCCATAATAATCTTCTTTTTTTTGGTACAATTCTGTACACAGACTTCCGTGTAATTTTGAAGATGTCTGTCAGTGTTATGGTTTTACATCTGCAGATATTATGATGACACTGTGTCATACTGTCTTTTGGAATATTTCATTAAACTGCTTTTGTAACTTTTTTTTTACAGTCTATTCTCTAGACATAACTGTAATCTAACTAATGAAAAATGGTTCAAAATTCTTCATAGGAATCAAATGACTCATTGACCATCAATTGGCATCAGAATGGAGACTAGTCTGTGCAATCTGCTTGCTTGTTAAATTCTCTCATTGTATCCCCTGTTAATCTGATTACTAATGTTTCAGCTGATTGCTTTACCTTAAAACTCTTTTTCCTCAGCCAGCACTGATGTCTTTGCAATCTGCTATAATTTCACAGCCAATCTGTCATCACTAAAAATACAGTTTGGTAGTGTTATGTAATATAATTTTCCTTCCTTTGTGCTTTTTAAGTAGTTTCCACTTACAGTAAATTTTATTAAAACAATATTGTACTATCAGTCTTTTTTTTCAGCTCTGGAGTTTCATTTGTACTGAACAATCAGACAATTTTTTCACATATTGTATTTAATTTGCTGATGATGTGGATGTTAAATGTAGATGCAAGCAATATAAATAGACTCTGGAATGTTCATATGGAAATATATTTATTCTTATGCAATAGGCTTCCTGTAAAACATGGCTGCAGACAGATGCTGGATAATAACATAGGTGATCAGAGCATTGGTTTTCAGCAGATTGATGACACCTTGTTGACAGCAATTTATATAGCCCTTCAGGTATTTTGGCACAAAGGCTTATTGCACATTTTGATAGTGCTGGCTTATTATTTTAAAGATTAGGGAGGACATTATCCTGTGACTCTCCAGTTCCAAAGTTACGTAAAATAAAAGTGCTTAGAAACTGTTCTGTTGGACTATTTTGTTCAGGTGAGTCTTGGAGAAAGAAAGATCTGGATTGTCTGAAATTGTACTCTGCAATGTTTTTGAAAGCATTACTTGCATTTCAGTACTTTCCTTGTAACCACCCAGCTGATTTAAGGCAATCTTAGGACTCATGAAGGAGTTGGAATTTTCTGATTGACTTTCAGTTGATTTCAAGGACATCTTTTTACTTTCTTTGTATAATGGTATGGTTTGATTAATTACTTTCGAGCAAGCTTAATTATTTTATGCTTGTATTGTATTTAATCTCAAGTTTGTTGTGGGTTTCTTAATACTTTGTTGTATTATTGCACACATTTTTATATGACGTGCTTCATTGCCTTTTTCAGTCACAGCTGCTTTGTGCCCTGGAAGCAGTTTGCTGTGTAATAGAATTGTTGAAGCTGCACGTGGTTTGCTGTGCGTGGTTCTGCATGCACACTGTGCACGATGCTCACACGCTGAGAGAAACTTTGGTTCCCTCCACTTCCTCTTGCAGAGAGCTGCTGGGAAACCCTTGCTGTTCTGGTTCCCCTGAGGCTGGAGAATTCTCCTCCTCCATGCATACAAGCACCTCCATTGCCTTGGATGGGACTGTGCTTTTTGGATATTTACATAGGGGTGAATGCAGAAAACACATGCTTGCCTGAGTGTTGCCAAATTTGATCAGGATATTGATTCAGTATAACAGCAAATACAGCTGCCAGAATTCTGTGCTCTGGACTATTTTATGAATTTGTTCCAGGTGGAAATTCACCTCTCTTCCTTCTCTCCTTCCTTGGATGGGAAACCAAACAGTGCATTGGCTTGGCTGGCTCTTTCCTTGCTTGCCATTGATATTTTGTTGGCTCTTTCCATATAGCTTTTGGCTGTCTCTCTAATTGGAACAATCAAAGTTTGCCAGAACTTTTATTGACACTGTACTTGCCTGCTTTTGCAGTTACTTGTTTTGTACTACTTTATGCTAGGGAAAAGAGAGAGTTTATTTTGCTTGTGTGCGTGTGTGAAGTGAATCTGGACATATTGCAGGATTGGAATGAGGAAATCATTCATATGCAGGGTTTTCCTCAGTTGTATAAATTCATATGGGTGCATGCTATAGTTGGTCTCACTTTTACAATGAGTAATTATTAAGTTATTTACGAAATACCAGTATTAGATACCTTGTGACATCCATTTGGGCAGGCTAATTGCATTCGTAAGCTCTTAAACATAGATGTTAGTGTATTCTTCTGGGATATTGTATAATTTCTGTTGCTACTATACACATTTCTATGACATTTCTCTGTTAACTGCTGCTTACTTGTGACACACTCTTAAGTTATGGCTCTGCCCTGAAGATCTCATTCAGGGCCTTATTCAGAGTAAGGTCTCCACTGTAGTCATAACTTGCATTTCTTCATACCTGATAGTACTGTGTCCCTATAGTGGTTGTATGGTGGTGCACACTCAAATGGATTTTTAGGACCATCACAAATAAATAGCATTTCTGAAGAATTGAATGCTATTTCAAATTCAGAAAGAAGTTGTATGCAAGTTAGAATCTGATACGGATACAGAAACTATATCAACTGTATGTACCATAAAAGCTTTGATGAGTAAATGTGTTCAAAATAGATTTTCATTCTATTTTGTTGAATAGCATAAAAATTATTTCAGAGGTTTGAGCAAGCAGAACAGTCTTGGGCAGGAGGACAGTTGTTCAGGATTATCTGGCTGGTTGTCAAAGAATTTGCACTGTTCACACTGTGCTGGGCACTTGTGTTTGCATTGGACAGTTGAAATTGCAATAGCAAAGCAAATATTAGTCAGAGTGCCTGCTGGCTGTGTAGGACCAGTTCAGTAAATCCCACTCCAGAGGCACTGGGAAGTGGGGGTAGGTGGGACACACATCTCGTTAGCTGTTGCTGAATTATATTCTGGAAAAGTGCTGCATTTTTTCCACAGAGTTTGCCTGATTGAGAAATATGTGGGTTTTTTCCAATAAATGAAGTAGCAGAATTACTGTTGAGTTCAGTGCCCAGATAAAGTATTTAGGAGGCTAAGCACAACACTATTCATCATTTCTCTTTCCCTACCCCCTGCTGTGAATAAACAGATACTTCAGTGATAAAGTAGAGAGAAAAGATTGGAGGAAAGCATTAAGGATTGAAAAAGGAATGGGACTCGAATCCCTCACAGCAGCTAGCAAAGTAATTTTTTTGCCTGCAAGCCACAGCAGGTACAATAGAACTAAGTGAAAGAAATGAACAGTTTTCTATTTGAAAAACACTCACTGGCAGAGTAATAAATTTTTAAAAGGCAGAATTAAACGGAAGAAAATCCTCAGTTTACAGCAAGAGGAAAATTTGTATTTATTTCCAGCAAGAGCCTAAATGTGGATCTGCCTTGAATAAAAATGCCATATTACTTTGGATTCCTGTAATGGACTTTATCAGGGGCTTGGAGTAGAAAGAATAAGCCTAAAGAGTAAGAGCCCTAGAAAAGTTGTTTTTGCGATTTTGCTGGGGATCAAGCATGGGCAGACTGATTAAGCCAAACTGTCATGTCGTGGCACAAATAATGTGTAATAATTAAATTACATCAGTGAGTTTGCTGGTACTTTGGAGTGAGAGATTTTGAAATGTCTAAAATACAACTGAAACTGGAATTGTATGTAATTGGTGCCATACAGTGAGTGAGTGAGAATATTATCTAATCCCTGATGCCAAGCTGATTTACTGACAGATGGATTGTATATTCTGAGAACAGAAGTGGTAGGGAAAAGGTGCATGTGCTTTGCTGTTAGCTTGATAGGTACAATAGCTTCCAGTTTTTAGTGTAGAAGTCAAGAAAGGAAATTACCTCCCATTGTTGATACGAGTTTCTTGAAAGAACAGCTCAGTTCTTGTTGCTGCAGGATATCAGTGCTTGATAACTCCTCCATCAAAGGAGATAGGGGTTACTTGGTTAGGCATTCCATAAATGTTCCTTTTGCCCAAGGCCAAAACCTGTTAATTTGTACTTTGTCTTGTCTGGGGGTGTGTAACTTTCAGCTCAGAGTAGGGAGAATGTTGGATTCAGTCCCTTGCTCCAGAGCATTAGGATGACTTTGCAGGTTGTGAGTTAATTAAACCACAGAGTGGACAGAGATGTTGGATATACATAGGCAGCCTGAAGGTGAAATTGTGGTGATCCCACTTCCTCCCGTGGGCTGTTTATGACTTTTCTGGTATTTAAAGAGCTGGAGTGTTTCTTCAGGGGAGGACTGGGGTCAGGCCACAGTAGGTGTCTCTAAACCTCCTCTGTCAGGCCTTGGCCTGGTGCCCTTGTGGAGCACGAGCACAACCTCAGGAGCAGTGCAGGGATGAGCATGAGAACCTGTTGTAAAAATGAGCACAAGCATGAGAATGAGAGCACTGCCTGCCTGCACTCTGCCTTGTTTGGAACTCAGATTCAAAGCCTGGACTTGGTACTGCCCATTTCGCCTTCACCATGCCTTGGGCCAAAGGAGCATTTAAGGAATGCCTAACCAAGTAAGTGGCAAGCCAGACCTTTCAATAAGATATGTAGGATTTTCCTAAAAGGAAACAATGCTTCTCACCTAGTGGTGATACCATCCCACCTCCTTATTATGGGTGTAAGTGTTGGAATGCATCTCTAGCTGACCTTGAAAATTCATACACAGTTCAGGAGGGTGGGATAACGAGAGTTTGAGCTTACTGAGAGGTATACTTGAATATTGTAATTTTCAGGTGTTTGGAACAGTCATAAAAGCTTTCTTTGTTTTTAAAGAAGGAAAGCTACAAACTCCTGCTCCTCCAAGAGGTTTCACCAGGAAATCACATTGACTCTCATGAAGGCCAGCAGTCATTAGATGAAAAGCTGCTGGATATTGGCTCTTTGCTGAACAGCTGAAGTGTTAAGACTCAGGATTCCTTGGTACAGTTTCTGTAGGCTCTGGCTGTAAACAATTCATCCTCTCCTCTTTTGTCCCCTTCTGTGCTGGGAAAAAATGTCTCCTGTATGCTGTGCTCCAGTGTGTCCTTATCACACACTGACCTCAGTTCCTCAATTGTGTGCAGCAGACACACAATTTATGAGCTGCTTGAGTGACTGCTTCCCTGCACTTCTGTCATGGCAGTACCAATTTGTAGGTTGAGGCTTGAAACTCTGGAGCATGCACAGTGTCACCAGGTTTCTTTCAGTGTTGTGCTGCCCAGTCCCTGACTTTGTGTTGCGGTGATACTCAGGGCTTTAAATCTTGACTAGACATGGGCATCTTTTCATAAGAGAAAGGATCACACCCTTGATACCGTCTCAATCTGCTTGCCAATTTTGAGCCCCTAATCTTAAAAAGAAAAGAGCAAGCATTTCTGAGTAAACCAGTTATAAATTCTTTTAAAAATATTTGCAAAACACACAATTTTATTTAATCCTAGGTTTTGGAAAAAAACCCAAAATTATTTTTGCTGTTTGTTTTCTTTGAAAATAAATGTTCAGCTTGTTTCAAGTCCCTGGCAAGGAAATTTTCAGTGTGGGTTGTTAAGTTTTGGCAGAGCTATAACCATCTAAAAGCAACAGGGATACTATTGGAAAGCATTTGAAAATATTAGCCATTACTATAGTTACCAGCTCTGCTTGTATTTCTTTCTTTCTTTGGGCATGAAACTGTATCAGTTGAAGTATTTTGGAAGGTGAGTACACCAGGGTGGAGAGGAAATAAGGACCTGAGGCAAGTGTCAGTGAGCAATGCAGGATGAAGCACAGGTGAGGGTGGTCCTTGGCTTCAGAGGAGATTCCCAAGGTATGGAGTTCCTGGGTGCTGTTGCCCTTGGGGTCATGCATCTTCACAGCTCTTGGTAGCACTTCCAAGTGTAACAGATAGAATTAAACCCCTGGAGGGAAAAAAAAAAAAAAACCCACAAAAACCAACAACCAAAACCCCAAACACTTGTTACTGAATTTCAGATTTACTAAAATTAAAGGAATTAATTAAAGTTGTCCCAGGTGATTATAATAGAGAACACTGTATTGTGTGCTACCTTTTTTGTGAGCAACATCATGGATAAAAAGAAATACATGCAGTTGAAAGAGAGGGTAATGAGTCAGTATTTATTGCACAGATATATTCTGGCTATGTTAGCTGCTGTTTCAAGATCAGACATCTGTCCTTAAAATATTTTGCTGCTTGGAGGGTTTTTTTCTTTACCTTGAAATAAAGCCAAGTTTTTCCTTCATAAAGGAGAACACTTGAATAAACACAACCCTAGCATAAAGCCAGTTGGGACTAGTCTGTTGGCAAGGGCTAGAGTTCTTTTCACATAGGGAATTATTAGAAAGACAGTGAATCTAACTTCTCCCCTCTCAAGGGTCCCTCCCATAGTCTCTATTCTTGACTTCTGTATTATTAAGCAGCATGGAACAGTCAGAAATTTACAGGAGTATTACACTGGGATATTTTTATATACTGTCCCTTATTTTTCAGAAAAAATGAAATATTTCTTTGTTTTAACTTTGAAATTATGAAAGATGCAAGTATTTGTTAACTGTGGTATACCCCATAGGGACATTTATTTACACATAGCAAGCAGGTAAAACTTGTAAATCTGTTACAGAACAAAGCTGAGAATTCTGCGTGGCTTAGAAAGGTTTGTGTATGCTGAGGAGCAGTGTTGGGATGCAGTAGTACTTAACTATGAGTTGGATTCTGCAGAAGTTGGCACACATTTCTTTTTCCTACAAAATTGCTTCTAAGAGTTGGATTTTCTGTATGTTAGACCAGGTCACAAGAGCTGTAATGCTAGTAATGTCTGAAACCTGTTAGTAATTTCCAGTGGGACTAGAGCAGCTTTACTGTCCTTGTGGTTTCAAATTTTCTGAAGTGAAAAAACAATTAGTGCATTTTAGAGGGGCATATATTATTTGTACCTGTTGTACCTCTTGAGCATTAGAACTTTCAGAATATGGAGCTTCTAGTTGCAAATTTAATGTTCAGATAACCAAAAAAGTAGTTAAAATTTCAATTTGAGGTACTTCTGGTAGGTTTTTTTCTATCACAGGATTTCTGTTCTTAGTGGATGTGAGTGATCTGATTAGCTTGAAAGTTCAAAGCCTCAGCCCGGCAGCCCCAGGAGGCTGGATGTGCTTGTGAGTGGTGTAGAGCAGGTTTGGATGGACAGCCTGGCCCAGGGGGCAGCCATGGTGACAGTGCTCTCCTGCTGTGCAGGGCCATGTGCCTGGGGCTGCATTCGGTGCCAGGGGCTCCTGGGAGTGGCCAGAACAGGTTCCTCCGAATCCAGGCAGGAATGGGAGCTGCTGATGGAGCCACATGGATCAAATGGGGGCACACCCACGAGCCCTGCCCTCACCTTCTGGGTGTGTTTGCCAGTGAAATGTGCGTGCTAGGAATGGGCTTCTTCATCTTCTTCACTCTTCATTGCTGCTAACACAGCCACTTCAAAACACTTCAGTGAACTCCTTTAATAAGCCCATTGTAGAGTGGCATCTCAAAGCTGAATAGCTCTCTTGGCTTTGCTAGGTGACAGCCAGCAATGGCCTGTTTGTGTTTCAGGCCTTTATTGCAGCACCGTTGCTGGGGGCTAAGGTAGGTTTTATACACCTTGCTTTGGGTTTGTCTATGGGAGAGCTGCATGTTCCATTTAGAATATCTTTTCTTAAAACAACAGGAGGGGAGTTGTTTTCCTATCTGTCAGAGGTGTCAGTATGAGATGCACACTTTAGATTTTTTAATCCCTTTTTATTAGCTGTTACTAGTTGATATTTCTAAGACCATCTTTTCACATGATTACTTTTCCTGGATGGCTTAATTTTTCGATTGTAGCAAGAATAAAACCTTTTTTCTCTCAAGTAAATTTCTAGCCAGTAAGAAAACATTGAATATCTTAGTGAAAGAGTCGTTATATGTCTTTGTGTGAATAGGTTTTTTTCACTAAACTGGTGTGTATCTACATCCTATAAACATAATTTGAATTCTTAATGTTGTCAAACATTAATAGCTTGCTTCCTCTTACTGTCTGAAATTTCTCTGACCAAATGAAGTTCAACATAAAGCACAGATAGCTAATGAAACCAGCTATTGTGCAGGTAAGAAAATCTGTGATTAATTAAGTGGACCACATCTGGATGTGACCACAATCTAATCGTGAGGGGCTGTAAATAGCATCAAAGATTTGTGAGCGTTAGGTCTGTGGACAGCAGGAAATATTTGAAAGCCAAAGCAGGATCAAATGTTTGGGTAAAAATTATGGTTATAGCTAACCACAAATCAAGTGAGAGCCATTAGAATGTTGTTTGTTATCCTGTGGTTGAGTGTAAATTCTCAACATTGCTCCTTTGATTGGTAAAGCAAATGAGGGTTAGGCTGCGACCTTGGAGATGTGTGAGACACTGGAGTGAGACAAGCAGGCTCTGCTGGCTTTGTTGTGCTCTGCCTTGGGAGGTTTTCTGAAGGTGCCTCTCACTCAAGGATAGCCATGGCTCCTCACTGCTGGACAGCCTGCTCAGTTCATTTCCACTGAAGGACATGCTCCACCAAACCTTGCCCTGATGTCTGCGGTGAAGTGCTTCAAACACAGGCTGTGTGCTGGCATTTCCCTGCTGTTCTATTAAAATGGCATATGCTGGCTATTACTCTGTAGCAGTCATAACATCTTCATTGGTGTCTCATTTAATACCCTTCACAGACAGAGAGAAATGAAAGGAATTATGTTTGTCTAGTTGTAGCAGTTAAATATTTCAGATCACATGTGAAAGTCAAAGGTTTTAATAGTGGCCAGAGGAAAGTAGTGTTATTATGCTTTTCACACATTGAGGGGAGAGCCATCCAGACAATCTCTAGGCAGACTTGCTTAGACTTTGGAGGAAAAAAGTCAGAAAAATTAGTGGAGAGGAGAGAGATTTATCAAAGGCAAGAGACAAAAGCTGGGGTGAAAATATCAGAAACTGACTGTCTGGGAAAGGAATCTAAGTGCATTAATGCAAACTGTAATTCTGAAAGATGAGGAGCCAGAGCTTTCAGATGCCAAAGCAGTGTGTGCTTCCTTGTTCCTAATCTGCTGTACCTCCTGCCTGCAGGGAAAGGATTACATGAGCAGCATGTCCGTGAGTTGGCACCTACCTTATTGACAACTTTCCCAGTCTGAATTTCTCAGTGAGGCTGTGAGATTCTGAGCAAGATTCTGAGCAAGGCCTTGTTAAAGTCAAGGCAAAGAACATCCCTTCTTCTCCACTCCTGTGCTGAACTTACCAGTGAATCACAAATTCAGGCACAATTTGACCTTGGTACATCCATGATAGTTGATCCCAGTCTTCTTTTTGGTTTGTGGGGGTTTTTTTGTCCTTCCTACATTTGGAAATTACTTCCATTAGGACTGGACCCAGTCTTTCTGAGGGCTGTTCAGGTAACCAACCTGCAACTAAGCCTCAGGTCCTCCTTGCCCTTAATGAAGATGGATGTGCCAGTTGCTTTTTAGCCATCACCACCAATCACCATGACCTTGTCTGGTCCCAAAGATTTGTGTACATAAAAATTTCTCAGGTGCTTCCTAACTTGGTCTTTCTCATTTTCCCAGACTCAGAGGGAATGATTTAATTTTACACAAGAATTCATGTGAATGGAAAAAACCCCAAACCATACTTCTGTTTGACACACTTAAATCCAAAAGTCTTTTAAATTTGTTAGTAAATTTTGCTTTGTGAAGACCATGGAATTGATATAATTCTACCCTGTCAAATCCATAAAGAGGCCGACTTCTGTGACTTGGCAAATTTCCAGTTGATGTCAACTTTGAAGTCAGAGAGGATTTCTTTGGAGAAAAGACATGAGGATTTGGATTAAAATATTTATTTATGATTGATAAATGAAGTCCACCTGGTCACCAGACCAGGAGAAGATATGACACAAGAAAAAACAGTTTGAGATTTCTTTTTCATTTCAGTTTAGTAAAACATTTTATTGCATTTCAAAGCAGAAGAAATCCTTCTGTTGACTGATAAATTTTTAAGAATGTATTACTGGTAGCAAAGTAGCAGGAATTGTTGCTCTTGTGGTAAAGGCTAATTTGAAAAGAAGTTTAATATCAGCTTTGTGTTTAGGTGTAAAAAATTGAGGGTTTTTATTGTTTTGCAAAGACCTGCATTTTGATTTCACAAGGATTCTAAGTGCCACCTTGTGGATATCATTACTCTTGTATCTCTTCACAGAACACAGTGGTGAATTAGGATAGTAAAATTTAGTTTCAAAATCTATGACAGAAATTAGTTATGCTTTCTTTGAGGACTGGGAGATTTTGATTGGTTTTCCAATATTGCTATTGATGTGCTGAAGTTGAGGAACACACTACTGCTGGCTTCAATGGCTGTAAATAAAGCCAATACTTGTCTTACTGTGAAGTCCTTCTACTTCATGATATTTGTAGTTCTTGCTGGAATTCCTTTGTTGATCGCTCTCAGATCTTTCTCCTGGGTAACCTGTCAATGGAACACCAACCATAGGTGTTCCTGTGGAGTGAAACCCCAGATGTCTGTCTGCTATTCTGACAGGCTCCTGATGTTGTAACTCCCAATGTCCTTGTGTGAAAGTGGCTGGATGAAAAGTTGATGCAATGTCAGGAAGCAGCCTGTGTAATTTTTGGAGCTGTGGGGGTTGCAGGGGTTTCTTTGCTGGGCATCCTGGAGCTGGGTACAGCAGCTATGCCGTGTTTTAAAGGGTTTGGGCAATGTCTTGTGTCCAGCACATAAGCACAGCAAGCCCTGAGTTGGGCATTTCTACTCTTTTCACGAATAAACCAAATTTTATTCTGAGGAATACAGAGCTTCTGATTACATGCAGCTGATTTTCTGCTCGTTAATAACCTAAAGGCATTGCCATGAGGTATATGAAATATCTGCTGCTTATCTTAAAGCTGTCTCCTGAGGATCTGGAGCTTCCTTACTAGCCAAGTCAAATTCAAGCTTGTACGCCAGAGGTAAATACGGCGTGGTTTGTCTGTATGCTGCTTAGCTGTAGTCTAATCACAAATTCCTACTTATCTCCAGGCTATACTTAGGCCATAACCAATATCAAAATTCCAGGACATAAAATCTCTTCCTTGGCTTGCTGCTGAAGTGTTTCCTATGTTGTCACAAAACAGAAGCTGGTTTATCTCAGATAAGTTGTTTTTCAAACTGCTAGAAAAAACAGCCAGCAGTGTTGTTTTTGCACAAACACAGTTATATCCCTGGTCCAGGATTCTTTTGGCATCTCATCTTAGGGAAGCTGTTTTGTGGATTGTACAAATCAAGATCAGTTGGATGGGGCTTGGAACAACCTGGTCTAGCGCAAGGTGCCTCTGCCCATGGCAGAGGGGCTGGAACTGGATCATCTTCAAGGTCTCCTTCCAGCCCAAACCATTCTGTGATTCTAGGAGGTGATTTGGTTTTAAACTATCCTGTTCAGGTGTGTATTACTGAGTGGGTTGAAGGTTTTCTACTCAATGAACAGCTGGTTTTCTTCCCTAACTGTCTTGATGCAGTGTAAAGATCTTATCTGAGTGTAAAGATTTCTCACATGCCTCTTTCAGTGAGAATAGGCTGAGTGCTCACTTTTGGAGGAGATGAAGACAAGACTGTAGAGGAAGTCGATGTGTTTCTGTAGAAAGCCTGCTTTGAATTTGAACAAAACCATAGCTCTCCACCTCTTTTCTGAGCAGAAGCTGTGGAGACTGTTGTTCAGCTTTTCTTTCAGCTGAGGAGTTTGCAGTCAGTATGATCAATGCATTACTGCTTGTGGTGTGCACTTGGATTTTGCCTGGCAGGATGTAAAAACCTGTTGGCTACCTTGAATACGCCAAGTCTGAGAACACTTTGATTTTATTGCTTTTTTCCATAGAGAAGACATTGCTAAAATGCAAACTCATAAATTCATTTCAGTATTGAATATTCTCTGAAAGTCATACTGTTCTCAGTTTTTATGTCCTAAGTCTGCAGTTGTAAGATCTTGGAAAAAGAAATCTTACTTTATTTTGCAGAGCATTGGCTGTGACGACTATCTGGGTTCTGACAAGGTGATTGACAAGTGTGGAATATGTGGAGGGGACAACACTGCTTGCAAGGTTGTGTCTGGAGTTTTCAAACACACGCTAACAAATCTTGGCTACCACAAGATAGTGGAAATTCCTGAAGGAGCTACTAAAATCAACATTACTGAGATGTCAAAGAGCAACAACTATTTGGGTAAGTTGCATCTCAGTGAATGAAGAATGCTTTGTGTGCTAGTGCAACTGGGTGGAGGTTATGCCAGGAAAGGCCTTCTGAGCAGTGTGAAATCAATGTCAGGAAGAAGAGAGGAAATAAAATAAATTAAATCGTTAAACAGGTGTTTTGATCAGAACTAACTGGCTGTTTCTAATTCTAGATTGATCTTGCATGACAAACATTGTAGACCTGTTACAATCTATTTCCCTGTCTGTCTGACTTGGCTTTAGTGTCTCCTGTTAGTCGGTTCCGCTGTGATGTTTCCCTTTCCCACATCATTAACCTTCTCTGATCAGTCAAGAAGCCAGCCAAGTGGATGCTTGTTTACATAAAAGGCTGCTTGAGGAGAAAAGAGCATCTTTTGATTGCCAAAAAGTTTCAGTTCTTTCCAAGTGAAAGTATATAAATATTGTATTGAGATAATTTGATACTGAGGAGGTATTCACAGAATCCAAGGTCTTTGTACAGTTGTTTGTTCTGAAGCAGGTCCTTAATTCAAAACCATGGAGGATCCTGGAATGTTTATAGTAACATAACATCTTAATGTATACTTCTAGATATGTACAGTGGGCTGCAAATTAGAGATTATGTGGGATTTATACCAGATCTACATCAGTCTTGTGTGCATTTCTGAACTGTGGCATTCCCCAGTGTAACCTGTCATGTTACCAGGTTACAAAGCCCTTAGTTCTTCTACATTTTTGCATGTTTTGTAGGCAGTTCTGATAAGTTGACTGGAGAGAGAAGTTACTTATGATTCCTAAAACCTGCCCCTCACCCTTCAGTTTTCTCTTCACCATCCTTAGATCTCTCTTAAAAATTACCATTGCAGGTGGTAAAATGGGAGGCACCTGAGAACTTGTGTGCTAGCTTGGTGTGGTTTTTGCTAGAGCTGTCTTGCTGTACTAGAGGTTCCAAATGCCAGTCCTCCTGTTGGAGAGCTGCCTTATCTCCCTTCTGGTGTGGAAAGCATCTCAGCTGCTGCTCAGGTACAGAAAGGAAGGTGCTCGTTATGGAATTGTTCTATTCTCTTTTCTACTTTCTTCTCCTTAATTCCTGCTGGAGCTAGAATGAATTCTACAGAAACATTGCCTGTAGATGGGAGTTTAGCATGGAGAAAAGTCTGAACTGGAAAGTGAGTTCCATAATTTTACCAAAAATTTATTTAAAAAATGAAGAAATAAAATAAGCTACCGACAGTCCAAGGCCGCCAAATGTTCTGAACCTGTTGTCTGAGTGGTGTTCTCAGTTCTTATTTGTCCTGGTTTCATCCAAAGGGGGTTTGATACCTTATATACCAGTATACACCAGCATTCTTTTTTCATGAGAACAGTTTGTACAGCATCCATCAACACTAACTTAATTGATGATGAACTAAACCAATAATTCTATCTAAAGAATTTCCATGCATACTTGTACATTTGGTAGAAAATGAGTGAGAACATAGCTGACATGGCAGTACACTGAAACTACACATTACTAATATATAAAATCCTGGTGTTGAATGCAGTTTTTCTGTGAGATTTATGTGCCAGCATCTGAAAACAGCTGGCAGAAAAACTTCCTTTAACTATATTAAAATGTCCTGAGCCACTTGAACATTTTTGTAATGGGCAGGACAGAAAGAGAGTAACATTTTTGATTAAAAATAACCAGGCTGTTGGCATGTATGGGAAAGTGACAGAGTTTTTCTTTCCCATGCTACTCCTTAGCTCCTTATCCACTGAGCTCTTGGTTTGTGCTATCATCTTTACTTTCTTTCTTTTTTGTTTTTATACATTTCATATGTTTTATTTAAAAGTGCTGGTATGGATTTAGTCTGCTAAATTTGCCAGCTCCCTCCCATGTTAGGAATTCTTGAGGATGTAATTCCAGCCTAGAAGGACTCCAGCCACTCTGCTTATACTGTTACACAATAAACTTGGTTTATTGAGGCAGGTGAGTTACACCAGGACAGAAGTGACCATGTTCAAGCAGATCAGAAAGCTGAGACAAAGAGAAAGGCTTATCAAGCAATTTATTGGACAAGGGAAATGGTAATTATGAAGTTGGTTGTTTGGCATATTGGTGGTCACAAATTTCTCACTGATAAAATGGCATTCAGAATTTAGACATTTTTATAGTGTGCAACACTGGTGGAGCTGGGAAACTTGAAAACTCAGATGTGTTATTTACTGTTTTCTCTGTATTTATGGTAATAAATAGAAGTCTCAAACTTTAAAAATAACAATAAAAAAATGAAATTATCCTTACGCTGCAGCAGCAAGAAGAAAAATAACCCAGCAGCCATTCCTTTAAGGATTTACTTGAGTGCTTTGCAAAACTGAATTTTCAATCCAGTTGTAACCGTCAGAGCTGCTTGTAAGCACCATTCCTTGGTTTTTTCCAAGGAGCATAAGTTGGTTGCTTTTGGTTTTCCTTTCACTTTGTACATTTTAGTTTCTTCTTCAATTGCAAAATTGGAAGTCAGGTCAAGGTCATTAAGATTCCTTTTTTTTTAGGAGAGGACAGCAGATGTTCTTAAGTATCAGTTACCCTGTTTTTCTCTGTTTAGGAGTTTGTCTTGAGTTCCATGTGGTTTCATTACGCAGGTTTACCAAGCTCCACACTTCCTTCAGAAGTACTAAACAAGTGAGCAATCAGGAGAGTGTTCACAAGGAGTTATTTCTTTAAAATCAGGAGGTGCTGGAAAAAGCAGGCAAGAATATGAGTTTCAAATTCAGTGAAAAGTCATCCAAATGTTTGATAACTTGTCCTTACTGCTTTCATGAACTATTTTGTAGTAGTTTATTGCTCATTTTTGTAAGGCTTGTGACCTTTGTAAAAAGCACAGTTCCAATGTTTCTGCTGAATGCTTCATCTTACTGAGGTTTGCTCCTTTTGAGGACTGCATTTTTGGGTTTTGCACACAAGCTGGAGTGATTCCAGAAGAAAAATTTTAAGTTCTTGCCACTGGAAAACAATGAACTTCTGTTATAAAGAGAAAGCATGACAGTGGTATATAAAGCTTTAAAATGTTTCTGGAATGTTATCTGGATAGTCGGAATATGCAGATCAAAGGAGATGGGATGTTTGGTTGTTCTTTGAACTTTGCAATTAACTTTTCATAAAATCCCAGTTTGGAATTAATTGAATTTCATACAGCACAAATAGAGTATTTTCTTCTCCACCTGGCCAAGTATTCTGATTCCTTTTAGGCTTTCCATTTCTTGTCGATCTTTACTGTAGGAAGAGTGTCGATGTAATAAAGGAAAATGCTTTAGCAGTTGAGAGTGGGCTGCAACATTAACTGGTGTGTCTTTACCACTAATAGAGCCATGAGGTGTATCGGAAATTCCCCAGGAAACAGCTCATGCTGGTTTTCTAGTGTGTGTTTGTTGAGAAAGAAAGCAGTCCAGTTTTGGAGTGCTGTATAATAGCTATTCATAACTATTAATGATGTATTCATCAGTCTGTATATTTACTCTAGTATTTCTTTACAGTTAAGAGAAAAAGCTGTGTATTACCAACTCTATAAAGTGTAGAGAAGGCTAGAGGCTGTACAGCCCTGAGCTGTGTCAGAATGACTTCTCAAAGTAGTTTTCAGCAGTGTTTTCTTACTGGCTCACATGTAACAGAACCTTTTGGTAACAGAACTGCTGACCTTGGACAGACCTTTCCATTGGCAAAGCACTTCTGTCACATGCTAGAGACAAAGACATACTTTTTATCCCACTGGTAATCATCAGCTGGACAGTTCTCATTCACTGACGTGGGAAACTTGCCACTGAATTAAGTAGGACCATGATACCTTCAGTGGGACCAGTATGTTACAGCAAAATGTGCTGCAAAACATGTGGGTTGGAGCAGAAATATCTCTGCATCTTTGGGATTGGGATTTGAGATAATGGCAGAATTTACAGCCAGATAACACAGATCTGAAGAGATTATCTGGAATGTGCTTGTATTGCATATTGTGTCATGAGAAGCTAATTGAAAGAAGCTGGTTGCTATCCACATCCATAGCCTCAACAGTTGAGCAAGGCTGTCTGTTGGGAAGGAGGTGTCAATAGTTCAGATTAAAATTTAGCTTAATAGAGAATTGAAAGATACAGTGCTTGAAAATGCGTTAGTTTTGAAATACACTGTATAATGAACTTTAATTGGGATAATCTGGTGATGTCTGTAACTCCAAGAACAGTTTGTTTCTGGGGCAGTTGTCTGGGTGTGGAGTTGTGTGGGTTTGGGATTGAGTGCAGGAAGAGGTTCCAGCACTGCCTGCCATGGCAGGGCTCTGAGCTGTCCTGTCCAAGGGAAGGGAGATAATTAATTCCCAGTTTGGGCAAATCTCATGTCATTTTGCTTCTTACCTGAGTGCTGTTTGCTACAAAGATGTTTGTTTCATAGTGAATTTATTTCACTGCTAATTGTCAAGCTCATTATAGTTTCTTCAGGGAATATATTGTGTGTTTCAGTTTTGTTTTTTCTGGAGTTAAGTCATTTCAGCCACTAAATGAGATAGAAACTTCTTTGGATCTAATCCATTTTTCCTGCTTTCTGTAAAATGATATTCTGCTATTTCTAGCATCTTCTATTAGCACATGCCAGTATACATAATTTATGATTAAAATAGAAGTTGCAGATTAATATTTTTTAAACAAAAGTCCAAGGGATGGTAATAGCACTCTTGTGAATATTGGTGTTCCTGAACATGAAAATGGTTTTAAGGAATTTGCTGTGTGAAAACAACAGGGCCTTATACTAATGGGGCTGTGAAAAGGTGCTATGAAAACCATTTTTATTCAGTATTCCCTGTAGTAGACAAAATTCAAACAGTATATCTCATGATGAAAGATTGTTAGCAACTCTTGAACTTAAAATAACATTTCAAAATCACTTTAGAAATTCAAAATTACAGCAAATAAAGGCGTTAGATTAGAACACTGGCAGGAATTTAGAAGATAAACATTGCTAGAGGCACTGCTGTGATCATGGGAAGAGCTTTTTAATATAAACTCATTGATTTCCTTCATGTGGTGCTTATTAAATCAACTAACATACTTCAAAATATTACTTTTAATTGCTGTTAATTATTTTTTTAATTTTATTTTTTACACAAAATTAAATATTTCTGTGCAAAAAAAAGCTGCAATGGATTTAGTAATATGGAGGAGAGGATGCACAGCGGTATTTTCAGAGCTTGGAATGAACTTTATCCAAGGGATCTGCTCATAATAAACTTCTGTTCCAGTGCTTCAGTGTGCCTTGGGCTCAGTGGCTCTCTCTGCACGAGAACTGTCAGTGCTCCATTGATAATTCTTACATTTCTGTTCAAAACCAAAGCCTGCAGTTTGTCATTGCAGTTCATGGAGTGCTGTAACCCAAAGCTGTGCTTTTATGTGGGTTTATTGTGATGGACTTGGGACCTTCCCGAGGATTTGATCATTGTATTAATCATGGAGTGCATCCCTGTGTGTGTCAGTGCATTAGAGCTGGAGTGTCTCTCTTGCATCTGTGGCTTCCTGAATGCATTACTTAAAACCAAATGTAATTACAATATCTGGATAAGAATAACTATTTTTTTTACCTTTTGTCCTTTGTACTCTTGACTGTTCTCTGCTGGAGTTAAACAACAGAGATATTTCTTAGTACAGCCAACAATGTGCTCCAAACTGTGGAGAAAAGATTTAAGGAATCACTTCTTAAATAAACTGAAGTTAGACACAGCAAGTTCAAACCATAAGGAAACTTCAGAGTGAATTATTAGTGTCCAAAGAGGCAATTACAATCAGTGTGTAAACTTAAGCAGAACATTTTGAATAATGTTCCTAAGAAATGCTTTTTGTGATTAGGTATCCTAGTGAAACTGTGGTGTCCTATTTCCTGAATACTGAACTAGAGAGTCAGGAAATACTACAAGGAAGAGGAAGAACTTGGGGGGGGTTTTGGAAAATGTTTGCAAATCAAGCATTCCAGTAAAAACATGGAACTGGCAATATAAGTGGATTACTCCTGGTTATTGGCTTATGCCTTATCTCTTTGTCTCCACTCAGTCTTGTCCTTCTGTGCTTCAGATTGTTCTATATTGGGTCAAATATTTTCTGACTCTATCAGACTGGCCATTAATAGATGCTCTAGAAATTCTGGGACACCTTAAATGTTTCAATTCGATGCCAGTTTTAGAAGAGACCTGATGAACAGAGAAGATTCTGACTTTTTCCACTTAATGCAGTTTAGTTAGCTAGCACTGCTAGTTGCAGACATTGATTCTCTGAATTAATAATGATTTTAATTAATTGCTCTCTGTGTTGCCATGCCTTAATTAAAAAGCAACACAGGTCTCCTGAGAGAGATTCTTGTCTCAGAAGATTCTTGTCTTTCTCACCAGGGTTTTGTAAACAGCCCTGATCCTGAAATGTCTGATGCTGACCTATCCAGGAAGGTGCTTTTCCATGGCTGTTATTTTATGCTCTGGAGCCCAGGGTCTGATCAGACAAACATATATTCTTTAGCAACTGCCCAGTACAGTGCCTGTGATTTAATATTACACTAATTGCTGAAGGGTTCCCTTCAGGATTTACATTTACACTCAGTATGCTGGCCTGAGAAATTGAATAGGTTGCATTTCCTTGAGCTGCAAAGCATAGGATTGTGGTTGGTTGGTTATGGCTAAATGGGTTTATATGGTGATTTTTAATAATTTCATGGTCTTCCTCTGCAAACTGCAGTTTCAGTATGTGTGGGGCCTACAGCTTGCCCTGACATTAAGTGGTGTTAATTACCTTTCCCGTTACCAGTCTGGCTCCCATATTCTGTGTGAAGGCTTCAAGGCAGTGATGGAGAGGCATGAGGAGTCTCTGGTTTATGCCCAGAGATGACAGGAATCTTAGGAGCATATTCTGGCAAGGAGTTTTGGGTCAGTCTGAGTTTGGATCTTGCTCTTTGTGGTTGTATTCCTGTGTCTGAGGGTAATGTAGGTATAGATAAGCTACCAGGGAGGATTCAGACCATCATAAATTGGTTTCTAATGCAAAAAGGTTATAAACTATAGGAGACAGCATAGGACAGCATAGGACAGAAATGTGTAATCGCTCCCTTTCTAACATTCCTCACCTGTAGTTCATTATNGGGTTATAAACTATAGAAGACAGTATAGGACAGCATATAGGACAGCATATAGGACAGAGATGTGTAATTGCTCCCTTTCTACCATTCCTCACCTGTAGTTCATTATTAGGATGCCCTGTTCTCCCTGTACACACACTTACACTTCTATATCCTTTCAATTACTGTCCTTAAAATAGTTTCAAATTGATTTTCTGCAGGGAGTGTTTCTTTCACTAAATAAATGTTCATCTTACTGTAGCCAACATGTATTACTTGGCTGGGATGATCACTCACTAAAACCCTTGAAGCTGTTCAGGCTTTGGATGAAATTCAACCCTGGTGTTAATGAATTCAACTCCACTGAATTCAAGTTGCACGAGCATCTTACCTAGTGTAATGACCAGAAGTTGGAACAGAATATATCCAGGACATTATTCTTTGCTGACCATATATTTTTTTAATTACTAGTGTTGCTTAAATAATTACAATTTAGAGTTTCTGGCAGGGTTATCTTATTATAGTAAAATTCCAAGGTGACCTTTTCCCTTCTGGCTTCATTAAATAGCCAGCTGGTATCTAATACTCTGTATAGTGATCTATAGGGTTCCAGGCACATTTTGAAAACATACAAAAGAAATACTTTCTCAAAAGTATATTTAAAGTATTTCTACTTTATTCTTTTTTATATATTTAATAACCAGTCTTTAAAAAAATGACAAAAAGACAGACTTTGCTTCTCCTCTGGGTGATGGGAAATACTCTTTCCTCTGGCCTCAGGTTAAGCCTTGGTGGCTGGGTTAACTTGTGTGTCTCAGCTCTCCACCACTCTTTTTAAACAGTTCTCTGCAGGTCACTTCCTATCAGTGTTTTCACCCAGGAGCTTGGGAATGAGTTTCTCCTTGTTTGCTGAGGGCAGGAGGTGTGAGGGGGACAGCCTTGGGCTGGGATGCTGAGCAAGAGCTGCCTTGCCCAGGAGAGTCGTTAATTTCCACGTAATCTGAACCTTGCAGGAGAATTCTCCATGTTGCTCTTTTTCCAGGTAGATGGCTTCTTGGCCTTTATCCTCTGCATCTTAAAGAAGAGTCTGAATATTTCTTTCCAGCTGCTTATGCTGCTCTGTGTTTTGGCTCATACCTGCTCATTGATGGCAGTGGTCATGACCAGTTTTGGAACCCACGTTTTCATTTCCTAGCTGTGTCATCATATGACAGAAGTGGTGGTGTATTTTTTTACCATTTATTTGTGAGCATTGCTCTTAGAAAAACAGCACTTGCTACAACAAAGCAGCAGCTGAAACCTGCTGTTGCTTTGATGATCTGCCCTACAAATACATCATCTGAACAGCAGCCAGCAGCAATGAGTATCACTGAAGTGTTTGTTTCAAAAGTTCTGTGTTAAAGGAATGGTTTTTTTCCTTCTTGTGAAATAGGGAAAGATTGCTTTGAAAGGCAGGGAAAGGGATGAAGAGAAATATGCAAAATAGTGAGAGGAAACTCAGAAAGGCTGGTTGTTCAGTCTGACTTGTAAAACACCCAGCAATATGGTTGCTTATATAACTTTGCAAACCCCTTTGGCATGGAAGCAACTGGAGACCTGACTCTGCAAGATTTTCAGTATTCCCTGCTTCTTGTCAGACCCCAAAATGTTTAATTTCAGCCTTTCTAACAGTGTTTTGATTAGACTTCTGTTTCCAGTTATTGACAGAACCAAGGAACTTGAATGCAAAAGTTTCAAAGAAGATGCATTAAAACATGAAAGACATGGGCTGTTTGAACATTTTTATTAATCTGAACCCAATTAATGGGACCTTTTTAGATCTCAAAGCTTTAGATTCTTTTTGTCTTCTAGCTGATGACCAAACCACGAAGCAGTTGCCATGAAAACACTTACATGAAGGGAGCGCAGTGTTTGGAATATCAACACATTGTTTGTTCAAGACTTCTTAAAATACCTAAGCTCCCTGAACAGTGGAGGCTAATGGAGCACCTTTTGGTGTATGCATTTCATGGCACTGGCCAATGCTCAGTAAAATGAATTCTTCTCTCACTAATGCAGCTCTCTCTGCTTTCACTCCATTCTTCCTTTGTCCCATTAAAGGTCAACATGGGAAATGTCATGTACTCTTTGGAAGTTCTTAGCTTTGGGAGCTGATTAAAATCCTTCAGTAGTAATCAGCAGCAAGCTATTGCTCAGCTGTATTTTACCTGGAATAAACACTGCTTTATAAAGTTGTTAGCAAGGTGTAGTCATTGGTCTGGTACAATACTGTTGTCCTCTTCTTACAGATTTTAATTCAAAATGAATTTTATTCTGTGACTTAGCTGTGCATAAAGAATGACCAGAGTCAATCCAAATTCATAAACTATCCATAGGCAAATTCCCAAATCTCATGAAGACACAATTCTTTCCTTTCGTGCCAAGAGGAGAAGTTGTTACTAATTTAAATAGTTGTTCAACTGCTACATAACAAAACTTAAGGAAAAGTGGTTGAGAACCTGGTTTCAATTGTCACAGATATTTCTGTGCAGCATTCTTTGATTCCATAATCTTATTTTATTCTGAGCAAAATTCTCTTTTGGATAGCGAAAAACCTTTCTTTGTTCCTTAAGCATCCCTTGATCTAGTCAGATAGAATGTGTTCTTACATCTTTGATTCTGTAAAATAAACTCTTTTTTTTCTATTCCTTCTCTTATTTCCCTTTGAACTGCTCAATTTCAACATTTTTGGGTTTTACCCTTTTCAAAATCTCTTTTAGTAAAATAATCACCCAGTAGAAATTCTACATGATTAGTGGCTTCATGGTTGGATCCAATAAAGAGATTTCATCTGCAGAGAATATTTTTATATTGCAGCATTAAATTCCAAAAGAAATCCAAGTCTTTTCTAATACACAATATATATGAGGATTTAAAACTTGATTTATAGACTGTATGATTAAGTTAGTCAAGGGAGATTAAACTTTATCCTTTATTTCTTAGCTTGCCCAGTGTCTTTGTTTTTTATTGAATATTACTTCAAACACTTTGTATCAGAAGAATTTGGGTGCTTAGAAGCACCACAGACCCAGTCTCCCTTTCATATTTGTACCCAGTAGTACAGCAGTACTTGCCCCAGCAGCAGTAGTTGCCCCACAGTCATGACTCCATTTTTTAAATACTGAATTACTGTAATTCTGAAAATGCTGGGAGTGTGTTGAGAGATGTGGGTCAGGTGAATGTCTGCTCTGAGCTTATGGGCTGGTTTAAAAACCATTAAAATGAGCTACCTGGCAAAGGCTGCCAGCTTGCTTGGCTAATCTAGACATGGCCTAGGGAGCCCAAGACTGAACAGTTGTGTGTCTGTTGACCACTGATAACCATGAAGGGCTAGGGAAGGCTTTGAGGGTGGAACAGTCCAGCTGCAGCTGTTGTTATCTGGATTAATCCTTAGTCCATCACCTTCACTCCATTCCCCTACTCCAGCTCTTCTATGGGAGAGAAGAACATGGAGAGGCAGGAGAACACTTGGTGTGATTGCTGTGGCATGCGGGCTCCTCCACACCTGGAAAACCTTCTGCACATCTTGGAACACCTGAACGTAACTTCAGATTAGGATTCTGTGCAGGTGTTTCACTGAAAGCATGGGAGGTGAACCTCAGGGTTCTCTGCAAGAGCAGAGCTGTTAGGAGGACTCTAACCAAGCATGGGGATATTTCCATGATAAGCAATACCAGAGCTTTGGAAAACTTGGAAAAGAGATGTGTTTTATTGGTGAAATGAGGCCTCGTCATTACAATTACTTATAAGGACCTAAGGCAACACCACCTTAGTGTGTAATGTGTCTGCTGATGTTCAGTCAGACTGCAGAATTAAGAGTCCTTTAATAAGTGGAATTAAAAATTTACTATTGAATTTCTCTCATAACGCTTCATCATTCTCTTCTAGACTCATATTGCAGAGGGCTGGGGGGGATTGAATTTTCCTCAAGTGTCTGGCAAAACTAGAACAAGTTGTTCTATATACAGAATGATAGTTCCTCAGATTTTTTGATTGTTCTTACAAAACACTTTTCCTTTCCTTCCCCAAGCCTAATTAATGCAGTGGAAGGCGAAGGCATGGAAAATTTTTTGGTGTGAGCTTTAATTTATGAACACACAATACCTTTCTTCAGTTGTCTTCTGCCAATTTAAAAGAAAAAAGACGGCAAAGCATGATGCAGACCTAAATTTGTGTCAAGAGATTGTAACTTTCCAGCATCAAAATTTTCTGTTGCATTTTTAGCAAAGCAGACTTCTGAAAAAAGTCTCCCATGTGTCTGTTAAAACAAAAGCATGTTGTCTTAAGACTTTGTGGTTTCTTCTGACTTTATCTATTGATATAGTGAGAAATTGATTTTTGCTCTAACCTTTGCCTCGCTAAATAGCACATCTCAGTTCATCCCTGAAACTTTCGAGTCTCTGATTCAGAAGAGTTGCTCATAGATTGTTTCAAATTTGTTCATAGAGTCCTAATGAGCACCAGACGTAGTTTATTGTTCTGCCAGCAGTTAGCTTTATTAGAGGGAGAGTTATTTTGCATTGAAACTTCAAAGTCTGTGAGTTACTTTAAGCAAAGGTTCACTGTTTTATGAATGAACAGAGGATTCCTTCCCCATGCCTGTTTGTGTCAGCTCAGTTCTGAGCAGTTTTGCAGATTTTGGAGAACTACAAAGGAAAATTACAGAAATTTATTCTGCTCTGTTTGTTTGTGAAGTGTCACATGTTTGTAATTTACTACATTGCCATGAACCTTATAGATACTATAATTTATAAAGATAAACATGGAGAATTCCATTAATGTGTTCAGGTTAACATTGAATTAGCTTGTCCTGACGGTGGCCCTTGGGCGTGTTCCTTTATGGCAAAAATCTGTGCCATGTCTTTAGCATCTCCACTGCATACATTATTGAAGCAAAGGTGAAATCAAAAGGAATCATTTTTTCCCTACCTTGGAATCCATCTAAAGGTTGAGGAGGAAGAGACAGGCAATGTGGAGTGGGATATAAGCATCTGTGTTTTATTTCTGTATCATCCCTAATGCAGATGTAGCAATAGAAATTTGATACTTTCCTGGAGGTGAGTTGATGAAGGCTTTTTTCAGTCTTTTAGCTTCACTTGTTTTAAGCAGAAAACAGTGGTAATATGGTTAGAATACCTATGAGGTCTAACCTATTCCAGGCATGTTGGAATGCAGCTAACCTTCAAAATTAGTTACATGTATCTCCAGTGGCCTTAATTCTGTAGGTGCTGGGGAGTACTCTGTAAAGAAGCATAGAGACCCTCAACTCTGCTCAGTATTAAAGTGTTAATAAGCTGTCAGATTGTAAGGTGTGAAAATCTAAACTTCAGAGTGAACATAGGAATACTGTGACAGAGCACATAGACTTGATTACACAGTGATGTTACAAAAATTTTAGTGTTTCCTTGGTATATTTTGTGTGTGCATCTGAGGCGCAGGTTTTCCTGAGGAACTTGGTGCCATTAGTAATGGACTAATGCTGTTTTCTTTTCTCTTGCTTGAGTTGTGTCATTTTAAATTACTGTGTTTGAATTTTCATCCTGTCTTAGAGGTAGAATGAATTAACATTCAACTGTGAATTTATATGATCAGATTATGGCATCTGCTCATATGTGAGGCATCTGTTGCTGTGGTCTTAACATTGGTACAGCATCATGTAGAGGCAGATTCCTGTTGGATTTTGTTTTTACCAGGATCTGGTATCTGTTCTGCATCACCACCTACTTAGGCTTTTTCTTCCCTCCTCTATTATAAAGTAACCATCCTGTGACTTTCTTCCCTTGAAAACGGTGAAAAAGCCTTTAATTTCTGAGTTCTTACCTCTTGCTCTGCTCTCCTTCTAAGGCAGTTCAGTGCCATCCTTTGCCAGGGTGAAACTTGTCTCATTAATTGTGCAGAATAATGCAGTAGTGGAATTCACTAGATCTGCATAAGTGCTGACTCTGGCAACTTAAAACCTTAAAAACGCACTCTCTAAGTAAGGTTTTTCAAGCAAATGTGTAATATTAATAGCAATGTGTGTAATTGGTCTGAGTTACTGAAGTCCAGGTTCTGTTTTGGCGTGTTTGACATCCCATAAATTGTAGTCATCTTTTACAAAGCACTGGGTTTCAAATCAAAGATGAAAGTGAGGTGCTGCCAAAGGTGGCTGCTTGTTGGCATCCCCAGCAGAAATGACGGAATGGAATGAAATGTTTATTTAGAACCTCTTGGCTGGCATGATGATCCAGCTTTCACAGAGTCCATATCCATGGACTAGAAATGATCTTCTGAGGGAATGCAGGAACAGGCCAGAGCTTTCATTTCCTGCATGGTTTAGCATTCACAGCGCCCATGAGCAGAAGCAGAGCTGCCCAGGTTTCTCAGTCTTTGAAAGGTTCCTAGACTTCAGTAGATCATTAAGATATTCCAGAATATATCAAGATACTGCCACTTAAAATTAATCATAAATAGCAGTGTAGCTGTTTAGGACTTCAAATCCATTCAGCGTGGTGAGTAGTTCCAGAGGGAAAGTGGAAACAGTGGCTAAAACTCCTTGCTGTGCAACGCTGCCCTCCTTTACCTTCTCTCAGTGGTGTTTTCTGCAGAAATCCACTGGTGTATGGGTTTGTATTTCATGCCTCCATCCAGAATTTGGCATTTGAAACAAAAGCTCCTTGATTCTTTGAGAAAATCATCACAGAAAGTGCTTCTTATCTTCAAAGTGTTTTTCTGACATTAATTAATTGGATCCTCACGATCCTGTGAGAAGGGTAAGGAGCAGCCTGGAAATGCCCATCAAGCACTCCTACTGCAGTGAACTGTACTAAACACTTCTGCAACCTGGCTGGATAAAATGGTTTGGGTTTTTTTTCAACTGCCCAAATTACTTTGGAAGTGTTTGAAAAGCAGGGCACAAAAATTAAAACTGCTTTTGAACCTTCAGCAGACTTCTATGCCTTCATGTTTGTGGATATAAAAAAGCTGCTGTTAAACAAGCAGGGGCAGATCCTGTGCAGCTCCCAAATGACAATGGTGCCATTGATTTCCTTGGGCCTGGGCTGCCACAGGCCAGCTGAAGGGCCTGGCTCCTTGCTTGGCAAATAAAGCAGTGTATAGTTAGACCTGATGTGAATAAAGAGCTTTAAAACCTAGCTATCATATTGGGAGTAATACCTCAAATGAAGATGCACTCGGAAACATATGGAATAGATTTTGTGTCAGAGTCAAGAGAAAGATATGTTGAATAAATGGAAAAGAAAAACAAAACAAAGTTATCAATTTTTGTGGCTATAACCTAGTATGGAAGTGGAAAGCAGTTTAAATTACTTTTGGGAGGGTAGATATTTAAAAGGCTCTTCACTCACAGATAGCATTCATAAAAAGGCTTGCTTATTTATCTCAAACATGGAAAAAATGTTCCCAGCTTAGTATGAAACTACGTGTGCTGGATGTACTTTTACAAAAAATAAATTCACTATTAATGTAAAGAGTGCGAAAAATGCTGTCTCAAATGCAGAAAAAATAGATTATGGATTATATGAATTTTGGTTTAAGCAAAAATTAAGGCTGTAGCTCATCACTTTCTATGGTTCTGAAAAAGTGGTACTGGAGATATTCTATTAAAGGGAGAAGATAGAGCTTATCAAACTTTAATAAGACTTAATCAAAGGCAGAGAGACAAGGATTTTTTTTTCCTAAGGTGGAACTGTAAAGGCAATATTAGAAACTTGCTTCTGAAATACTGAATATTTAATGTTTAGAATGATAAATTAATTTCAGTCATGTTTCATAGTTTGAGACCATGTATATAACATATAATCCCTGCACAATGTATTGATCAGGAGCCCTGTGGGACTGATGCAGAAGGTCTGGAAGATCAAACGTGAGAATTGGGAGCAACTGTCTGCAGAACTGCTTGCAAGTGATCTGCTTGCACACTGAAGGGGGGAAAAATAAGTTACTTCTTGCTAAAAGAGGAGAGCAATTTTCTTTTTATTAATATATTCTTTCCCACATGTGCTTGGAAAAACTTAAATTCAGTTCCTGATGGCAAAATAATTACGTAGTTTGTACTACTTAGACTTAACACATTTTCTTCTGTTGTCTATTTGGAATCTGGACTGCATTGTTTCATCTGTGCTGCAGACAAAACACTGCCATTAATTAGCCAGACTTATCTCATGATCTGAGGTTAGATTCACAACTTGCAAACCCATTATTTTTTCCTGTGTTTCTGTGGTTATTTTGTTTAGAGAATTTTTTTTTTATTAGCTTAGTAGATAGCTTGGGCATAAAGAACAGCGATAGAATGAGATGTGATACTCTGAAATGCTCTCTGTATTTGGAATGATCTGTGCTACTTTCTGTGAAATATTTCAGTCATATTCTTTGTTGGTTTTGGAGCTATAAAAGTCCTCAATAAAATGTGATGATTTCTGGTTTTGTCATGTCTATAGATTTCTGGGCTTACCTCCAGGTGTCGGTTGTGTTTCACATGTTTGATGGCTTTGTCAAATAAATATCAAATCAGTTCCATCCCAGAACATCTTTTTCATGTTTAAATGTGGACTGACATAAACAATAACACAAGTGATACTGCCCCGGGCCTTTATAGCCAGAGGATAACGCCTGAGGAAGCACTACCAGTGCTGCATTTCCAGCTCTGCTCTGACCACCCAGCTTATTGTGCCAGATCTCCTCTCCTGGCAGGTAAATGGAGACAGCCTCTCACGAGTGTCTGTGTCATTCTTCTTCAGCAGGAGCCAAATACTCCAGAGGATCTGTAACAAGTGACTGTTGTTTTAAGTGAAAGACTAATGCTGTTGTCAGCTTTTATTGGAAGAGAGAATGAGTGAGGAATTGGGTGATTTTTTCAGGGCTGGACACGGGCAGTCTGTCAGCTTTGGTTTGTGTCCTGTATCCTTACCCTAAAGGCCACTGAGTTAATCAGAGCCCATCTCCTCCCACCCATCGTCTGGTCTGTGTTTGCTCCTGGGTCTCCATGCCCTGATCTGTGTCCTGGGCCAAGGTTTGCCTGCCCTGCTGTGGCTGCCTGGCCCCACAGACACTCTGGGCTCCTGCTCCACCCTGGAGCCAGCGCTGGAAAACCATTGCACGTCTCTCCTCCATGCTGGTGTCAGCATTCACTCAAACCTGGCTGTACCTGGCACTTCAGTGTCTGTGTCAGCCCAGCCTGGAATCCCCACAAGGTCTGAAAGCCCTGCAGAGAGCAGCACGATCAGACACTGCACCAGAGCAGCTCAGCCTAAGCTCGGGGACCCAGCAGTGCTGTGCAGCTCACAGTCTGTGTTTTGAGTTACACTGTTTAACTTCACCACACAGAGCATCCAGAATTCTTGAGAAATTCCACTTGAAATTCAAAACAGCTTAGGAGTATTCATTAGCTCCAATTTTTCAGAGTAAGGAACAAAAGCTATTTAGCAAACAAAGGAAGCAGTTTCTACTTCAGCTTTTCATTCTTGTGAGATAGAGTGCTCTTTTCTGCAGAGATGTCACAATCTGCTGGTTTAGTTTAGCTGTCATACAATTATTCCAATTCTTGGCAGTTGTCAGGAGTGCAAGGAGTTACAAAACGCTTTTTGTTATGCCAGCTGGAGAAAAGAGTTGGGTATTTACACATGTGCATTTAACTAATCTGGCCCTTCTGACTGAAGTAGTGTCTAGATTAGAAGATAATTCAATTGCATTTATCTACCCAAAGGACTTTTGCCAACTGTGTGCTGAGTTTCTGTGCTGGGTTCACTAATGCAGCTGAACTGTGCCAGAAGGCTCAGCTATCATGTTCAGAGCCATTAGCAGCCAGTCCAATCAACTCCTGAAATACAAGAACCAGATTCTAACTGAAGTGATGTACCTAAGCCAAATACTATCATCTGCAGGTTCAGCTGGAGCTGCATGGCTAAAATATCACATGCTACATTGGAAATGGATCCCTGTTGGAGACTACCAGTCCTGAATGTTGTTTGTTATTTCTAAATCCTTGATTTACAGCTATTGCCAGTGGAGAGTATTTCCTGATGTTACTGAGGTAGGGTAGGAAATATGCTGCTAAGAATCTAAGCCCTGCCTTTTCACTGGGTTTAGACAAAAATTCTGATTATGCCCTGTAGGAGCTTAAGTTCTGAGACTGCCACTTAGAAACAGTAACCTCAGTTATGTCCTTCCTTCTTTACAGAAAGAAATTAAAGATGCGTAAGAATGGGTAAAGGGATTTTGAGTTTCTATATTTTAAAAAGCCCACAATTTTGTGATAGATTGTATTGAGTAATTTCTAGAGTCTTATAAACTGTAGGAGTTCCCTTTGAGATGTTGCATTTTCCAAAACAAAACAGTAGATATGCAATGGGCTATATACATTTAACATAGTTACAGATAAAAGATATGTATACTTACTCCAGTTCTCTGGGGTTTAGTGTTGTCCTTCTTTTCATATTTAATTCCTCTCAATCTACTTTTATGCCAACCCTTCTGTCCTTTCTCTTCAGTATTTTCAGGGCAATGGTAAAATTACATACAAGTAAACAGCAGAAAATTTACATAGACTGTAGTGGAGTTGGGAATTTAGTCAACCACTGCTACCCCTTCAACTCAGGGACATTTTTGTGCAAGGTAGAAGAGAGAGAGGTTTTTATAGGTTATTTTAATAGTACTTAATAAAATGTATTTGAAGTATATAATTATAGAGAATGGCTAGGTAAAAATAAATGGAAAGTTCATCATTCTTATCAAATACTGTCATTGTGTATATTAATTGTGTAAGTCCTTTTAGGTTAGGTTAGGTAATTCACAGAATAATGAAATCTGCTCATTCTCAGTTTTTGATGGAATGATTTTTATCTTCAATAAATGTTGTTCTGGCCTTCTGAGAGCTTCTCTTTTGCTTCTCCCCAGCATAGGGGGCTGTAATAGACAACTCATAAAACACAGGAACTGTTCAGGAGTGATGTCGCTTCTAACAGGAGCTCTTTACTCATTGCAGTCCATACTTTGATATAAAGTAGGAATTGAAACACTCTGGGTGAAGAACTGGGTTGTTGCATATTTAATTGTGGTGGTTATTGAGATACAATGCCAGTATTTGCATATGTCATGAACAGCACAGAGCATTAATGCCTTCACACTTCCTTGACTTTCATAAAGCCTGTCATGCTAAAGAGGCCTAGGCAGGTTTATTTTTGTGCTAGAGACCTCAAACATAGCTCTAGCCTAAAGATGAACTTCATGTCTGTTGTTTCCTCTTACTCCTTCATTTGCTTTCCCAGTAAATGTTAGTATGGCCTCCAATAAATGATTTTAGAAACTAAGTGTATGATCTGGGTTGGCAAACTCTTCAGTGTTCCCTAATTCTCTGCTATTTAGAGCCATATCTCAACATTCAGAATTATTGCCTTGGCATAATGTGCTTCCCATGAAGGTGTGGGAATCATGTAAGTGTTACTAGTTTTGTACTTAGGAATAATAATATTAAAAGTCATCAATCACTCAAAAGCACCTGCTTGAAAAATGGGGAAAGGCATTTTATTAGAGCAATTGTAAAGAAAGGAAACAGTACTGGGAAGAAAACTGAAAATGAAACCCAAGATTCAATTCATAAAGAGTGCTTATGCCTTGCAGTGCAAGAATTAACAAAATGCTGAAATTCTGTTTTAGGGAATTTTTTACTTGCATCATCAAATCTGCTTCATGAGCTCCCTATTTCCAAAGCTCCAGGCTGTACACAGACACAGGTTTCCAGTCTTAGTGTAGCAGCTGGCTAATAGGATTCAGAACTTTTCTCTGCTTGAGTAACACTACTGTTTCTATGGGTTTTCCAAAGGTCTGTGTTGCACACTGCTTCCCACTGGGACTGAGGATGATGTGTGAGAGAGCAGCAGTGACACTGAAGCACAATAAATGCCATATGATCACATCTTACAAATGTCAGGTCATGTATCTGTGTGTGTATTTTGCAGTACCTCGTGTGCCAAAGTCTCAGGAGTCACAGTGTGAGAATATTGTAGTCAGAGAGGGAGTTCCTTGCATTTTGCCTCTTGTCTCACCAAAAAGACAGAAGAGGAAGCCTAGATAAGCTCATGTGGTTTTGTTTCATTGGTCACTAATAACTATCAGGGAAGACAGCTAAAAAATGTGGGGAAATCCTGCATCCTCTTCTAACAGGAGCTCAGGATTTAGTAATGTGCAGATTGACTCTGCTCTTTGTTTGGAGATTTTACTGAAGCCATTGAGACTTCAGACCTGCTGTGGTGTCTGGGCCTGAACAGATTGTATACCTATAGGACAAATCTGTTTTTTTTCTCAAAGCCTGTAAAGTTTATTTGCAACAGTAGTTAATTGTCTCTTCTGCAGTGCTGCCCCAGCATTTTCCTTGGGCTGATGCCTCAACAGCACTTTTGGAGTCAAGCACAAAAGGAACAGGCACAACTGAGAGACTGGGTTTATGGATTGAGGAATAGTGGAGGCGTACATGGTGGGGGGTGGCTGGCTTTTAATTTGTTTAGAAAATACTGTTTTGCATTAGGATTATGTAAGGTCATAGAGCATTTCTTAGTGGAGAGTCCCACTCTCTGGTCCATGTCCTTTCTGACACAGTTAAAGTGCCAGTAATGGCTTTGAGCTTCCAAACTGGTTGGCAGTTCCTGAGCGCTTTGCCTCAGCTATGCATGGTTGGAAGATGCCCTATATTTGTTACAGATCTGTACCCTTACCCTGTCTTGGTTGCCGGTGGAGAAACTAAATACAGTGCAAGAGATGAAGGTGTCCAACCTGCAGAGACACTGGGTTTTGGTTTATACAGTCTGATCCTAATTTAAGGCAAGGAAATAAATTGCTGACCATTTTCTAATATCCTCCGTTGGCTCTGAAATAAGGTTTTGTAGGATCAGATTGTTAAAATCATTTGACTCTTGCTGATCATGAGATCTTAGCCCTACTCATATTTCTTGAGTTAAGATTAGAGTCCTGTGGGAGCTTTGCCATGACCTCAGTAGGAGTTTGAATAGAAAAAATCAGAGGCAAATAATAGATAGTTCAGTTCATGAGAAGTGTGCCAAATTTCTCCTGAATATTCTGTAACTGAGGTGTGTTCTAATAATGAGCAAATATCTATGCTTCTGGAAAGGATTTTTTTCAGAGAATACATTTGAACTAATGAATATTTTTCATTATTTTAAAACTGTTTATTGCTGAGTTTCTAGGCATTTGGCTTTTCCCCCTCATTATGCAGAGGTAATTTAAAGTAGCCTAGGAGCTGTGTGCTGTGACTTAGAGTATTTCTAGACTGTGATCCATGTGCTCCCTCTTTAGTGACCTAACAGATTTTGTGTATTCCATCCTGCAAGACTGACAGGCATGATGAGGGCAGGCTGTGTTTTGTGACACTAAATAGCTTTTAAATTTTTAAGGGTTTTTTTTAATGTCTGAAGTTGTCTTCAAGTCCTTTTGGAGAAGAGAGTTTTACAATCTCTGTGCATTCAGAAGTAGCCCCTGGTTTTAGGAGTTGCACTGGTATGGCAGGTGGTCAGCAGGCTGTTGGTCTGACTGCTTGGAGTTAAAGGCCAGCTCAGTGCATTTGCTGGACTTTTCTACTTTCTGGACTCTTCTATTTGCTGGACTTTCCCAACAAGCCCCTTTATTCCAAGTTTCTCTTCCTGTTCCATTCCTCCTGTTCCATTGCATACATGGTTTGTACCATGAAGCCAACTGGCTTCTCTCACAGGAGATGTCACCAAAGGCTCTCTGTGGGGTTTAGTACAAGATGCACCACCCTGCACTGATTTTTATAATGCAATATGGGAATGTTTTAGATTTCTCTCTGAAAGCTCCATATAATGTATTTTTGTGCAGGAAAGATAAACGAAGAAGTTGCATGTTTCTTTCACTTCTTTCATCAAAGTGGTCACTCAGAAGTACTCTGATTATTTACTGCAGCTGTATCTGGGCACTTGCTTTAAAGGTGCTGGGAAAGTGTTGCTGTTCCTATAGAAAGCTAGTATGACCAAGACATTCCTGCACTTTAATTCAACTTAAACAGCAACAGGATTAAATTTTTAAAAGCGTGTTAAAATAAAATACAAAGAAAATGTTTCAAATGTGATGTGTCAAGTAAAAATTGTGTTTGTGGTGTAAATAAGATAGTTGCTGCACTTTGCCTGTGAGATGCTTTGGTTTTTGATTGGCAGCTGCAAAGCAAATGCAGCCTGAGAGTCCCGTCCATCTCACCCACTCACCTGTTTGAGGAGCCTTTGTTGAGGACCTTTATCAAAGAACATTTTATGGTCTTTTCAATCTCTGACTTGCACCTTGAGCACCTCTGCAGCTTCTCAAGGTTCCCGGGATGAAATCACCAGTGAGACATTTGCAATGGACTGCAGCAGCCAAGCCCTGAGCTGGATTGCCAGAGAGAGGAACTGCTCCCTGCTTCACTCTCTGGGGGTCAGGACCAAGTGAGAGAAACTTCATATGTGTGGGAAAGAACTGCAATTCTGTCTGTCTGCAGCCTTATTATGGCTTGGAAAGCAATTAAGTAGGACTTAGGACACTGTTCTCCCCCACAGAAAAGCCTTAGGACAGAAGAATATACTGTATTACTCTGCATATTAGTGCTGTTGCCAGATTTAAAAAGGTTCATTTCATTATTGGTACTGTGCCTATTTTGGGTTAAAATGTTCTGCAAATAATGAGGTACCACACCCACACCTAAAGCATTTCTCTTCAGATATGGTTAGAAAAATAGGAGTCATTCATCAAGACACTTAAAGTATATATCAAACTGCTAATATGGAGAAGTTAATCAGAATTTGTATCCTGAAATACTCCATATCACTAATGCAAAACATTGTTGAAGGCCACTGTAAACAACACAGTTTTAGTTAAAAGCCGTTTCCAAGATGAAAGATAGATTAAATGATCTACAGCCTATATGAGGAATTCCTCATGGGAAATTAATGGTAAAGCTTCTCAAAATCTTTCATGCTTTGGCTAAAAATATTAGCACCATAAAAATTCTTCAGGGGGCAGAGTTGAGGTGGTGGATGCAGAGTGATCAAAACATAAAAGAGGCACATTTTCCCTTTTTATGGAGAGGCCTCTTTCAAATCTGTCATATGATGGATTTGAAATGAAAGTTTAATGTGCACTCAGTTTTTCAGACAGCCATCTTTCTACAGCTTGATTATTAATAACAATTTAATCTTAGCCAGCTTTCTTTTCTTGAGCTCTTGATGATTCATTTATCTTATTTATTTAGCATCAATCTAAGAAAAAATACTCAGATCATAAAGTTAAGGAAATGTTCTGCATTAATAAACCAATGTAAAATCTGTCTCCAATACATTTTGCAGAAGTGTTTAATCCACAGTTGTTTGAATTAAAAGTTAAAAAGTGTAAATAGCATATAAATAGCAAGCAAATAATGTGACTGGGTTTCCTATTTAACCTGTATGCAATATTTTTTGAGCTGTAATTTTTCCTCTCAGCACGATATGAGGAATGATGAGGCCATTTCCATGGCTCATATTGTATAAAATATTTTTCCATAATAATGCCACAGTATAGAGGTTGTTTTGTTGGTGAGTCAGTAAATAAGACCTAGGAAGCAAGTGGATTTTTTGGCAGGTCTCAGGAAAATAAACACGTAGCATCAAATAAAAGTTCAAAATGTGTGAATACATTTACAGGGTCTGATCCAAAGCCATTAAATTCATTGGCATTTTTGCTTTTATTAAAGTATTTCATCAGTATTAAGCAAATTATAAATAGGTGGTCAAAAGCAACCCCTCCAAGTCAAAAGATTTTGGATTTTACAACCTAACAAGACAAGGGAGTGTCAGTGTCCCTTCTCATGGGACATTCTGTTCTGAGTCCTGCAGAAAAGCAGGACTTGATTAGTTGAGTTAATTCAGATGTCTGGAATATGTACAAACAATAGAAGTTTTGTCTCTAATGTGTATTACTTTGGAATTAGTGTTTATTAGGAATAAATTTAATTTCCCATCATTTGGGCCATGCATGTAAGTTTTTCCTAGTAGCATAAATAGTTGTTTATAATGTTTTGGATTTTAAAAAGTAAATTACCAAGCAACATACAGCTAAGGGTATTACTAGATTTTGTTGTCTCTTTTTAAGTTTTAAGCAAATTCTTTTGTAATAAAATTGAAAATCTGTGAGTAGAGAAACCTTAAGAGAAAGGGTTGTGGTTCCTGTGTACTTCAGCAATGTCTAATGGGGTTTCAGCCTCAATATATATACTTTTTTTAAAAAAAATAATGCAACTGTAATGTTGCATAAATTATGCACATATATATGGCAGGAGTTTCTAACCTTAAGGACTGAAAATTGCGTTCACATAGACAGATCAAGAAAGTAGGAAGGAGAAGGAACAGAGGCTCCTATGTCACCAAACCACTGACTTGCCCATAGTGACAAGGGGAATGCACTGCCCAGCAGATTATTGAATGCATATTTTATCAATCCCTGGCTAGTATCTGATTTGCAAGACACTTTTTTTTAATGCAAGAGATCCTATTGGCATTTTTAGAATGCTCAGCACTCTAAGCAGTGCTGCAGGTCAGGACTCTGCAGATGTTCTGACAAAAAAAATCTTGTTCTGAAAAGGAAGTGGAGGAACCAGCCAAAGGATTCTTGAGGAATAACAGGAACATTTGGCAACTCAGGGTACTCATGTGCCCCTACGTTGTTTGATCTTTCTACACTGTGTAATGCTGGTTTTCTGTGTCTGACTGTGTTTTGTTCTGCCTAAATCACAAAACAGTCCATGCAAGGGGAAGAAAGTGCAGGAAAACCACTTCCTTGGCATCCATGTGTGTTGTGTGTGCTGCTGGCTGACTGGGAGTCACGTGGTAAACTGGGAGAAACTGTTGAAAAAGGTTTCCAAGCTGTCTTTGATTTTTCTTTCTTTTCCTGCAGCATAACCATGTGAAGTGTTGAGACACAGTTTTCCAAGATGGTTTTGTGTTTGATTTGATGAGATTTTTTTCCGCACAGCTACTAATCTAACTCTGTTCTTTTCACCAGCTTTGATCCCTGGCCTCAGGAATACCTGAGAGTGTTCTGTGCAGCTGTGGGGAGCTGATGGGGCAGCAGTGTGTGTGTGCGCAGGTGCTTTCCTCTGACCAAATCCCTGTGTTTGTGTCCCCCTGCAGCCCTGCGGAGCCGCTCGGGACGCTCCATCATCAACGGCAACTGGGCCATCGACCGCCCGGGCAGGTACGAAGGTGGTGGGACAATGTTCACTTACAGACGCCCCAATGAGATCTCCAGCACCGCAGGGGAGTCCTTCTTAGCTGATGGGCCAACAAATGAAGTCCTTGATGTCTATGTGAGTTAGTATTTCAGTTATTCTTCCTGATGGAAAAGAAATGGTTCAGTTCATTGTTAACATGCAACGCTAAAATGGTGTTTGGTACCAACACTTTGTTACTTTAATTTTGAAATGACAGTTATGATATTTTACACTCGTTTGGTGTGGTATCCATTTTGCTGCAGATCTTAGGAAATCTAAATCAAGCCTTTTTCTCTCAGACTTAACTGATGCAGTAAAACCAATTGAACTTGTTCAGCAAAGTAGAAATAAGGCGTACAAATGTCCAAGGCTTTTCTTTTGTGAACTGGATTTTTTCTGGATACTTTCCTATTGAAACAGATTTGGCATAGTTCAGTTTTACAGTGAAGAAGCAAATACTTAAGCCAGACAAGGCCTCTCACCATCTCAATTTCCTTTATAAGAAACAAGTCCATAAACCTATAGAATGTAGGATTTGGAGCAAGGCAGTTTTAATATGAAGCTGTGATAGGAGACCATAGATAATGGCTATTTGAGAAAGGAAGAGAGAAGACAAATTGTTTGTAAGAGGGAGAAGTCACATTGAGAAAGCTTTTTACTTCAGATGGGTTGGGGGTTTAGTTCATCATACTGAAATAAAAAATATAACTGGAATTGATTACAACCTCTTCCAAGATAAATGGGGTGTTCTGAGATTATACACTCCCACACAGTAAAATTCATTTCTTGAAAAAACTACATTAACCGAATATATGTTTCTTTCATCCAACTGTGGCTTTTTTGTCCTTGAGTGCAAAATGGGGTGGAAAGTGAATGTGCTGGATAATTTCATAGAAAAATTAATAGTAACTACCCTGATTACTAATCTGGGAAAAGTTAGATGTTGGCAAAGTTATTCCCCATCTGCATGGTGTCTAATAAAGCAATGTAATAATTATGCTAACACTAGGATCATTAAGGTTGAAAGAGACCTCTAAGATCATCTAGTCCAACTGATCCAAACTTCTTTTCCAACTGATTGTAATATATGACTGGGAAAGGCCTGGAAAAATAAACAATTGGGCTCCTAGACTGTGCAACGCAGACTCTGTGTTTTTCAGATGTTCATGTCATTGTGCAGTTACAGGGTTTGTGAGCTGAGGCTTGGCCCTGAGTTTTTATTTTTAGCCAATTAATGCCTAGTATGTAATGACCCAGAGAGAAGAGGGTTAGGGAGTGGATTAAACAGATTTTTCCAAAGTAATATCATAAAAAAGCCTTAAGTTTTGATGTTGTTTGATGTTTGTTTTGATGTTGATATTGTAATGTTTTGGTTTAGGCTTAGGGACTGTAAGAAAGCTGCCATGATGGGTGTAGCTTTACCAGCTTTGCTCTGTGGCTGCTGCTGTGGATGGCCACTTCTGATTTGACTGGACTTTCACCTGAGGTGTTTCTGGTTGATAGGAGGAATACTGCAATTCAGTATAAGATGATAGTTTAGTGTCTTTTTTAATACAGCATGGGAAGATAAATGTGAATAGTGCTAGATGGGAGAAAATCAGTTCTCAATATGACACAGCCTCTCTCCCAGGTTACAATGTGTAGCCAAGCAGATACAGATGGCTTTTTCCAGACTTACAGTGCCTGAGTCATGTCGTTCTCCATTCACCCATACTCATGATCTTTATGCTCTGTGCAGGGAAATGAAGAGATTTGCAGATGGGAACTCCAAATGGCTTTCTGTTCTGTTCTCCTGAGATCATGCTGTCTTTCTTCCACTCTGAAATGTAGAGGAAAAAGCTTTCTGATTTACAGGGGGTTATAAATAAGAAGAAAAAGAGATGCAATATTTGTCCAAGTGTGAAGTATACATTGCTACAAAGACTTAGGTCCACTAACTCAAAACTATCATTTCAGATACTTTCCTGCAGGAAAGCTGGAACAATATACTAATTAGGGACTTCATCAGTTAAGCTCCCTCTAAAATATGCCTATCAGTTGTTTTTAGAAATGTGGTGGGAAAACCATCACATGGGAGCCACTGGGGAGTTGTTCCTGGAACCATCTGAAGAACAGGGTCCTGGTTCTGGAAGGGGAAGTGTACACTACTGCTGAAGTCAGTTCACAGTTCTTGGTTCCCTCAGGAGCACAGAGAAGGTGTATTTTTTGGATAAGAAAGTGGCGTTGGAAGGATCCAACCTTACAAAAAAAGTACTGCAGGCAGTGCATTATTAGATGGTTCAGAAAAGTGAATGCTCTCTGAGGAACAGCATTTAGAGGAACAGCTATTATGTTTGGCAAGGAAAGAGTGATTTTGACATAAGTTTAAACAAAAGTCTGAATCCCTAGTTGGTATTAATAGATGTGAATTTAGTGAAGCCTTGGAGCATTAGTTGTGCTTTGCTGGGTCACTTGGCCATTAGGATAGCAGAACATTTTACTTTTAGGTCCATGGGTTGTGAGAACCAAAGAGCCAGAGCAAGCTCTGGTGTTTGCTTGTGGTTTTGTTGTTTTGGGTTTTTGTTTGTTCATGTTCTGGTTTGATTTGGTTTGGTTTTAAAAGGTACTTTGAGTATAGCCTGAGGCTTCTATCAGACTAATCCTCACAGAGAGTTCAGGCTAAAACATAAGTGTCAGTAATAGGAGTACTGAATAATCAGAGCTAAAGGGGTGAAACTAGCAGCTCGTGACACCCCTGCCTTTGTAGTGTGGGTGTGCTGAGGCTCAGAGCAGCAGTGCAATAGGACTCATTGGGAAGGGAGTGTGCTGCTAACAGTTTAAAAAAGCTGTGCTAAAGTCATGTCTTCCTCAGGTCCTATTGTGCCCAGCTTAAACAAGCCCACCCAGAGTAACAGCGACTGAGAGTCATGCTCCTGTCAGCTCATGTGGGCTTGTGCAGCAGCATTCTAAAAACCCTGAGCTTCATTTTCACATTTAAAGGAGAAAACCCTCTGGTTCCTGCCTATGTTTCATAAAGAACACGTTGCTGGAGTTATGCTTTGCTGTAAGGCAGTGGGAGTCTGGCTGCACTTATGTTGCATCTTCGTTCAGTTGCAGATGAATGTGGAAGGATGCAGGAGGGCTGTGGGCGATCTTCAGCTGCTGCAGGAGGTCCATGGGCCTTTGGCATCTACTCCTTTGGGCCTTTGGCATTTGCTGCTTTGGGCCTTTGGGATCTTCTCCTTTGGCATCTGCTCCTTTGGGCCTTTGGCATTTGCTCCTTTGGGCCTTTGGGATCTGCTCCTTTGGCATCTGCTCCTTTGGGCCTTTGGCATTTGCTGCTTTGGGCCTTTGGGATCTGCTCCTTTGGGATCTGCTCCTTTGGGATCTGCTCCTTTGGGCCTTTGGCATCTGCTCCTTTGGGCCTTTGGCATCTGCTCCTTTGGCATCTGCTCCTGGCCTTTGCTGGGCAGGGCTCGTGGGATGGCAGCAGGACAGCCCCAGTTTGAGCCAGTGGATTGCTGGGGCTCCATGGAGTGCTGAGGGAGCTGCAGGGTGCAGGAAGGAGCAGCTGGCTCTGCGATGGGTGCAGTGACGTGTGTGTGTGCTGTCTGCAGGTGCTCTCCTCCAGCCACTGGGGAACCTTTAAAAATGCACTGGGCTGCATGTGTAGGGTTGGGGGTTGTGGGGGGGATGGGGTTTCTGCTTTATTTCTTCTTTGCTTTTGTTACCTCAGGCATCTGTCCAGTCCCTGCTATCTGAGGCTGTTTTGATGACCTTAGGACCATCTCTTCTGCTGCTGAGGCCTGGTGTGAGCCTCTGCTCCTCCCAGTGCTGAGGGGGGAGGCTGTGGCTGGCACAGCCCACAGCACACCTTGGCCACAAGCATGGGAGTCTCAGGTTTTTCAAAGAAAATTTAATCAAACAGTTGCTCTGCCATCATAACCTAGCTCTATTTGCAAACACAGGAGCTTGTATTTTCTTCTTTGCAAACAGTAACATGTATTTTCTTCTTTTTGCATTTTTTGGAGACAGCCATTAACCACTGCTTCTGTCCCAAACAGTGATAAATAATGTTATGTAGTTGATCAGTTAAATGTTAGTGACATAACAAGTGGAAGAACTCAATGTATGGCTGATTTTCTTTTTAGATGATACATCAGCAGCCTAACCCGGGTATACATTATGAATATATCATTCCAGGAGACAATGTCATTAGTCCTCAGTTGATTGCTCACAGGAGGCCAGGTAAAATGCCACCATTTCCTTTTATCAAACACATTTTTTTACTTAATAAGCTAATGGAGAAATTCATAGCAATGAATTCAGTGTAAATGCTGCTGTTGATCTGGGAGAGGCCCAGAATTTCATGTGGAATGAGAACTCAGCATAGATTTGGTAGAACTATTGTGAATTAAAACTGGCAGGGTTTATTATGCTTTAGCTGGGAATATTACTGCTTTGAGTAGGAGTGTTGTAACCATGTCTCAGAATTGAAATAGAACATGATCTTTCTTTTCAGAGTGTTTTTCTTTTTGAGATAATTTAAAACAACCCTCCACAATTCCCCTTTCCTCTTGCAACTGGAGAGGATCAAACAGAACTATGTTCTCTTCCCTAACAAGAGTCTGGGCAGCTCCTGCCTGAGCTCTGGGTATGTGCTGTGTGTACTCCTGGGAAGTTCTGAAGGACAGGAGAGACTTCACAAGTGAATTTGGTTTTAATGTTTTAATGTTCGTGACATGCTTTGACAAATTTCCAAGTGTTTGGTATGTTCCTAACCAGGAGCGGCTGTGCTGTGACATGGGGAGGTGCAGAATGCAGAGCATGGAACAAAACAAAAATGCTTTGGGAAGTTTTGACACTGGGTGTGTTAACTCTGTGTTGTCTTTGGAGATTCTTCAGGTTTTAGTTTTTAATGTACTTACTGGCTAAGACTTGGTTATCTTAATTTAAAACAACACAATCTTTGCTGGTCACTATTAGGCAGTCTCTGCATAGCAGATTAAAGCTGCTTCCAAGTTTAGCGATTCTCCAGTTCTAATCATTAGAGAATCATAACACAGACTAATATTTTCATGTGAGGCTCATTATTTTACTTTTCCATTATTGTCCTTCATCAGGGGAACCATTGAATGGTCAGTTAGGAATGCCAGAAAGTACAAGCCATGAGGATGAGGATTTGCATAGAGAGACAGACATTCTCACTGGACAGGCAGCTGGAACTTTTCCAGTTATTCAGCCAGGAAGATTTCCTTCTCATCAGCCAGAAAACCAGGTGCCTGCTGTGCAACCACCAAGACAAAACCGAGAACACAACTGGAAACAGGTTGGAAAAACTGAGTGCACTACTACATGTGGGAAAGGTAAGTGCTCTGTGTATGCACAAAACATTGTTAGACCTGCTGTTTTCTGTTCTCTTACAACCAAAAGTCATTCCACTACTATTACCTGTGCTTATATTTAAATCAACAGAAATAGCAAAATTAAAAATAGAAAGCATGGAAATTAAAAGGAAAGCTATGACATTTGCCTCTGAAAGGAAATATTTCAGCATTTATGGCAAGCTGCTCTCTCCCATACCCTTGATACACATTCTTTGGCATCCTTTACCATTCCCTCTTGCCAATCCAGCTTTGTCAGATACACCCACCATGCTTTTTGTGTCTTTGTCAGCAGTTTTCTGATCTTCACGGGAAGGTTTCACAGGCATTTCATCAGACAGCTTTGCCTCATTGAATGTTTCTGGAGCAGCACTGATGTGACTTCAGAAATCTGAGATTTTAACTGGGAAGAAGTGGGAAGGAAAAGGGATGGAAAGGGCCTGGTGAGCTTTTGGGAAGTGGTGCATACACTGCTGGCATATACTGCAAAGATGAAGCTTTGCTGCCAGACTTTCACAGTGACCACAGAGTCAATAATGCAGAACACAAGCAATTACTTGGAAGAATAAGTTTTTGTGATGGTAAAAGTGAAATCTTTTGTACTATGCATAGCCACCCACCACCATACCCATAACACTGCAGAGGTTTAAAATAAACATGTATCAGTGTGGGAGCTCAGCTGAGTGTCACCAGTTCATATACATGTAGAACATTTGCTTCTTAATTAGTTTGAGAGAGCACTTCATAAATTTGATCCAAGGCCAGATGAATGGCCATGTCATAGCTACAGAGAGAGCTGAAAATATTGATAGCAATCAAAATAGCTTCTCAGCTTAATAAAAAAAGGGAAAGAAAATGTTTCTCCTTGGAGAAATTACTGCAAAAGTACTAGAGCTAAAATACAACCAGTAAAATTCAGACTTCTTTAAGTCAGCCCTTTTGTGGAGAAAAATATTTTAGTTGTCATTAAAGCACACTGTGCTTTTACTACAAGTCATATAGGCAGAATCCATAATTGTGTCTGATTATTGGCTAGCACCAATCAGTCTGTATCAACTACTGAGTGCCTAATTCCCATATTCAAGGTGAAATTTAGTATCCAAATCAGGTAATTTCTGGTGCAGTTGCAGGCACACATCAAGTAAATGTATTCTTCTTTCCATTGTAGAAATCTTGGTTGTGTATGCCATGCCCTTTATCAACATTGGCACATAGTTCTTGTCCTTTCTGCAGAGACTTGGTCACTCTTGGCAGTGGTATTAATGCAATCTGAGTCAAAAGGAAGACAGCAAAACTGTAGGACTTAAGAAAAAAATCAAAATTAAAAAAATTAATTTCAGCCTCCTATTTACTCCATTAAATGTACAGCAGAACTGCCAAAAATAAGTGTCTCTTTTCCCATTATATGAAGAATGTGTGCATGTTCTGATTGTTAAATTCCGAAGAAACTGGACCTTGAGAGCTGGATCCTGAGACTGCTGAGACTGTGATTTTTCATTTCTTGTGATCTTGATTCTTGTGAGACACCCATGACTCTCGGATGGCCCTAAGGCATTTCAAGCTAAACCAGGTTATACAGGCTGACAAAGAAGGAAGTGGAAAAATCAGGAAAAAGAAATCTGTACTATTTAAGGCTTCGTTTTCATTTTGCATTATTCAGTATAGGACACTTTTTGCTTTTTTTCTTTCCTCTATGTTTTCCATTGTCTTCTACTTTATTTCTTCATGCAGAAATGGTTTTTAATTTTTTTTTATGACCCACCAAAGTTAAATAACCTTAGAAAATTCCAAGTTACAAGAAGAAAAAAAAAGTTATTTTTGTGCTACCTAAGGAAAAGGAAGGCTAAATTAACAGTTTTGATGAAAACTTGTGAGATTTCAAAGCATGTTTGTAAAACTTTGGCTTGGAAAAAAGACTATTATTTTTTTTTTACAAAGTGAAAATGCTTTCCATGAGAGCTGCCACCAACTCTTGTCCTAAATTTCCATTTAAGATGACTGAGCAAATAGATCTGGAATTTGGATGGTTTGGAAAGTGCCACTGCATCCTTTCAGCACTTACTTTTGGAAATTTTGCATAAAACCTTTGTCTGTGTTTCCTGTTGTCAGGTTACACTTTTCCTTTCTGCATCAGTATTGGATGCTGCTGTTACTGCTGCAGAGTCTTTTTCAATTCCTTACCTAATTGTCTGTTTAATTTCAGGATCACAGTACCCAATTTTCCACTGTGTCAACAGAATCACTCACGAGGAGGTGCCCGAGGGTTACTGTGACAGCAGCACCAAACCCATTCCAGAAGAGGAGGCCTGCAACCTCTTCCCATGCCCTGCTTTGTAAGTCAAGTGAAATAAGCCAATATCTTTGAGGTCTTGCATGTCACAGAGGCTGTTCTAAGTAGGATAGCAGCTTGAGCTTCTAACTACAGTGCACTTGTGTTGTAAATTGTAGTGGATTTTTTTTCCACAGTTGTTGGTGGCCTTCTTCCCCTTCACTGTGGACGATAGCATGCAGAGTAGACAAAAAGAAAGCTGGGAAGGAGTAGGTGTAGCAGCTTCTCAAACTGTGTGTGATTGTTCAGGCAGACACGTTCCATGTGCTCTCTGTGGGTACCTTTTTCAAGTGAGAGGCTTCTGCATTTGGCTGTGTAAAAGAAGAGGCTCTGCAGGTTCTGCCACTCCACATGAGATCAGTGTGCTATAGTGGCCATACTTTCATTATTTAAACATGAGAGAGTGCTCACAACAGCCCCCTTGTACATTCACCTTTGTTCCCTGAATTGAGCAGTTCTTTGGCTCCAGGACTGGGCTCTGAGGTGGTGGTGCTTGTCTCCAGCACACTGATACAGCCAGCTCAGGTGTGCTTTCCTTCTGAATCACACTTGCTATTGGGAGACTGGGAATCGCAATTGGCTGAGCAATTCGTTTGAAACACTCAGAAATTTAAAGTATAAATAAAAATTTAAAAAACAGCCAAAAGGACAGTTCCTCCAGGGTGTATACCAAGAAGAGAAAAGGCTTAACCCAGCTGCCTTTAGAGCAACTTGGTTTTAGGTCAATTTTCCATCTCTCTTGTGGTTATACTCTTCAGTTCTCTTCTGAGCAGCAAGTGGTCATTCCTTTTCCCAGGGAAGTTTCTGATGATGAGAGTGCCCTTACAGGATCAGAGATGTCTCTGATGAGCTATTTCCTAATGTATATTAGATACTCAGGAACTTCTGAAGTCATTTACCTAGAGATGGCTTCTCTCACCAAAAGTGTTTTCCTCACCTTTTTCATTCTAACAACTCATATTCATTCATGGTAGTATCAAGAGAATAAACAAAGAAATGTAAATATTTAAATGCAGAGATTTTGCTTGCTGTCCACAAGAGTTCTGAAATAAAATGTGTAAACAGTTTAGATACTTCCTTTAGGTATGTGTCTGTCTTCATGCTTGTAAAGAAAAAATTGAAAATTACATATTTATACAAAGGTGACTAAATAAATACAGTGAAATTTTGGAATGAAAAGAATATGTCTTGAGACTTTTTCAGTCTCTAAAGTTAATTATATTTGTTCATTACTTATCATTTACTATTTCAGTTTCACTGATGAAGCAGTGCCTGGATAAATTTTGTGATTTTTGTGTTATTGGTATTTTTTAGAGGCTTTGCTGCAGAAAAATTTTATGCAGCACATCTTAAACTTTTGGGAAGTGTTGTTAGATCAGTAATATAGACAGGTTCTTTTAAAAATCAAGCAGCTATTACAGGCTTAAGTAACATTTGTGATATGTGTTGAGACCATGAATTGTGCAATCTGTATCCATGCTCATCTTCCTCTGCAGGAAGGCTGTGTAAGCGAGTGTGTGATGGTGCCTCCTAAGGGATCCTTGCACACACAGAGACTGAAGTGAGATTTTGTAGGATTCTGCACCAGCATCAGAATCATGTCATTCCAGTTCTGTTAAAATCAGTGTTAGAGAATTCTTTGTGGGACAGAGATATCCCTTTTGTTCTCTTCAGCTGGGATATAGGAGAGTGGTCTGAGTGCAGCAAAACCTGCGGGCTGGGAATGCAGCACCGGCAGATCCTGTGCCGGCAGATCTACGCCAACCGCACGCTGACAGTGCAGCAGTACCGCTGCCAGCACCTGGAGAAACCGGACACCACCAGCACCTGCCAGCTCAAGATCTGCAGCGAGTGGCAGATCAGGACAGAGTGGACCTCAGTAAGTAGGATCCATTCATTTGGGGCAGAACGCCTCAGAAAGAATACAAGTTTTCTTCCAGATATCACTAATCAAACATCAATTTGCTTTTGTTTAAAACAAGTGGAATATTAAAAGCCTTGGAAATAAGCAAATCTGAGTTCAATAAATCCCTGCTTGACTATGACCATCAGTTTCCTAACCAGAAAGATGTCTTAGCAGAAATGAATGAACTGTATGGCCCCAGCTCACTGGTAAACCACTGCAGTCCTTTCACAGAGTCCTGATCAACCTCTCTTTTGTCACAGTGTTCAGTGCCTTGTGGAGTGGGGCAGAGGACTCGAGATGTGAAGTGTGTCAGCAACCTTGGGGACATTGTTGATGATGAGGAATGTAACATGAAGCTGCGGCCAAATGACATCGAGAACTGCGACATGGGCCCCTGTGCCAAGAGCTGGTTCCTTACAGAATGGAGTGACAGGGTAAGGCTTCTCAGTGTCTTTATCCTGCAGAACCTTCTAAAACAAGAGCATCAGAATTTAAAAAATATAAGTCTGTACAGCCATAAAAGGAGTAATTTTATTTTCCATGTTTATTCTTGGTCTTTTAAACAGGCAAAAGCAAACAAAAAAATAATGATCCCAAGGGCTTCTTGAGTTTGTGTTAAGATACAAGAATGCCTAGAAAGGGCAAGCCTGTGGGTACATGGCCAAATGTCCAGACTTAGAATTGGCTCTGAGTCTGAACTTCCCAAAATATTGAATGTGCTGAGATTTATTATTCTTCCTTGCTTAGTGCTGAGTCTCAAGATTCAGACTCTTAAAAGTTTCCCCTCTGTTTTTTTAAGGGATACAGATTTGAGGCCTGATGTCTGGGTTTAAATTCAGTCCATAAACCAATTATCTCATAGGTGTGAAAAGAGGGGAGAAACTTCATAAACTCAGGCAGGCTTGATTCAGGCTCTTGCCTTTTGTGAATGTGGATGTTGGGGTTAATTTTATTCCAATGAGTCAGATTCTCTGCATGAAAGCAGTAAAACCAGTGGTAATTTGTTTGGTGATTGGGCTCAGAGTTGTTGTTCTGGTGGTGATATTTATATGCTTTCATTAAGGGGCTTGCAAACATGGGCTAAGAAAAGCCTGGTATTTTGGTCCCTCTTGTGGGTGCTCGCGTAGCAATTTCATCTGTAGGCAAGTTCAGCCTTCAGTCTGTAAAGTCCCGGTTGCATCTCCCTTAGCTTTGGCAGACAAATAACATAATTTACCAGTGAAGCTGTAAGACTACATTCATAACTTCATGATTTCATTGTTTAGATCACTTTGTGATAGTACCTCTGAAAGCCTGGAATGTCAGGCTCACAGGCTGTGCATGAGTTGGACACTCAGAAGATTTTCCACATGGTTTAGATGCCGAGATGGAGCAGGAGCTTCACAAGTAGGGCAGCAGGTACCTGGTGTCACAGAACTTGAAAAAGGCTGATGAGACTCTTGCTACAAGGTCTGCAAAATTTTCAGCCCCCAGACAACTCAAGTAGATTTTATAAAGAAAACAAAAATACAGACTACTAAATCTGTGTCGTCGTGACTTTCTTTCTCAGTGCATGCTCTTGCATAGTATGGATGGAGTGATACCAGGAGAAACAGAGGTATTAGTGCAAAGGGCAAAGATTTTGCTGTAGGGAAATGGCAGTGCTTTTTTCTTTCCCTGCCTTTTTTTTTCTTTTCTTTTTTTTTTTTCTTTTTCTTACAGATCTGTTCTTTGTACAGTGCTGTTAAATCCATTCTATCCTCAAAGACATCATTTGGCCCAGCTGCTATAGCCCAGTGCAGTTCCACCACATAAAGCACAGACATTGCAGTGAAAACTCTAGCACCATTCTCTTCATTATCCTACATTGATATTTAGTCCTCTGCAGAATTAAAAGCAGCTTTTGAGCTGAAGGTTATAACTGTAGAATGTTATTATGCTTATTTATACGTGTTAAATGAGACGCAGAAGTGAAGCAGGTAATGTGGAAAATGTTGGAGTTTTTTTCTTACCACAAACTTTTTAGGGCTGGAGAGTAAAGAATGGATTTTGTTACCTTCTCAGTTTATATAAGTGTACAGATTAATTTCTTCCAAATGCTTGCTACTGTAGTTGGCATTATTCACCATCACTTCTGCCAGGAGTGGGTTTGGAGTTTGATTCACAAAGAGGATGTAAGAAACAGCTTATTTCAGGAAAAAAAGCAGATGGGAGGTGGAACATGCAGGATCTCCTAAGATTCACACATACCTCATAACTCGGATGTTGAGACGCTCAGGGGCAGCGATTACAGTGCAGGCAGTGAAGTGCAGCAGCAGTGAACAGCTTTGCAAAGTCAGGCTTTTGGCCATCAGCTCTCTTCCTGTGCCTTGAAAGGGCTGCATCTTAGGAGCAGAAATTTTCTTTGTAGAGGAGTGTGTTTCTGTTGAAAGACGAGAAGAATTCTGTCATGGAATAGAAATGGTCATTCCCAGATGTATAGGCTTTGCATGTGTCATTTCCCCAAACAATTCCTTAAAAAGTACTTGAAGCCAAGCCACACTTCAGCAATAAGCATAGATCAGCGATGGGCAGCCACAAATGGTTCAGATAAGCAGCCAAAAGTTCAAATGCTTTAAAAAAGCTTGTTCAAACCTCTTGAGTCTGCAAAACTGTGGTGGAAATCTCACAAGAACAGACCTTCTTTGTGAGATTTATTACATGCCTACTTCAAGTCCCAGCTGGAAATACCACAGAACAGTCTTTCCCATTGTATTTTGACATTTCAGCCGTGCCTAGAAATAAGAGGTAAAAGAACTTATCATAACTTTTGGAACTTTGAAATGGTTGAGTTCAAACTTAGTTACAGCTGGAAGAGAAGGCCTTTTCTGAACCCACTTTGCAAACACTTCATGTGTACAGTTGCACATGCAGCAAGTAGAGATTTCCAGAAGCCTGTCAGAGATTGGTTAGGCACATACTTCCTCTTTCAGCAAGGGATAGATCAGACTTCCCTGTCTGGATTGATGGGATGCATGGGCCATTACATACAGCCTTGGTTAACTAGGGAAACATCAAGAGAAAAACACAGCAACATAAAAATTGCAGTTGTCTTTGCTGGCAGCAAATGTTCAATTTCAGGATTTGATAACTGTGGTACATATTTATGCAGAATTTGACGTGGGTATTTTTTAACTCTGTTTTAAGAAAAGAATGTGGTCTAATTTAGGAATGGTGAAAAAATATTTCCTTATTTTACTGAGACCATGCAAAGCTTTAATTGATGCAGAAATCACACTAGTTACATTAATAGTTTCTGTGGGTCTGAACTAGATGATTATATCATTACTTTTCCCTAAATGTGGCTTCAGCAATATTACACATGTGCACTTAAAAAAATCTGTAGAGCACATACAAATATGTGTGTAGGAGTTGTGTTTCCTTCCCAGGGTGGGCTGTGTGTTGCTTTACCCTGTAAATAACACTTGGCTGCCTTCTTGCTGTGTTCTCCAGTCTCATTTTCCCACAATGTATTTATGTATTTTATGGGCCACCTGTTTCGCCCCGTGGCATTGACCTCCTTGGTGTTGGTTTCTGCACACACTGAATTTTTATATATGTCATTAAAACCCCCTTCATGTTCCTAAGACAATGCAGTTCTTGATTTGTGGTATTTTGATAAACAGCTATCAGAGTCCATTGGGTGTTTGTCACACAAACACTTCTACCTGCAAAGCTTATGAAGTGGGTGGCCACCATGTGCACTCTGGAAATGAAGGAGGGAAAGTAATTCATCCCTGGGAAACAAACACTTCTTTTCTGAAAAGTATATACTCTTGTTCCTTGTATGGGGAGTTGGTCTAAACACCATCTATTGATATGCCCCAGGCTCAATCTTGAGAGAAGCAGAAATTTTTACTCATTTCAATGGAATAGATTACAGCTTAAGAGTCTGTAGTAGCAAAGTGAGACTGGTTGGTCTTTGTCTGTGCCTGTCTTTGCATTTACTGCCCTATCTTGAGCATAAATAAGACAATTAACTTAAGTTTCATGGCTTTGACTTTTATATGATCTTTAACCTCTTTTGCCTATAGAGAGTCTGGACAAACTTTTGTGATATTTTTATGTGCATTTGTAGAGAGATTGCTTCCTGTCTCATAATTCTCTAAGGATGTCATACTGCATTAGAGCAGCAGAGTTCCACCAAACAGCATCCATTAATCAGTAGAGTAAATCTGGTGAACCTTACTGAACTTAGCAACAAAATGGGATTGATGGGAGCAGATGAGATTCTTGCAAACATTTCACATGACTGATTCTTTGACAGCTCTAATTGCTGGAAAGTTTATTTCTCCTATGGGTCAGGAGCGGGAAACTGCATTCTCCTGATTTACAGCAATGGGAGACTCACCAATGTTTCCTTCCAGCTAACTGGAGCATTCCCCTCCTGCATTTTTGTTTATTCCTCATTGCCATCCCTCTGTTCATTTGTTTCTCATTTTATGTTTAGAGCCTACTTAGAAAAGAAGCCAAAATACAAACAATTCTTAGATGTTAATGAGATTCTGCGGCCAAAATAAAACCTTGGGAAGAAAGAAAAAATGCTGCACATCAGGGAACATAATCAAAACAAACCAAACACATGCTCTGGATTTCACTCTTCATTAAAAGGAGTAACAGCTATGCTTCTGTAATAACCTAATGCAAGAGAACCTGTAGTAAAAGGACAACTTCATAAAAATCAATGCATTATTCCTCTCAGTTCTAAACATTTCCTAAAAGGTTCAAGTGGGTTTGTTGACCAGTCAAATGTGGAACCACCAGTGAATATTATAGCTTACACTCTTCTTTCACTGCTTTTTATTTAAATCTGGATACTTCTCTTAAAATCTTCTGAATCTTGGGGGAAAAAAGAAAAATCACCATTAAGCTTGTGCAAGAGTTCGTTATTTTTTATTATCATTGTTTATTTGTTTCATTATAAAATGAAAACAAGATAAAATACCCTTTTCCTTGATTTCATGTGGGATTCATATGGAAATAAAAGGTTTGCATTCTCTATGTATAAATATGTAACTCAGTTCATAATTCGCAATGAAACATACAGCCAGGAGAGTTTGAGAGAAGGGTGGCCAAGGTCTACAGAGTTTTGTGTTTCCTTCTGTAGACCTGCCCTTGCTTTGTCCCAGTTGAGCCCCTAAAGCCTGCCTGGCTTTCCCTGTGGCCGTGGTGCAGGAGGGGAGCAGGCAGGGGCCAAGCAGGGTCCAGCTTGTCAGGGAAGGTCCCAGTGATGGGGGAGGTGCAAGGTCAAGCTCAGAGTCCATGAGGACAGAACCCAGAGTCAGTCACAGCCCCGTGACCCTGGGGCAGCTCTGGGGGAATGAGGCAGGGCCAGGCTCAGGCTGCAGAGTGAGTCCAGAGGGGAGGGATCATGGAAGTGCAGGCTGTGGCTGGGAAAAGGCTCCTCTCTGAGGAAGCCCAGGCAAGGACTGAGGGAGCAGGGCCATGAGCAGGGTGTGCCTGGGCCAGGTGAGGCTGGGCAGGGCCCCTGCAATGTGCAATCAGGGCTGGCAGCTCTCCAGGCCAGGAGGGGCCATGCTGAGGGCCAGAGCAGTGGAGCAGTCTCTTCCCTGCTGGCAATCACTTGAGAGGGCATTGGTGTGGTGACCTTGGAAGGGATGCCCTGGAACTGCTGGGCTGATCCAGCACCTGCTGGATGTATCGGTGCACTCTGTAGGGAAACAATATAAATCTAGGTGTCAGAAAATGTTTTGACAGTGCAAAAAGATACTCCTTCCTACACTCCATTTTAATTTTTTTTTCTTTTTTAAGAAATCCAGGCAGCTCTCAGGTATTTATGTTCTTTTTAAAATCTGCCCCAGTCTTGGAGCTGTGGCAGAAGTGATCATCTGAAATACAATTCTGAACGTATTATTGGAAAAACAAGGGTTACATAATCTGCCTAAAATCCCTTCTGAAATGGATTTTCTCAGAGTAGGTCAAATAATGCTAAGGAGTTTTATAAATGTATTTGAAACATAGATTTATTTTTTTTTTAATAACATCAGGAGGATGACTGATAAAAGTCTTCACTATCTTGTGGGAAATAATTAAGGCAATGAAGGTTATAAGTGTGGTAGACAGAAGTCCTGCACAAATGGGATTGTTTTACTCAAACTCAATTGATTATTATTTAAAAATTTAATTAAGGCTAGCAGTGATACTGAGGTCTGTGTGAAAGCTCTCTGGAGGCCCAGAAGAATTCCTGCTTCCACTTTCCTGTGGTCTGCTGGCCCCATTGGTGGGTAATGCGTAGGGCTGGCATGTTAGTGAAGGGGCACTGGCACTGCTAAAGGGGACTTTTTTTGCTCTGCCCTTGTCTTGTAGCTGTGACAAAAATTTAGGCTTCCACTTACAGTTTTCCAAGTTTGCAGGAACTTGCCTTATTTTCCTGGACTGCTGCTCAGTTGTTTTCCGACAACTATCAGAACCCTGAATGAGGGGTTTTATTTTTAGTTTTTAATGGGTATGGAAAGCTTCTGAAATTGAACTCAAGAGGGAAGGACCTCAGGAAGAGGAAAAATGGCAGACTCCTTAAAACACAGACGGAGGTTTCTGAGGAATTTGTGCCAATTAAAACAAGACTGTGAAACAAAATATCTTTAATAATAGGACCAGAATAAAGTTGCAGCTTGTGAAAGTTCCTCATGTTTCACAATGTTAGGTTATGGCAGTTACTATATATTAATGCAGCAAATCAATGCCACCAAATTGAAAGTAATCATTGTGTCAGTTGTGAAAACAGAGAGGAGAGGATTCATTATCCAGCTCCCTACTCCCTGCCTTGGACTTTAGAAATCCATGATTTTCACAGAGAAGACCTTTGCTGAAAAGGAGATAGAAACACAAAAAACAAATACATAATGCGAAACATTCAGGTTTAAGTTTGCTTTGTAAATCCTTAGAGGGTAGTTAATCCATAGTAAAATCTTGCAGCAGAGAGTGGAACAACCCTATACCTTCCCATTTGGTATTTCCTCTGTTATTTGATATGCAAGCCTAGTTCATAACATAATCATTTAAAACATAAGACTAGGGAGATTTTCTGGATGACTTTACAGACTAAATTTGTTCCCAGCTCTGGTTTGCAAAGCAGAAAAGCAAACTAGATTGTCAAATGAAAATTAGTTCGCAATAAGAAAAGTATTTGCAGAGTATCTGCATAAGTTCTCTCTGCTTAATGCAATTGAACACACTTGGAGTGGGAACAGCCACAGAATTGATTTCCGCACAGTAGGTCTGAGTGGGAGCCACAGTGTGGGGCTCAGCTCAGCTCACCTGGGAGTGGCCTGTCTGAAATGGGTGTAGTTTAGTTGGAGTTTATATGAACAGGAAAATGTTCACCACCAGCACAATTTACATTATTCTTGCATTTTCAAGGTTTTGCCACTTTAGCTTGAAAAGGCCTCCTTAGCCATGAAATTGGTTTGCTGAGGAGGTAAATCTATTTTACATAACTGCTTGAAGGTGGAAAATTTTGTTGTGCACCACCAACAGAAAAGGTTCATTATGTTACTTATAGGCATCATTTGAGAGATGCTAAATTAGTTGATCTTGCAGATGGAGAAAGAAACCTGAATTTCTAGCTTTTCAAAAATTGTACTTTGTTAGAAAAATTGCTTCCAAAGAGTTGAATCACTTCTTTAGTTTTCTAGGTATTCCATTTCAGTAAAGCTTTGCTATTCTATTTGAACATCTTGTGAAAGAAATCAACTTGCTGATAGGAAAAGTGGTTTTCTGTTCTGTATCTGTGAAATAAGTGTAACATGACTACATGTTTCACACAAGTAACCAGTGTTCTCCCAGCAAGTGAGTAAAGAGCACTTTGCAACTAATCACATTTTCAGTCACTGGTTTCTCTCAAGAAGATGAGTGACTGCATTGGTTGGTCTTGTTGCTAACAGAGGTGTTGTCATGGCATCTGCTGTTTTGCAGTTAACTATTGCAAGCAAACCCTTGGCAGCTAAATCAAGTTAATGGTCAACTTTGTGTCTCATTACCAGTTTTTTGACTCAGT